>JAQPPZ010002590.1:0-600000 GCA_028583015.1 Wollemia nobilis
GTGATGTATTGTTTGTTTTTATGCATATTTATTTACATTGATGTATGCATGTGTTATTGTGAATGTGAATTTTTCTAGTATATGATATATGCATATGGAATGGATGAAATGATTTGTTGATAACTTGGCGGTGGCACCATAGACTGTACAAGATTTATTGGCTTTTTGTACTATGTGATGACTTTACATGTGTAATATATTTTTTTGTTTGTATTTTTTGATGGTGATGTAATAATGGAATGTGCTACAGTTGTGCTAAAATGTAGTTAAGGTTTTCTAAGACTCAGATGTTTTAACTAACTATCCAAGACTGTATATTTATTGTCATAAGACTTTTGACCAAGGTACGAATCAGAATTGAGTTTGACCAAGTTATTTCACATCCCTGTGTGTGCAATTGAATTCGTTTATGTGGTATTTGTCAGGATACCGCCAGTTCCAGATAGGCTATCAACCAAACCTATACTAAGGATCACCTAATTAGCTCCACTAACTCCTTTGTTGTATTTAGTAAGATTAATCTATGGTGCAATCTAGGATACCATAAGCTAGCTCATCCACATGCAAACATTGATCTGTATGTAGTTTACTACGATAGATATATCGTCATGTAGGAGGTTAGCCACCAGTGACCAGTAGGCTATCCACCAAAACGGTACTGAGGATCACCTCATGACCTTTCGAATGCTGAGAGTTCTAGGGATTCAAGTTTGACTCCCTTCTTTTCTTTATTTTTATTGGGATACTTGCTCGCGTATGTAGTGATAAAAATCACTGTTTATTATTTTATTTTTATTTTTTTTATTTTTGAGCAAGGGATTGGAATTTTGAGTGATGAGAATCACTTTTTCTTGTGCTTTTTGATGTATGCACTGTGTGGGTTTTGATGTCAAACTTTGGAGTTTGTACTTTGACTTTTTGCAATTTTTTTTTTTTGGATATTTGCAACTTTTTGAGAATTTGGGATTCTTGGGGAATTGGGTAGGGAAGATGCTTGTCCTTTTGCCAACTCTCAGCATTCTTGGGGTCATTCACACAGGGGGATGAGCAAGATAACCTTTTCACTGTATGGTACCCTAGATTGCTTTGCAGGTTTCATCTTTCATTCACACAACTTGGGAATTTTTTTGTGTTTTAACTTGTGTTGGGATGCGACGTAACAAGGTGTGATCCAAGTAAAACTCTACCTTTGTAAAAATCTATCTGACTTTGTATAGTTTTTGGCTAGAAATCTAAAGACAGTTGAATGACGAAAGCCCTGGATACATTAGAAGACAACTGATTATGATATGGTGAAAAATGTGGATGGCGTTTATTTTTGTTGGACTATTTACAAAGTGGAAAAATGCAAAAAATGATGGAATTGCCGAGTAATTACAGTCTATGGTGCATTTGACCTGTATGACCAACAAATATGCAATGTATGTTTGTGATGCCTAATGCAACTTATTTTTTTTTGTGTTTTGATTTTTAAGAGTATGCATGGAAGTGAGATGCAATTTTTTTGTTATTTTTTATTATTTTATTGTTTTTGAAAATTCGTTATGGTTGGTTTATCCCGAGTGGGTGCGGACCAAGTGATTCTTTTGGATCCTTGGAGGTTTTGACCAAAGGGATTATAGATACCTTTGGGGCATTTTGGGTGACCAAGCGGTTGTGGGAACCCTTGGGGCTTTTGGTTTGACCAAAGGGTTTATAGATACCTTTGGGGCATTTTGGGGTTGACCAAGCGATTGTGGGAATCCTTGGAGCTTTTTGGTTTGACCAAAGGGGTTATGGGCACCTTTGGGGCATTTTTGGGTTGACCAAGCGATTGTGGGAATCCTTGGAGATTTTTGGTTTGACCAAAGGGGTTATGGACACCTTTGGGGTGTTTTTGGGTTGACCAAGTGATTGTGGGAATCCTTGGAGCTTTTGGTTTGACCAAAGGGGTTATGGGCACCTTTGGGGCATTTTGGTTTGACCAAAGGGATTATGGACACCTTTGGGGTATTTGGGGTTGACCAAGCGATTGTGGGAATCCTTGGAGCTTTTTGGGGTGGGCCATGGCTCTTTTAAATGTGGAATGGCCTCAAATGACTGATGTTCAAGGGTTCTAGTTCCTTGATTCCTTCAAGAGAGGTGATCCAGTATGTTCCAGGTCCTATTTTACTATCGATGACATAAGGACCTAACCAATTTGCCATGAACTTGTCCCTTAAATGGGGTGGCAAGTTAGAATTTTGTTGGTTCTCTTTTAAGACCAAGTCACCAACCTGAAAGTCCCTCAGGTGAACTTTCATGTTGTATGCTTTCTTAAGTCGCTCTTGATAGATACGTAAATGCTCAAGAGCATTGATGCATCGTTCATCGAGCAACGTAAGCTGGTCTAATCGGGCCTACCGCATAGTGTCATCATCGATGAACTCTTGCATTGATATGCGCAGGGAAGGTATTTCCAACTTGAGAGGCATGACTGCCTCGGAGCCATACACCAACGAAAATGGAGTTGCCCTAGTGGGCATCCGAATGCTAGTGCGATAAGCCCATAGGGCAAGTGGTATTTGGATGTGCCAATCCTTGTGACTATCTATGACTATCTTTTTAAGGATGGCAACTAGCATTTTGTTTGACGCCTCTGCTTGCCCATTTGCCTATGGATAATAAGGTGTCAAAAAACTGTGCTAAATTTTGTACTTTGTTGTCAAAGCACGCACATCTTTGTTCTTAAATGATGTCCCATTATCCGAGATGATCTTGGATGGAATACCAAAATGACATATGATGTTATGTAAAATGAACTCCACAATGTGGGTCCCAGTTGTAGAGGTAAGCGAAATTGCTTCCACCCACTTGGTGAAGTACTCTGTGGCCATTATGATAAATGTGTGATGACCTGACGATGCAAGGGAGATCTTTTCGATTAGATCTAAGCCCCACTATGAAAATGGCCAAGCCGATTGGATCGGTTGCAAGGCCTGAGAAGGTACGTGTGTCAAATTAGCATGGTGTTGACATTTCATGCACTTCCTCACATATGCACAACAATCTCACTCTAAATATGGCCAATAATAGCCCATGCGAAGAATGTGCTTTGTGATGGCCATACCGCTAAAGTGGCCACCGCATGTACCATCGTGCGCTTGGGTGATCGCCCAAGCGGACTCCTACTGGTCCAAGCAACGGAGGAGGATCCCTTCGTAGCTCCGACGGTACAAAATGTCTCCTAGCAAGACATGTTTTGCCACTTTCTATTTGAATGATATTTTCGTGGCATGCGACAATCCAAGTGGGAGGTTACCTAGCTTGAGATAGTCTCTTATGGGTGTGTACCAATCCCGCTGATCAGAAACCTTGATGGTATGAATGGCCAATCCCTCTTGAAGTTCATCCCTAGAAAAAGCTGAGCGGGAAAGAACTTGTAAGAATAGCGTTGTGTTGCTATTAAGAGGGAATAGGGGAGAACAAGGACCCCTAGTTGGCATGATTCAAGCTATCGTGGATTCGAGAGAACCTATCCTGAGATGGTTCAATCTAGATCAGGTGGATTCCTGGCGTTATGTCAGAGCTTGCACGCTCCATCATGGATTGCGATAATGTTTTGACTTGAATGGTTGTCATCTCACCAGAAGGGTCTTGTGGGATTAGTGACCCCAAGGAGGCCATAGTGTTCGCAAAATGATTCGATGATCGAGGGAGTGCCTCGATGTCGTACCATTCAAGCTTTGCCAAGAATTTATCCACAAGGGCTTTGTAGGCCTGTAGAACTGGGCATTTGCATTGGAATACCCCTTTCACTTGGTTGACAATTAACAATGAATCACCAAATATGTTCAAGCGTTTGATGTTCATGGTGATGGTTGTCTGAAGACCTATGAGCAAGGCTTCGTATTCGGCATTGTTATTGGTGCACGAGAAATCAAGTTTAAATGATAGAGGCATTGGATCCCCTTGCGGTGTGAAGAATATGATTCCTATGCCACCCCCTTGCTCACATTTAGAACCATCAAAAAATAGGGTTATGTCGGCCTGTGACTCAGGCTCATCAGAATCTAGCGATTCTGAGACATGGAAGACCCCATCATCGGGTAGCTCTATGGTCAGAGGTTGATCGTCTTCGAGAGGAGCCTCTGCTAGTTGATCGGCGATGACTTGACCTTTGATGGACTTCTATCCAATGAATTCGATGTCAAACTCCATCAACAACATGATCCATTTTTCCATGCGGCTACTATGATAAGTACGACTCATCATGTACCGCAATGGATTCTCCTTAGACACAACATACGTCGTATTGCTCAGCATGTAGTGGCATAGCTTTTTGGTGGAAAATACCATTGCTAAGCATAGCTTCTCGATGTATGCATAGTTAAGTTCATAACTGACCAGGGTGCGGCTAAGATAGTAAGTAGCCTATTCTTTATGTAGTTCATTTTTCTGGGCTAGCATGGCACCCAGTGCCACCTCAGTAGCTGAGATGTATAAATAGAATGACACTCCTGGTCTAGGTGGTGCCAATACTGGCGGTGAAGCCAAGTATTGTTTAATGTCATCGAAGGTTGACTGGCACTCGTCATCCCAGTGAAATGCTACCCCCTTGTGTAATAATTTATTCATGGGTTGGCACTTGTCAGATAATTGCGCTATGAAGTGCTTGATTGATGCGACCTTTCCCTGCAAGCTTCTAAGCTGCTTGATGGTGGTTGGGGGAAGCATTTCAAGGATTGCCTTGACTTTATGTGGATCTACCTCGATGCCTCATTTTGAGACTATGAAACCCAAGAGTTTTCTAGATGTGACGCCAAATACGCACTTCTTGGGGTTTAGTTTGACTTTGTGTTCGATGAGGCGATCGAGGATCTTGCTTAAGTCATCGAGATGATCTAGGCGTAAAAGAGATTTGGCCAACAAATCATCCATATAGTCTTCCAAATTTTTATGCATGTGATCATGGAAGATGTATGTCATAGTGCATTGGTAGGTGGCGCCAACATTTTTAAGGCCAAAGGGCATGACCTTATAACAAAATGTCCCCCAAGGCATTGTGAACGCCATTTTTAGTTGATCATCGGGATTGATACGAATCTGGTTGTATCCCGAGAAACCATCCATGAGGGAAAGCATTTCGTGGCCTATTGTAGCATCTACCAATGCATCGATGCTAGGCAAGGGGAAATCATCCTTGGGACTCACTTTGTTTAGATCTCGAAAATCGGTGCATATGCGAATCCTCTCGTCCGGCTTCTTGATGGGTACCATGTTGGACAACCATGGTGGGTAATCCATGCAGATGACAAACTATGCATCCAACAGCTTTTGTAGCTCATATTTGACCATTAAGGCTACTATTGGGTGCATCTTACGTAGTTTTTGCTTGACTGGCTTGACTGTCGGATCAAGCGTTAGATTATGCGTGACTAGCTGCGGGTCTAGCCCTGGACATGTCTTTGTAGGACCATGCAAAAACCTCCTTCTTCTCTTTGAGAAGGGCAATGTAATCGGCTTGCTCTTCGGGGGATAGACTTACCCCGACTTGATGATTTGTGGATTCATTGGATCAGAGCCGATGTCTACATCAGTCATCTCTTCGACTGACATGTGGGACCCATCCTCCAACTGGTGTGGAGTTGGGATCAGGTGGATATCATTTGCTGAATTTAGATCTACGTTTGGAACGTCGGGTTCCTCTTCAGCATGGAAGATATCTTGAGTTGGTCCTGGGGTGAAATGAAGCATCTCACCGCAAGGCCAGTACTCTGATGGGGATGGTGGTGAGTTAGCATGATCCCAGTCTATGGCATCTAGGTTTAGATACAATGGTCATGCTGGATCGGTTGGATTGTGGATGGGGGCGGTTAAGTCAATGGAGATCATGTTGATGAAGTGAATTTGGTCTCCATTACCGTGTGGGTGGTGACTCGAACATCCTTGGTGATCTTTGTGCTCCGGATATGGCTCTGTGGGTATTGGCACAAATGGATTGGCCCTATGTGTAGATAAAAGGATAGGGTCTGCCCTTGGCACTGATGGCTCTATAGGGTCTCTGGGTGGAGGGTGCTCTCTGTATGCCTGAAGTGGCGGATGTAGCACTTGGTCCAATTGTGCTTGGTTTAGGTGCCACCTATGCCTTGGCCCCATGTTTAGCTATTCAAACATATCATCAATGTCCATGGGGTATTGTTGCTACCACATATGGTTGAGATATGCCATCTCAGTCTCATCTTCATAATCGCTATCAGAGATCCATAGGCCTTCATTGGCTCCGACAACTATTTGCGGCATGTGGGGCTCGCTCTGCTCGAGCAAGTTAATTTGGTCCCATCAGAGTTGTTTCACTCTCTACGGGAGGACCTGATTCTCTTGAGGTGGCATTTGCTCGATTGGAGCATTCAAGGGGAACATCGCCATGAAGTTCTCCTGATAGTCATCTATGGGCATCACTTGCGAGTGATTGCTATCGGACTCGAAAGGGTCCCAAGGTGCTACCTCATACTCGACTCATCTTCTGAAGATCCTTCTTGGCCTTGTCTATATCCCTCTTGGAGGCAAGTTCTTGAACTTTCCCCTTTCTCGATCGAAGGGGAGGAGTTGTTGAGGCCCACAAGGTTGGTTGTTAACAATGGGAGATAATCCCCCAATGTGTATGTTGTGTTAGGATTGGCATATGGATCTTGTGCCAACCCATCCTTGTTGCCTAGCCCTAGGCCTTGCATGTTCTCTACCAAGATGTCAAGGGGCAGAGGGTGGTTGAACCCTACTCCTGATTTGTCGTATGGCATCTGATATCTTGGTTGACAAAGAATGCGCACCCCTTGTTCATATCTGCCCAACCCATATCCATGCCAATTACATTGGCCAAGGTATTTCAAAGTGAAGTTCGGGTTGGATAGATAGTTGACATTCTCAGCAAAGGGCTCTTCATCCTCTTCCTCTTGCAGGTAAGGTTCAATGCCATTGTCGAGGCCCCCATATACAAAATTTGTCTGATTTGGTGGGTAGCCCAAAGGGACAATAGTGTCGATGGGGAGGCGAGGTCTCCCCATGTCCTGCATGGACTCAAGCGCGGGTGTTGCTACGATGTTCCACACTAGATACTCCCCTAGGCCCGTATTGGCCATCTCAATGGTGATCGTTGGTGGTTGAGGGGGAGGGAATGGGAGTTCTTCCTGGGTCCACTCCATGTTGGGTGAACCAGGCGTCTCGACTTCCATTCGGTTGGGCACCTCTTCGGTAGATATGGTTGAGACCAATGGTGGTATCTCTTCCAGGGGCTTCTTCCCATTGTCCTTTGGTGTGGCCACCGTAGGTGGTGTCGTTGGTGAAGGACCAAATGATGAAGATGGGCCCGATTGGTGATTTGAGGGACTTAACAGTGGGGATGTATGCAGAATCGGACCCTATTTGGATGGATTCAACTGAAAGTCCAAATGTGTCGATGGGAGGGTCGATTGTGGCATCAGTTGCACCGCATTGCAATACTTGAAGGGCTCTAAGTCTACCGGGACTACATGCACTTGCCCTTCGTATGTGTACTTTAGGCATTGATGGGCTATCGAAGGGACACACTTCATGTCCCTGATCCAAGGCCGGCCCAACAAAATATTGTAGGCCATCTCACCTTCCAGGATGTGGCACAACGTAGGAATAGTCTTTTGTCCCACTTGGATGGGCAGGACAATTGTGCCAACCATCGAGCATATCACGTCATTGAATGCTCGAAGGGTATAGGTGGAGGCCACAATGTGAGATGCTGGCAACTTGAGGTGTTTCAATGCCGTTGTTGTGATTATATTGCTGGACGAGCCAGTGTCCACCAACACCCTCTTAAATGGAATCTCGTTGACCCATGCAATGACGTGCAGGGGTGGATCCGCCATATCACCAGTCACCAATTTCAGTTCATCTTCTCTAAAGGTGATGACTGGTTCTGTACATCATTTTACATGTCCCACAAAGTTGTTGAAAGAGTTTGCTTCATGGGGTTGTAGCTCGATGGCTTTGAGTATCTCCATTAGAGCCTCCCGATGGGGCGGTGATTGTTGGATGAGCTCATAGATGGAGAGCCTAGCCGACGTGGTCCTTAAACTTTGGGTAAG
Organism: Wollemia nobilis; assembly: GCA_028583015.1. NCBI lineage: Eukaryota > Viridiplantae > Streptophyta > Pinopsida > Araucariales > Araucariaceae > Wollemia > Wollemia nobilis. Next base: position 8,076 of record JAQPPZ010002590.1, read on the forward strand.
TTTAGTCCGAATCATGGCCACTGGTCTAGGTGGAGGAGGTTGCGTAGGGTGTTGTTGAGGTTGTGACATTGATGGAACCTCTCCTGTAGCTGTAGTGGGGGCAGCTGTGCTTGGGTACCTCTTGTTCCGTGTCACTATGCTTATCATCCCTACATACCCCTGCATGGGGTAGTTTTGTGTCACCTCATTGACCTGTAGAGTCTTTGCCTACGCATCATGGGCAGGCAGGGGGTCTTTGAAGACCTCCATCTGTTGGTTGTTTGGTGCTACGGGATTATCCACCACTAGCATTTTGTTGTCTATTAGGTCTTGCACTAAGCTTTTGAACTTCCAACATGCATAAAGGTCATGTCCTTTATATCGATGAAATCTACAGTACAAGTCTTCCCTATAGCCCTTGGGTTTTGGCATGTTGGGGTCTACGGGTCGACTTTCTGGCAGGTTTATCAAGTTTGCCATGGACAAACGGTCAAACAAGGAGTCTTTAGACTCTGTGAAGGGTGTGAATTATCGCCTAGGGTGACGCTACTGATTTTGCTCTTGCCTATGATTTTCCTTCTCATAGCTATCAAGAGGAACTGCCTGATAATTAGCCTTTGGGGGCTGTGTCATCTGTGCAGGCTTTGGTATGTTTATGGCAACCTGATTGACCGTAGTGGGTTTTGGTTGCACGGACCTAGTTTTGGCATTTTTGGGCCACTCTTTCTTGCGTGGCTTGGCAATCTCGCCATCCTGTATCTTGATCTCCTCAATGATTTTGGCTTGCGCCAGGGCTTCCTCGAGAGTGGCATATTGCTGCAGCTACAATAGCATGGAGATCGACCTTAGGCAACTTTTCGAGAACATTTGGGTCAGGTCGGCCATGGGAGGGAGGTAAGGAAGCTTTGAAAGCAACGTTCTCCATCGATTTCCATAAGCCACCATGGTCTCCTCCTCATACTATCTGAGGCTAGCTAGGTCACTTAACGATGCCTTCTTCTTGGTGTTGAAGGTGAAACATTCGAGGAACGCGTCCACTAGTTGGTCTAGGTTGCTGATGCTATGCTTCGACAACTGGGTAAACCAATCCGAGGTAGGGCCTATGAACGTGGTTATAAATGTTCTTAGAAGCAAAGCATCATTGTCCTGAATGCCAAAGCATTGACTCAAGAATCTTGTCACGTGCTCTTGGGCATCTTCATCCCCTCTAAAAATTGCCAATTGAGGCATTTTGAAGTGTTCAGGGTATGGGGGTGTCGGCACTGAAGGATGCACAGGGTGACTACGGAGCTGGCGTAAAGTGGGCTTTTGGGGCCCAGAAGTCTTGGTCTCCATAGACTCTAAGCACTCTAGCAGCGCTTTGTATGCATCGAAGGATTTGATCTCTTCCTCCTTGGTTTGTTCCCATTGTGAATTGTGGGGAACTTGAGGCCTATGGAGGGGTAGCCGGATAGCGCCCCCTGCCTTGGTAGGGCATTTCAGCCCACTCTTCTTCTTGCTCGAATTCCTCATAGGCTTCTTGAGGGGTTCCTGGGCGTGACCTATAAACATGGGTGGGTGCCCGAGGAGGGTGCCCATCATTGGCTCTAGGGGTGGCCTCCCGCTCAGGTCTAGGAGGTCTTGGAGGCAATGCTTGATAAGGTCGTGGAGACCTGTCTCGCACCAAGGGGTTGTGCCTCTCATAAAGCTCTATATTATGTGTGCGAGGGGTTGGAATCCTCTCATGCATAGTGTTGTGGAGCAACTCATCTGTCTGACGTTGAATGCGCTCTTTGCTAAGATGATACAAGTGCTCTAACTATTGTTGATCTTGCTCAAGCTGCATGATTTGCGCTTGGTGGGCGGCATGTTTGGCAAATGCCAAGTCGATTTGTTCCACCGTCTTAGGTCTAGGGGGCCTAGATGCTTCCCCTACATGTCTATCTCGGTCATGGTGATCCGAGATCTTTATAGGTCGCTTCCCTCTATCGAGGTTAGCGGCATTCACCCGAGGCTCTGGCCTCAGTAGGTGATCCTGATAAATAGCAGGTGTGGAGGCGCATTGCTCCCATGTTGTGTATTGCTCTTGAGGAATATAGTGGTCTTCCTCATGCTCCCTTTCGTATATGTGAAAGGGGCGGGCAGAGTTGGCTCGCCCTGTCTGAAGAGCCTTGCGCTCTGGATTTGGCCTATTGTTTTTGACAGTAATAAGGGGTAGAGGAGGGATGATGTAATCATGTGGCCCCTCCTTATGGACCCTATGTTGTTCTAGCACTTCATCGCGTGGTGGCCACTCATAATGAGTGTCTAAGGGGGCCTTCCCATGTATGTACTCCTCCTGAAAGGGTCTATGTTGAATGGGAGTGCCCCTCAAAGGGGTGCCTCTATAGTCCTATTCTGTCATGGTATGATGTGGACTATTTTGTGGGTCCGACCACCAAGGTGGTATGACCAAGTCCTTGGAGCTATAACGGAGGTGACTTGTGCCCCCTTGTACACTTTCTGTAGCTTTTGCCCATGATTGGGCTTGGCTATGGGTGTACACCATGGTGGTGTTTCTCTAAAATATGTGTACATTTTTATCTTCTTTATGATTTTTTATGCTACACTAAACAAACAGGAGCCACACAAACAAAGAAGTGATTATCTCATTTACGGATTAAATGTGTGCCCTAAATCTGGTTCAGTGTGTTTTGATTTTTGTTTTGAAAGCCTTGTAAAGAAAATTTTGTTGTACATGCAATATGAGGGCTCTTATATCTCCCAAAATGGTCGCCCCTTCAATATACCACTTCCAGGCCGTTATACCGAACCTCTCAATATACCCGCCCTTACGTGAGGGAAACTATTGGTACGCGAGAGCAGAACAGTACGTGGAACATAGGCGGTATGGAAGGGGAATCACTCTATTTTTGACACCTACCATAGAAGACTTATCCTCATGCATTGGGAATCACCCCCACTACACTTGGTCAGCTTTCATCGGGATTTACGTCTAGCAATAGTCGTGATCGGGGTTATGTATGCAAAATTCAAGCCAAGGTGGTGATGAAATCCACCGTTGGTCTTGATCAAGTGTTGGGGTTTTACGACCAACTCCTTGATGTTTATATTATCACGTGGTGTGTGTGGTTATTTTTACTTGCGCAAAGAAAGAAAACATGTAGTAAACTCTTCCATGCAAGCAAAGAAAATAGAAAAATCATAGAAACAGAGACAGAAAATTATAGAGGATGTTCAGAAAACCTACCTCTTCTCTGCCCACACCAGATGCCCTTGAGTTTCTGCTCAAAAACTGCATAGAGAGCTAATCATCCCGGGGTGGGATGAATAGTAGATCTATATTCATCATAGGGTGGGATGAATGCCTTATTCATCCCGGGGTGGCATGAATTCCAGTCTGTATTCGTCACAGGGTGGCACGAGCAGCAGTCCAACGCTTGAAGGATTAACACCTGCAAGCAAAAACACAAAATTTTGATCAAAAATTTGATCCCAAAATTAGGGGATAGAGTCCCACCATGATCGCCACTGAAAGCACTTGGATACGGAAGCAATGGCGTACCGGATGCGATGCAAACAAAAGCAGATGTAACGCTAAGTCCTACGAATGAACAAAGAACTAAAGTGCATGAAAAGGGAAAATGAACGGAATGAAATGAGATGTAAAGAAAAAGTAAAGTGCAGCCTCTTTTATTAATTTTTCTTGAGATCAGGTTACAATATGTCTCCCCCATTTTCAGGGGCTAGGAGCGTTCGATACAATTGTTACACCAACGGATGATACGCTTCCCTTCGGGATCTTCCGCGTGCCCACATTTGAAATGGGTGGGCCAAACGTCATTGCCACTTGCATGAGTGCATCTATAGTTCCTTGCTGCCCCTCCGATGTCAAGATCCTACATTCAAAGAAACAGCAAATGATTAATAGCACATGCGGATGGAGGGAAACATGCAATCCCCAAGGCCTCCGGTTAATGCATACATGAAATAATTAAAATAGTGATCAAAACATATCAGAATAAGATGAAACTTGAACAGAAGCATGTAAACATCATCATGAACACACTACAAAAGGAACAGTCAAGAAATCTACTGTAGATTTCTAATCGCTCCGGGGTGGGACGATTAGGACTGTCATAAAATGTCCGAAAGTGACCTCCCAAATGTCCCATCCAGAGGCCTCCAAAACACCTACAAACTTGGGGTTAGGAAAAATGGGGCATTTTGAGATGACCCAGAAGGTCGGATTCTATAGATTCTACCCCGATCACCCTGTATCCGAAGGCGCTCCCTGTATGTTAGTGAAAGCGTAAAACAATGAAAACACAGTCAAAACTTATCAGAATGGAATGAAATTTGAATAGCAACATATAGGAATGACATAAAACAATATGCAAAAGAAATAGTAGAGAAATATTCTATAGATTTCTAATCACTCCGGGGTGGGGCGATTAGGACTGCAATAGTGCGGGGGCACCCGGGGCAGGACGCCCACTATTTGGGGCTTGGTTTTGACACCAATCCACTTGGGATGGGTCCAAAACCTCCTAGGGGGTTGTGTCGGCAAATTGGGTGTGGTATTGTGGCCAATTGTTCAGGTTTTGGGTTCAGATTGCGCTCCTAATGTTCACCCGATAACCTCCCTTCCAAAAGAAAGATCAAGGATGTAGGAAGCACAATGAGGGTGAGGGTATAATTCGGTAGCACTCCGTTGCTCCAAATGCTCCTACTCTATCATCTTTTTGGGGTGAGAAGACTCACCATTTTATAGACCTGAAGGTCTGCTTTGAATGTGCATGCAGGGGCGCCACTTGGCCATCATGCCTTGTCAGGGGAGAGAAGATTCCTCCCTGATTAAGGGCTCCATGACTGCCTCTATGACTGCCTCTTTGAGCTTTGAAATGCTCACTCGCACTCCCATGCATTGAAGGTGGAGTTGAGTGGCGGATCTGGGCTGCCATTTGTCAAGGTTTGACCTTTTTCCCGTCAAACCTGCTATTCGCCCCACCCTAGAGCGATTGTTGCTAATCATCCCGGGGTGGGGCGAATAGCATTCTAATCACCCCAGGGTGGAACGAGTAAGGAGCAGGGTGCTTGAAAGGTGCCAAATTGACCTCTGACCTTCCAAAACTACTTTGGGAGTGGTTAGGACCACTGTTTAACCTCTGGGGGCTGCCCTAGGGGCTATGTATGCCAATTCGGTCAGTGCTTGTAGCCACATAATCAGATTGGTGTTGTTTTGGTGTCTACACATTTGATGATGGCTATGGTGATTCTTGCTCCATGCATGATACTATTTCGTAAGTGAGCTTATACGTTATCTATATCGCTCCAAATTTTTCACACCCTTACCTTCAGGCTATAGGATCCGCGCCCGGAAGGGGGATGTGAAAAGGATGGGACAATACCTCGGACTGAGAGGCCTTGCGAAGGTCCCGCCTCTCGGGGGAGGTGTATTATGGTGATTTTTCGATGGATGGTGGGTTCACCAGGAAACGTTTGAATGGCAGTTTCCACGCCTAGGTTGGGAATGTGTTTAATGTGTTCAGTTTTATCTTTAAACATTCGAGTCCTAGGTTTGGCCAAATGAATCTAAGTTGTTCTATTATGAAAATGCAGACTAAATGAAATACAAAAAACAGATTTGAACAAAAAATAGAGAGAAAAAGCTAAATTAAAGAGCCATACCTGATCCGGATGTCTGATGGAGGTTCTGATTCTTGAAGCAGACAGGATCATCTGGAATTTGACAGGATCGTCTCTGACCTACAGGATCGTCTGAGATCTGACGAATTCGTCAGAATTCGTCAGAGACCTACAAACAGAGAAATAGACACAAAATACAAAAAATGCAGCAATGCTAATAGAGGATAATGATGTAAAATGACAATAAGGATGTTAATAGATAATCCCAAATAGAAATGCAAGTAAATTGCAACACTTTAATAGCTAATCATGATTTTATTATGCGATTAAACTACATGGGTGAACTCCAAGATGCAGGATAACAAGAAATAATAATAAAACTGACTAAATGCAGAATAAAACATCAACAAAGTATAGGAAAAAGTGCAAACTCTGGGCACTGATTGCCCCCAATGTAGATTGCAGTCGAAATCGTCTCTAATTTGACAGGATCGTCTCCGATCTGAACAGGATCGTCTACGACGATGTAAGCTTGCTCCGGCTGAAAAATGACAAGGTTCCTGCAACAAAATTGGAAATAGGACAAGTGCAGATGGTACTATAGATTATTCTAATGTGTGTGAAGGTCGATTTACAGGAAATTTCAGCCAGGGGGATGCCAAGGGGGAGTCCTAAGTTTAAATAGGCTTAGGAGGGAGGTTAGGAGGTTGGAGATCATCCCAATTTGGGAGATCTCCAATGGGGGAGGTCTCTAACGGCATAGACACGCTTACGCCCGGATTAGAGACGCCGTTGGAACAGAGGCTAATTGAGAAAAATTAGTTTTGGGACAAGATCGTCTGGACGTCCTAGCCCAGACGAAATCGTCCGATCTGAGGCGATATCGTCTGATCGGCGACGATATCGTCAAACGGTCAAAACAAACTCTAAAAATGGCACGGGAAAGGAGGAAACGGGTTAAACGGCGGTTTGGGAGCGGTTTTGGGGGTTGAAATTTGAATTTGAATATTTACTAGAGTAATTGTAATTATTTAAGGTTTTACTGTGCCAATTTTAGGGTGCTACATTTTGCCCCCTCTTTAGCGAATTTTCTGAAGAAAATGCGTTAAAGATGAGTTCTTCTCGATCTACGAGAAAGCAAAAATTATTCCCATTTTTAGGCGACGATTCTTGGTCGAATCGTACGACGACTTACTATGGTGCCCCCTCCGTGTTTTTACCCAAATCGAACGTTTGAGGTAAAAACGTGGAAAAGCAAAATTTTAAAATGTTTTTAATTGATTTTTGAATAAAATTAAGAAAAATAGGGTAAAACCCTAATTCATTGTTACTGTTCATTTTCCTAGTTTTTAGAGCTCTGGAGACAAAATGGTCGAGACAGCACACAGATCAACAGAGGTCCGACGTAGGCTACGGGTAAGGGTCTAAACTTAGTTTAGAATGCTTTAATTTAGAATTTCATGCTTTTTAGATTAGATTTGACTGATTTTTGAGCATCGCGGCCATTTTTGGGCCGTCGACGTCGTCGAGACGAAATCGTCTCGATTTCACCGAAATCGTCTCGATATCGTCGATTTCGTCCAAGGGCGAAATCGACGATAGGGGGACGATTTCGTCCAATAAGGGATGATTCCCTCATGCAAAATCGGAGACGAAATTGCTCAAATTTGGGACGATATCGTCCAATTGTGGGCGATATCATCATTTATATGAAATTGCACTTGCTTTACTTGAATTTTTAATGAATGTTTGATTAATGATTGTTATTGATGATTTTTATTGTTTTGTTGTTTATGTTGCAGAGAGGATTACTAAAGAGCCGAGAATGGAAATACGATGGACTAAGGGATGACTTGGCCGCTCTATCTCAGGTAGAGCGAGATCATCTGGCTCAGGTCGGCTTGCGGCACGTGGCGAGATATGCCACAAGTGTCTACGGACATGGGGCTATTGACAGCCCTAGCGGAGAGGTGGTATCCGGGTTCTTCATGTTTCGAGTTATCGACAGGGGAGATGACTCCCACACTGGAGGATGTATGGAGGATTTTGAGGATCCCCATACAAGGACGGTTGATCACTCCTACGGCCAATCAGGGCCACGCGATGATGAGACTATGCGGAGATCCGAGCTTCGCCCTGGAGAAGGGCGGAGTGAACATCGAGTCTCTACGCCAGATGCCTGGGGCATCTAGGCTGACACAAGTTTTGGCTGGGGTGGTAGGTGGTCTGCTGCTATGCCATTAGAGTGGATGCAGAGTACCATGGCTACTGATAGATGTGGTCTACGACATGAGAGACCACGGATACAGGTTTGCTTGGGGGAGCTTTGTACTATGTCGATTGTATAGGATCCTTCATGGGGTCGTATACAAGGGCGGCCGATGTCTGGTTATGACATCACTACTACAGGTTTGGTGCTGGGAGCACATTGCGGTGCGGAGGCCGGTAGGGCTCCCACTGATAGGGATTGACGGGGAGAGGCCCCGAGTTTTCTACTGGTGGCTCCGGAGAGGGGCACAGCGACGGATAGATCTGCCAGCATCCCGGAGACTACTTGATGACCTTGTCTTCGACCAGATCACCTGGAGGCCTTGGAGAGATCATCCAGGGTGGGCCGAGGATGGACAGGAGCTGGCTCGCATCAGGCGAGTCTATTGGCTGAGGATGGAGAGGGGAGAGGTGGAGCTCCACCGATATGACCGAGTTTTGAGGCAGTTCGGTCTATAGTAGGGGATCCCATCTCTGAGAGACTACGAGTTTTCTCGGACTATCCGGGATAACACTACAGTTAGCGGGGCTCCAGATATGCAGCGATTCTGGAGTCAGGACGTAGATGATGCCCCCATTCAGCCAGTGGATGGGGACGACGCTGGGGTAGCCGACGGCTACGATGCCTGGTACACAGGCATCCGCCCTCCTCGGATGACGAGGGCTCAGGGTCCGATTCATGCAGTTGTGCATCGGATGGGGAGGCGGCGCCAGGCAGCCATTGAGGCAGCACAGGGTCATGGTGGGAGAGAGCGAGAGGAGACCACAGGCTCGGCGAGAGGCCACAGTAGCAGGAGAGGAGGGAGGAGAGGCCCCCTTCTCCACGAGAGAGAGACCACCATCGCCTGATAAGGGCAAGGGTGTGGACACAGGAGAGAGTAGTGAGATGGCTACTCTCTAGGCGAAGACTGTCCGTCTCCAGGCACAGGTGCAGACTTTGCAGGATGAGGCTGCACGACATCGAGCGGAGGCTACACAGCTCAGAGATGAGGTTGCACGCCTTAGAGCACGGAGCGGAGGAGCGAGCACTCAGGAGCTAGCACGGTCGATTGCTTAGATCGCATTCTACCAGGGTATCTACTTCCAGATGGTGCCAGAGGGCCAGAGGGTACAACTACCAGTCGACATTGTTGACCCTATCAGGATTGGGTCATCGAGGACTTCATCTCGATCGAGGACTAGGACTCATGGTACCACACATACTACGATGGGGCCACCTCGTCCACCTCAGGGCGGGGGAGGAGATGAGGCTGAGAGCTCGAGGGGTTCTCGAGACACTGCACAGAGGATATATGATTGAGAGGATTGAGTATGCCAAGATGTAGATTGTGGCATACCAATCTAGTTTTGATATGATGTACATACATTGTTGAGATATATATATATATATATATATATATATATGATATTTTTGATCATATGACTTGTCTTATGATGATATGACTTTTTTATATGTTTTTATGATGCTTTAATGTTTGAAGTGTGATTTGATTTGATGATTCATGTAATTATGTCGTTGGAAAATATTATGGTTTAAATGTCATGCTTTAAAAATTTAAATGAAATAATCTGATGTAAACAAATTGGTTGTTGTGATGATAATTTGATAAAAAATAAAAGGGACTTTTAACAATAATTTCAAAGGACATTGTCGTTGTTATAGACCATTTCATGGAGTCGCCGCTCACTCGGTCGTCAAGCTAATCCCAGTATAGAAATATTGTTAAAAGTAAAAGAGTGCTTAAGAGACTGTCTTAAGACTTTGTTGTGATGATGCAAATGATGATGATGATGATGATTTGTTTTCAGACTTTTCATGAAAATATTATGCATGAAATATTTTTAGAAAATGATTTTTGCTAGGCATAAATTCCTAAGTGTGATAAAATTTTGAATAATTCCTTAGGAATTATACCATCATTGCAAATTTGCATGTTGACAAAATGACATGAAATAGTAATAATGTTCGTTCTTTTGAAAGCATAATTGTGTAACATAATGATTTAAGTCATATGTTTTTATGATTTTTAAATGAATGGGGAATAAAATTAATACAATGGTTTGCGCTAGGCATAGAATATTTAGGTATAGACTTATACCATCATCGCGAAATCCAAAAAGAAGAAAATAAATAATTTTATTGCATGGTTGATTTTTAATTTTTGAAAATAAACAGAAAATATGAAGATGAGGACTTGTGCTAGGCATAAAATTCCACTTTTGGTTTTGGAACTATACCATCGTCGCAAAAGTCAAAAGTTATATGTAACTTTATTGCATGTTTTTGAAAAATGATTTTGATTTTTTTGGTAAATACATGTGGTTGTCTTTATACTAAACAACTGTTCTCAGAGAAGAAAATGAAATTATTCCAGACAATTTGCAAAAATATTTCAAAGTATCTTAAAGACAAAAGTTAGATTTATAAGGAATCCCATGTGCGTATGTGAGTTCATTTCCAATCTTGATTTATCATAATGATACACAAAATCTCTCAAATACAAATGTGTGTGCGATTGCTTTGTGCATTTACCAGGTTTGAGCAAGATACTATGATACAAGTGATTTGAATTAACCAAATAAGTGTTCATTAACCATGATTGAGATGCATATAACCATACCAGACTACTATGTAAGTCGGGTTATCAAGAGCTAGCTAATCCATAAGCAGACATAGGTCTGTACAAAAGAAGGTCGCTAATGTGACAGACATATCACCACGCTAGGAGTTACCCAAGGCCAAGCGGGTTGGGCACAAACCACCTGTTATGGGGCTTACCTCACAGTTTTCGAATAATTGAGAATTCCAGGGATTCAAGCTCATCAACCCTTCTTTTCTTTTCAAGGGGTAGGGAAAGGGATTTTATTGCTTTTGCTTTTGCTTTCTTTTGCTTTCTTCTTTTTTTTTTGTATCTTTTGCTTTGATATTTGAGATAATGCTGAAATAGTGCTAAGGAGTATAAATGACTTTTTTTCTTATTTCTCTTTCTTTTTTTTTCTTTTCTTTTGCTTCCTATTCTAGGGATACTTGGTCGGATTAGCTATAGAGCAAGGGATTTTTATTTCGGGTAGGGGTGAGCTTGTCCTTTTGCCAATTCTCAAAGATTCTAGACCATGTGCATGATAGGATAGCGGGGAAACTTTTCACTCAAGAAACCACTTCTACTATGTAGCATAGCATGGATATTACAAATATAATCATTTTATTGTGAAAGGATATGCTTGGTTTAAGTAAATAACAAGATCAATTCTCTGTGCTCAAACTTTATTTAATTGAATTTTGTGGACTTTGATATAAGAGAGATTAGTAATCATGCCAGATAAAATCAAGATATTTATTCATGTGAATGTGAAAGTGCGGGATTCCAAATAAATGCTAATTTATCCAAAATAATTTGAAAATATAACTGCAAATATGTCACAATTTGAGAAGTACAAAAAATAAAAGATGTTTTTGAAGATTTTGATGATTTTGAATGTTTTTGGTGTTTTTAATTTTAAGTTTTAGATTTTTAAGGTTATGAATTGAAAGAAATACAAGATAGTGGTTTTTTTTTTTGAAATATTTTAAACAAATATATACAATGATGAAATGACCAATTTTTTACGCATAGTAACGTTTAAGATGCAAAATGTTCATGGGTTCTTTAAGTTCTTTACCATCTAAGGTAGATAATTTATATGCTCCTGATTCAAATTTAGCGGTGATAATATATGGTCCAAGCCAGTTGGGCTCAAATTTACCTTTAAGGTCTTTAGTTGCATTAGTATTCTTTTGATTTTCTTTTAAAACAAGGTCGCCGACCTCAAAGGATCGATGACGAACTTTCTTAGCATATGATCTTTTAAGCTTGTTTTGGTAGGCACGAAGATGCTCCAAAGCATTGATGCACTTTTCATCTAGGAGTTCCAGCTGATTGAGTCTGCCATTTCGATATTCATCTCCTACTTTGGTATCTTGAAGTAGTAGAGCCAAAGAAGGAACTTCTAATTCAAAGGGAAAAATGGCTTCAGCGCCATAAACCAAAACAAAAGGTGAAGTTCCAGTGGGGGTTCGAACACTAGTTCGATAGGCCCACAAGGCTGGATATAATTGAATGTGCCAGTCGCGGCCAGATTTATTGACCAATCTTTTGAGAATTTTGATTAAGGTTTTGTTTGAAGCTTATGCTTGGCCATTACCCTGAGGATAATAGGGAGTGGACCAGCGATGTTGAATCTTATATTTTTGGCATAATTTCTTGACATCTTTATTTTTGAAACAAGTTCCATTATCAGAGATGAGATTTGCAAGAATTCCGAACCTACAAATGATTTGATTAAAAATAAATTTAGAGACTTGTGTTCCAGTGCGGGAAGCTAAAGGCATAGCTTCAACCCACTTCGTGAAATACTCGGTGGCGGTTATGATGAATTTGTGTCCATCAGATGACACAGGATTGATTTTGCCAATAATGTCTAAGCCCCATTTTGAAAAGGGCCAAGGAGATGAAATAGCCTATAGTTCTTGTGCAGGGGCATGGACAAGGTCAGCATGTTTTTGGCACTTGTCGCAATGGCGCACATAATCATGTGCATCATTCTCCATGGTAGGCCAAAAGTATCCTATCCTAAGGAGCTTTTTAGCAATGACACTACCACTGAAGTGTCCTCCACAAGATCCATCGTGGGCTTCACTCAAGGCTGATTTGGATTCTTCTAGATTCAAACATCTCAATAGGATACCTTCAAAAGATCTCTTATACAAAGTATTGCCAATTATTACAAATCGACTTGCTCGTCTACGTAATAACCGATGTTGGTTTCTATTAGAATTGGTAGGGAAAGTCCCATTTTGAAGAAAATCAAATATATCCGTATACCAAGGTTCAGGAGTAGTTTCATTGATTAGAAACACATCCAAAGGTTCTAAGCATGACTTATTTGAAGCGGGTTCCTGGAGTCGATGAATAATGATAGTGGCATATTCGTCATCTAACTCCAAGGGCAGAAGAGATGCAGCTGCGGCCATAGCATCAGCTGCACGGTTGCTAGTTCGAGGAATAGCTTCCAAGGTAACTTGATCAAATAGAGACATTAATTGTAAAACATAGGCTTTATATGGGCGGAGTTTATCATCTCTGGTCTGATAAACTTCATTAATTTGGTTTATAACAAGTTGAGAATCACCAAAAACTAGCAGATGTTTAATTTTTAGAGCCAAGGCAGCTCGTAATCCAAGGATTAGAGCTTCATACTCAGCAATGTTATTAGTGCAAGCAAATGTTAATTTAAAGGACAAAGGTATAATGTGCTTTTGTGGAGATATTAAAATAATACCTGCACCAGCCCCACTCATGCATCGGGCTCCATCAAAGTATAAGGACCATTGTTCAATATGGTCGGCCTCTAATTGAAGGCATTCATCAGGAAACTCAATGATGAGGGGATGGGTAGACTCTAAGGGTGCAGCAACTAATTGATCTGCTATGATTTGACCCTTAACAGACTTTTGTCCTATGAACACGAGTTCAAACTCGCTTAGAGCAAGAACCCACTTGGCTGTGCGACCCGATAAATAAGGTCGACTCATAAGATACCGCAAGGGATCATATTTAGCAATGACATACGTTTTCTGGCTAAGCATATAATGGCATAATTTTTGCGTAGAAAAGATGATTGCTAGACATAGTTTTTCTAACGTTGTGTAGCGGGTTTCATAACTAATTAGAGTTCGGCTAATATAATAAGTAGCACGTTCTCTCTTCTCATCATCAAGTTGAGCTAACATAGCTCCTAAAGCAAAATCTGAAGCTGAAATATACAGGATAAACGGACGATCAGGTCTAGGCGGTGAAAGCACGGGTGGGTTAAGGAGGTATTGTTTGAGAAGTTCAAAAGCTTCCTTACATTCGTCGTCCCAATTAAAAGGGACATCCTTCTTAAGGAGCTTAAGAAAGGGACCGGTTTTGTCCGCCAACTTATCGATGAAGCGACGGATAGCTTGAAGCTTACCTTGTAAACTTCGTAATTCAGATATATTGGTAGGTGCGGGCATATCAGTGATAGCCGCAATCTTAAGAGGGTCAATTTTGATGCCACGTAAAGAAACTATAACCCCTAATAGTTTACCGGACTTGACTCCGAATATGCATTTGGCTGGATTTAATCGAATAAGATATTCCCTTAATCGATTAAAAACTTTTCTCAAATCATCTAAATGATTATCTTCATTAATAGAGCGAGCTATAATATCATCTACATAATCATGTAGGATATCATGCATCATATCATGAAAAATATAAGTCATAGCTCGTTGATAGGTTGCACCTGCATTCTTTAAGCCGAATGGCATCACTTTCCAACAAAAGGTACCCCAGGGGGTAATAAAGGTTATTTTAGCCTGATCTTCAGGAGCTATCCTGATCTGATTATAACCGGAGAATCCATCCATTAAGGACATCATCCCACTCCCAGCAGTAAAATCAATGATTTGATCCATGTTTGGAAGAGGAAAATCATCTTTAGGGCATGCAACGTTAATATCTCTAAAATCTGTGCAAACCCTAACTTTGGTAGCTTCTTTCTTGGTGACTGGAACTACATTCGAGATCCATTCAGCATAATCAATAGCTTGTATAAAAACAACATTCAGGAGTTTTTCTAATTCCCCTTTGACTAGTAAAGCCACTTTGGGATGCATTTTTCTAAGTTTTTGTTTAACAGGTTTAGCATCCGGATGGACTACTAGGTGATGCATGACTACGGAAGGGTCTAAACCTGGCATATCTTCATATGTCCAAGCGAAGACATCTTCATATTCTTTAAGAAATGCAATGTATTGCTCTTGTTTTTCTTGACTTAATTCTGACCCAATATTGATTATGTGAGGATTATCCTCAGTTCCAATGTTAACTTTAATGACGTTTTCTACTTCCATGTGTAGATCTCTTTCAAAATTAGGTGGGGCGGGTGAGACGCCCAATTCTTGTAATTCTTTTAAGGTTAACTTAGATAAGTCATCTTGAGGAGTCGTGGCCTCAAGCTGGGCTATAGTTGGTATAGAACCATCAAAATAAAAACCATTGTGTAACATCTCTTCAACGGAGACATCATGGAAAATATCTCCTTCCAACTCATCATCGGATTCGACAATCATTTCAGGATAAGCTATGGATAGCATATTACATGTAAATGGCTGATTTTGTAGAGGCGAATCATCACGCCCATCCAAATAATCTTGATAACATATGAGTTGATCATCATCTTCAAAAGGGAAGGGTTGACCCTTACTAGGAAATAGACCCACACCACATCGGGCGGGCCATGGTTCTACCTCGAAAGGTTCTTTCATACCATTTTGGAAAGGTCCCAAGCCTTTCCCTTTATATCCCATTTTAAGCATTATAGGTTTAGCTTTAATATACTCATTAGTAAAATAACATCGAGCATATCCATCATGATGAGTTTTGATATTCCGAGGTATTCTTCCCTAGTCATATCCCTTATAAATGAAGGCACAACTCCCGACTTGGTAAGTACTTCCCATAGGTTGTGGGAGGCCCAAAGTACGAGGAGATGGCAGCAAATTACTTAAGATAATGGAATTTTGCATAGAAGCATTTGTTTTTTCTGATATAAGAATTTGAGATAAATCAGGTAAGAGTTCATCAGAAAGAGCATAAGATGTAGAAGGATCATTCTCTATATCTTTAGATATAGAAGGTATGATAGATGTAGATAATGTGGAGGCGTTAATAGATGGGTCTATAGGTTTTGAAATTATAGGGATGGAACATGAAGGATTGGTTGTGGATTGAAGATCTTTTTGAGGTTCTAGAGTGGTTTGTTTAGAAGATTGTTGATCTATATATGAGGATGAAATTAATGGAGGAGAAATAGATGAAGTTATGGGTGTGTGTTTCATAGTTTTAGATGAAAAATAAGAATTAGGATGTGTGGATGACAGAAGCAGGGCAAAATTGAACTCCAACGAGTTCTGCCAAGGCACACATATCAAAGGGTCTAGGATCACCATGGATAGTGACCAACTGATTTTTAAATTCGAATTTAACACATTGGTGTAAAGTTGATGGGACAACCCGCATTGCATTGATCCAAGGACGACCCAAGAGTATATTGTACGATGCGGGGCAATGTACAATAAACACGGTCGTATCTAAGGTTCTAGGACCAACTTGCAATGGGATGGTAATAACTCCACACGTTTCTTGTGTTTCGTCATTGAAAGCTTTTATGATCATGTCGATTTTCTTCATTTCATCACTTCTAAACCCAAATCTTTGGTAGAAGTCAAAAGTGCAAATATTTAAAGATGAACCATTATCAATCAAGACTCTTTTAACGGCTACATCTCCAATTAAGGCAGTAATGTATAAGGGGTTATTCTTATGTAAACTATGTTGTGGTATATCTTTATCTCGAAAGTCAATACAATCGACTTCTCTAGTGATGATAGTAGTGGCCATGGCTTCAGGTTGAATGTTTTGTGGTACCATCATTTGGCTTAATGTAAGCATTAATTCATCTCTATGGGTAGGAGAAGATCTTAATAGGTCCAAAAGAGAAATTATGGTTGTAGTATTGGATAATTGCTCATTAATATTATAAGGGGGTTTAGGTTGAACATTAGGAGCATGATTCCCTTTATTGAGATTTTTCAAAACAAATGGAGTTGATCCATCATTCTGATTTGGTTCTTGTTGAGAATTTTGAGCTTGTTGTCTGGTAACAACTCCGATGGTACCTACAATGTTATATTGAGGATGTTGAATAGGTCTTGGTCTAGCATTTATAGCTTGTTCATTAGAAAGGAATTGATCAGAAGAGGGTCGAGTAGTAACTCTTCTAGGAAATGGTTCTTCTGGAATCATAGCATCTGTGATAGGTTGAATAGGATCTGATTCATTTTTAGAACTATTCGATTGGTTTGAAGTGATTTCCATGTCACTTTCAGTATCTGATTCTACATCACTGAGATCTGGTATTTGAATATTATGTAGGGGCCTGGTCGTGACCATGGATAAAGTTGTGTCAAATTTTTGTAAATCATGATTAGGTAAATGTCCGCTAATAGTTCCTACATATCGGGTAGGAGGAGGAACATTATGATGCTCAATTTGATTGGCCACCTCTTTACCATGTCTTGGTAAAGGATGTTGAAATATGTCTAATGATTGATTAGCATTTTGATTTTGATTTTGGGGAATGATCTTTTGAGCATTATTAGGAGCATTTTGTTTAGGTTGGAAGGCTTGCACCTCCATTTCATTATTATCAATCAGATCTTGTATTTTATGTTTCAACCTTTTACAAGCATTGGTAGAGTGTCCAGGCCCTCTATGGAAATCACAGTGTAAGTCAGCTCTGTATCCGGGTATAGTTGGATCAGGTTCCTGGATAGTTGGTAATTGAATCAAGCCTCTTTCGAGTAATTGAGGTAAAATAGTTGATAATGGTTGATTCAATCTAGTAAACTCTCGAGGAGGTTTATCAGGAGGTTTTAATATAAATTTTTCTGTTGTCTTCGTTGCATTGATATTAGCAACATTCCTGTTGTCAGTGACTCCGTCACCCACAACTTGTTTGTTTTTATATTGATTTCTGGATGTTTTCTCATCATCTTTCTTCCTAAGTTGGCCTCTCCTAATGAGAGCATCTTCTACTCTTCGAGCTAAGTCTATAGCTTGATCGAAGGTAGTCAAAGTAGCAGTTGATAACTCATAAGATATTTGTTCTTGCAAATTATTAATAAAAATGTCCAACATTTCCCTATAAGGTAGCACAAAGTGCAGTTTTCCTATCAATTGCCTCCATCTAGCTAAGAAATCAGCAAAACATTCATCTTTGTCTTGTTTTAAGTTGTATAAATCTTTAATGGTTACATGCCTCTCGATGTAGGCACTAAATTGATGGACAAAAGATTCAGTTGTTTCTTCAAAATTTCTCAAAGAATGAGTGGGCAATTGATAGTACCACTCTAATGCCATTCCTCCTAAACTTTTTGGGAACATTTTTAGTAATAGCAAGTCATCATGTGATATATCATGACATGCTATCCTAAACATGCGAAGATGCTCTATGGGATCTTCGGTTCCTTTATATATAGGCAGAACGGGCATGGGAAAGTGTTTAGGGTACGGTTGTGCTACAACTATGGGATCCAAAGGCTGACTACATATCTCTCGATAATTGTACGAGGGACGGTAGGGATCCATCTGGTCCATGCGGGAAGCTAACTGTTTCACCATGGCTTCCAGATTACTGGTTTGCCCACCATATTGGTTTGGTAGGGCATTAATATGAGATTGGTGAGCATATGATGGAGGGACTTGAAAATTAGATGCTATATTACTATTGTGTAAATTGTTGGTAGGAAGGGTGTTATGAAGAAGTCTTGAAGTTGTATTGTGTTGTATCCCAGATTGTTGAAAATTGGTGTTTGGCTTCATTTTAGGTTTTTGTCGATTTGAAGCATATTGATCAATAGTTTGGCGAAATAAAGCAGTGAATGAAGGTTTCTTTTGTGTGGGAATGATTTTAGGCTCAATAACAGGTTCCTTAGGAGGTTGGGTAACCTGTTGTTTTTGCATGTTCTGAATCATAGTGGCCATATCCGTATTGGATGGTCCAGCTTTATCACTTTCTTGATCGATAAAAGACAAAGGATTAGTGTGCACGTTAAACACATGTTCCATGGTTGCTTGAGTATCACTAATTTGTTCTTTATCAATACGAGCTGCCATATTAAGAGCACCAATGTTATTATTGAAAAATTTCCAGAAATGATCTAAGTTATCAAAAGCAATAGTTCCATCTGGAGCTATTCTTGGGGATGAGGATCCTTCCTCTTTAAGATTTTCTTGTTGTTCATCGTCTTCAACCAGGTCATCTTCTGGTTGATCTAGAGTTTCTCCTTCCGGAATTGGATCCTCAGGAAGGACATTTGGGTTTTTTGTTTTGTCTCCTAACCAA
The DNA here is from genome assembly GCA_028583015.1 of Wollemia nobilis. NCBI lineage: Eukaryota > Viridiplantae > Streptophyta > Pinopsida > Araucariales > Araucariaceae > Wollemia > Wollemia nobilis. The sequence continues at coordinate 26,925 of JAQPPZ010002590.1, forward strand.
TCTTCTTCTTCTTCATCAGTTTGTTTACCATTCCTAAGTCTAGGCATTGTGCTTAAACTTAGATTTTAGCAAATATATATATATATATATATATATATATATATATATTATATATATATATATATATATATGCAACAAGCTTAAGAGGTATATATTTTAATTATATACCTATTATAATATTTAAAATAAAATGTTTTTTGGTTTTTGTTATGTTTTTTAGTTTTTCTTATTTTTTTGGTTTTAATAACAATATTATAAAGATAACAAACAACACACAAAAAGCAAGAAATAATAATAATGAAAGCAATGATCTAGTTTTCTATAAACAATTTATAAATATCATTAATGGGCTCAAGTTCTTCAGGAGTCATGAAATGTTCTTCTTCAAATTGAAAATTTTCTTTCAAGAATTTGACAAAAAGTGCTATAGTGATATTATCTATTTTAGACTCTGGTAGGTAGAAGTAAAGCTCGTGGCAATACTCTCGATATAACATAGCTCTAGGAACTCTATTCCATCTTTCCCTATCCATAAGAATGACCTCTTGGTCTTCTACATGACCTAGGAACTGGTGTATAGTGGCTGCGTTCTCGAGGTATTCCTCGAAGGTGAACAATTCTGAAGACACAAGAGCTCTCCTATAAGCTAACCATCTATGGCAAGCTCTCTGAAGTTCATGATAAAAGACGAGTTGATGAGGATCCAGGATTCTATCTAGGACAAGCCTCTTGATTTGTTTAAGTTCTGTTGACCTAGATGAAATGATACCTAGTCTCCTATCAAGTTCGTCCCACAAAAGTTGGTTTCTATCTGTTTCAAGCACACTAAGCACAGAATTGATTTCTATGGCTGCTAATTGGTTTTCAACATTTATAGTAACTGCTAGTCTTTTCTTAGGAGCTACCATCTAAACATGATATGCAACTTAGTAGTTTTCTAATGATTTTAAATGCATCTATGTTTTTGTTTTTGTTTTCAAAAGGTTTTAAATGCATTCACGTCGGGTTCACCAAAATGTATCGCTCCAAATTTTTCGCACCCTTACCTTCAGGCTATAGGATCCATGCCCGGAAGGGGGATGGGAAAAGGATGGGACGGTACCTCGGACTGAGAGGCCTTGCGAAGGTCCCGCCTCTCGGGGGAGGTGTATTATGGTGATTTTTCGACGGATGGTGGGTTCACCAAGAAACGTTTGAATGGCAGTTTCCAAGCCTAGGTTGGGAATGTGTTTAATGTGTTCAATTTTATCTTTAAACATTCAAGTCCTAGGTTTGGCCAAATGAATCTAAGTTGTTCTATTATGAAAATGCAGACTAAATGAAATACAACAAACAGATTTGAACAGAAAATAGAGAGAAAAAGCTAAATTAAAGAGCCATACCTGATCCGGATGTCTGATGGAGGTTCTGATTCTTGAAGCAGACAGGATCATCTGGAATTTGACGAGATCGTCTCCGACCTATAGGATCATCTGAGATCTGACGAATTCGTCAGACGAATTCGTCAGAGACCTGCAAACAGAGAAATAGGCACAAAATACAAAAAATGCAGCAATGCTAATAGAGGATAATGATGTAAAATGACAATAAGGATGTTAACAGATAATCCCAAATAGAAATGCAAGTAAATTGCAACACTTTAATAGCTAATCATGATTTTATTATGCGATTAAACTACATGGGTGAACTCCAAGATGCAGGATAACAAGAAATAACAATAAAACTAACTAAATGCAGAATAAAACAATAGCAAAGTATAGGAAAAAGTGCAAACTCTGGGCACTGATTGCCCCCAATGCAGACTGCAGTCGAAATCATCTCTAATTTGACAGGATCGTCTCCGATCTGAACAGGATCGTCTACGACGATGTAAGCTTGCTCCGACTGAAAAATGACAAGGTTCCTGCAAGAAAATTGGATGCAACAAATGCAGATGGTAATACAGATTATTCTAATGCGTGTGAAGGTCGATTTATAGGAAAATTCAGCCAGGGGGATGCCAAGGGGGAGTCCTAAGTTTAAATAGGCTTAGGAGGGAGGTTAGGAGGTTGGAGATCATCCCAATTTGGGAGATCTCCAATGGGGGAGGTCTCTAACGGCGCAGACACGCTTCTGCCTGGATTAGAGACGTCGTTGGAACAGAGGCTAATTGGGAAAAATTAGTTTTGGGACAAGATCGTCTGGACGTCCTAGCCTAGACGAAATCGTCCGATCTGAGGCGATATCGTCTGATCGGCGACGATATCGTCAAACGGTCAAAACAAACTCTAAAAATGGCGCGGGAAAGGAGGAAACGGGTTAAACGGCGGTTTGGGAGCGGTTTTGGGGGTTGAAATTTGAATTTGAATATTTACTAGAGTAATTGTAATTATTTAAGGTTTTATTGTGCCAATTTTAGGGTGCTACATTATCAATCTCTTGATAATGATGATGGCCACACTCACTTTATGCAAGGTTCCATGTCTAAGTAAAGCTACCATTTCTAAGATCAATTTTAAAGAAACATTTAGCTTAGCCATGGAAAATTCTAGTATAACACACTTGGATCTCATCCATGGAAGCATCTATTCCATTGCAATCTAGAGCTTTGATACCAAATGTAACAACCCAACTCATTCCAACCTACTCAAGAGAGAGAATTATTATTTTTTATTATTATTCATTAGGGATCCACATGTCCCCACCTTGCGTAAGTTTGTCTACATATGTGCACTAAGCATAACATAAGTAAGCCATATATCTCATCTCCATGATGAGCTAGCTTATCCCTCTTAGTCCATCCAAGAGGTACAATTATCTCTACACCATATGTAATTCCATCTGCATATGTGTAATAAGTATATTCCAGATGGGCCATCCACTTTTCTCTCTCTACAATTTATTCTACTCAGATAACCCATGAACATAACCATTATGATATTCAAGAATTATACATACATATAACCCATTCACATGTGTTTCATTATAAATTCATAACCATGATCATCCTTCATAAAATTGAAGCAACAAGTCCACAACAAACTATCTCTAAGAGCATTAAAAAACAAGTTCACAAAAGAACAATAAGCATCACACACATATGACATATTATATATTGGGAACCTCATGGAAAATAATACTAACCCTTGAAAGGTTCTCTTTCATTTTATTAAATCAATTACCTCCACTACAATCATGTGAAAAGAATCCCATAAGGCATAATTCCTTTTGAAACATCCATCAATGTAAGGACATAGGAACCCCACAGTTCCTATGTTTTCAAAAACATGAATAGTTCCTTTAGTTTATATTAAAATATCAAAGAGGGAACCCTATACTTCCCTCCAATGAGTTCCATATTCATTCCTCAATTTCCATACATCACATCAAGATAAATACATAGGAATTCCCATGATTTCCATGTCCCAAAATACATGAATATATACTTTAATTCATGTTACAAAGTTATGAGAAATTTTCATTTTCCCTCGGATGAACTCTATGTTCATCCTCCAAATATATCACCTCCTCTTGGTCCAACCACAAGGGAACACCTCCATCTAGGAGTCCAAAATATTTGCACATCAACTAGAAAATTGCACACGTCAACTCATTAGAGAGGACCCCATAATACTCTCAAATGAGTTACTCCAATGCAAGCTTACAAAGTAGGAGAAGGACCCTCCCCTACTTGCTCAAAGTACCACATAATCATTATACATCATAGCATGGATTATGCTATTGAATAATACTTAACCTAAAATAAATATATAGTTTGTTATAACATTTATATCCCATTTGAGTCCAAAAGATACATTATCTACTAATGTATATTACTACTATCATGCAATACCCTATCCATAAATATATTCCAACGCATGAATCAAATGAAATGTACTTTCTAATTAGTGAAATATATTATCCACTAACATTTTTTAATTTATCAAATTATATAAAATACATCATCACTAAGGCATATCTCTATCACCATGAAATATGCCATCTACTAACATAAATCAATTCATCAATCCATGAAACACATTATCCTCTAATGTATATCTCTAACTTCTGAAGCATATTGTCTACTAACATTTTTCAATTCATCAAATTGAATGAAATACATTATCCACTAATGTATTTTCTAATTCAAAAATCTAAACATAACCATTCCTTTAACTAAGGTTTAACACCGTTAATTATCATCCTATGAAATCCCAAAGCTAGAAACCAGGCTCTAGTAAATTATTCCATAAACTATGGATTCCAAAATTCTCTCAATTTATCCATGAAATCTATCCCCAAAGCTTCTTGATTTCTCCAAAAAATTTCTCCCTAAAGCCTTCCCAACTTCTCCATGAAATGGGTCCAATGATTAACCAATTTCTCGACAAAATTGGTTTCCCAAACCATCCAATTTCTCCATAAAATTGGTGTACCATCCCCAAATTTTTTTCTATAATTAGAATTCATTTTTCCCACGAAAGGTGACTAGCCAAAAATTTTATTTCCCATTTAAAATTGATTTAATAGTCCCTTTTAAAAAGGATAATAGCTCCTGTAATCATTCTAAAGGGCCTCCTTTAAAATGTCAAAACACAACCTTTCCTTTTTACAAAGCTTTCCCTCTTTAAACATAGCTTGAAAACATATAATCAAACACTTCCCATGGACCTTGATCTCATAAAATTAAAATCATAATTAAAATATGGTCCCATGACCTTTTAATCATATAATTGAAGGCACATATATAAAATAAGGTCCCTATTCCTTCAAAGAAGATAAATACAAGATCAAAGACTTATTAGCCATGCTTAAGCATTCAAACAAGGGTAATTAAAATATTCACAAGCCTCCCTTATTTTCTTTCAAAGGACCTAAATAAACTGATTCAAGGCCAATATACCATTCTATCACCCAAAAGGGTCTATGTAAATTAATTCGAGGCAAGCTAATATTTCCTCACAAAAGGTCTATTCAAAATAGCTCCTAACCATACTAATATATATTTTTAAAACAAAATATTAATTAAAAGGTCAAGTGTCAAACCTTTAATTAGTTAGAGGGTTTAAATTTCCCTAATCATCCACAAGGGTCTAGTTTCCTTTAAAAGAATTAAAATCCTTTATGAGCACTTGGGCATACTCTTTTTCTTTTTTAAATTAACAAGGGGTCCATATTTTAATATAGTCGACCAAAATTCCTTTCATGGGCCCTCTACATATGCACTTGGGCATACTCTTTTTCTTTTTTAAATTAACAAGGGGTCCATATTTTAATATAGTCGACCAAAATTCCTTTCATGGGCCCTCAACCATACTATGTAGAGGTCCACTAGTCCTTGGCCCATTTGAACTAGATACGTGGCCAAAAGATGGTTATAATTTTTCCAAACGATGGCCAAGTAACTAGGCACAACCACCATGGAACAACACAGGTGGTGATAATACACGACAACATTGCTACATGGAAACACATGAGGGGGTTTGAGAATCCTCAAGGGTCACAAATTATTACAAGGACAAGTCAACAACAAGGGGACCCACAGGGTTCAACACCAATATCTGATACATCGTGGTTAAGCGATGGCCAAGCACTCAAGTTGGGCACTTGGCTATCCCCTTGTACGTATTGAAGGCTTCTTAAAAATCTTGCATGGCTCCATTGTTATCCATGTGGGATAACAAGAGGGAAGCCTAAAATATCCTACCCTTAGTCGTGCATCCTCGAGGGCAGCACCATCGCATGATGGCAGCGTGGTGGTGGCATCTTAGAGGAGGGTTGAAATAATTAAAATTTTAACTATTAAAAAGCTTAGGCCTAAACATATGTATTATTAGCGGTTGCACCATGCTCGCAATGATGATAAAAATGGGTGACAAAGTGGAAAAATATAGTTATGGAAGGAATAATTTTTTTTAAATTCCTAAGGTTACAGTGCATAGGAAAAACACCCGTAGCGGTGGCAAACCCACTTTCAGCAACGATGAAGGGAAATGAGGGATGAAAAAAAAGCATTGCTTCTAGCTTTAATACAAAAGTTTAATTGAGTAGATAACTAGATATGATGGCAGCCAAGAATATATACAGGTAGCCACACAGGTAAAAAATTATGCTCAAATGTGATGGTAGCAAGTGGATCAGGGTCTGCCTATGATCAATGAAGAGAGAAGCTATGCCACTCAATTCACATGTACCTTTCATGCTTCGAGGACAACGAGATGACTAAACTAAAAATATCCCTACTGACCATACTATCCATAAAATCTTAGAAGGGCCAACATGCATGAAAAAATATTTGAATGATTTATTCAAGGTTTATATAGATGCCTACAAAGCAAAAGAAAAATAAGGAGGCATAAAAAATGTGCAAGAGGAAAGTGTTTAAAATGTGGAAATAGATGCAAAAATTGCACACCCGTGCATTACCCTCTTTTATGCTCAACATGCATGAAAAGTAGCACAAAATACCTTTGATTAAGTGCTATGGTCTACTAGTGAAAAAATATGCTACAATATCATACATGTAGCACACGCATCTTAAGCGGAAAGAAGTGTTAAGCTAGCATAAGCATGTTTAACTATCTAACATGATGGCTATGCATAAGATGGAGTAAAACTATGTTGGTAACAAAACACACAACACAAACAACAACTTATTAAGCCTTTCAAAAAAGCATATCCCACAACAAGAGTAAAATCTACAGTGAATAATTTCTATGTTTTACTTATCGTAAGCACTCTGGAAATGAATTTTTGTTGAGGCCATGTACCCCGGCCTTCAGCTCCCATGCTAGCATTGTATGGCCTCTAAGGGATTCATCATGTGGGTATTTTTGTAAACAAAAACCTCACATGCATACAAGATAAGATAAATGTTAGGCTCAATCTTCATCCCCCACCTGTGAGGAAGGTTCAGGGAGGAAACACACATGCCCTTGCCTAAGTAGTGGTGACCTTGGTACCACATAAAGGTAGAGTGCTTCTCCCACTCCCTCCAACTGGGTACCTTTTTCTCCTTCCCCCTTTCCAATGAGCCTTGTCCCTTCTTTTCCAATCCATCTTCCTATTTTCTTCCCACGTGCACATTTCACCAAAAATGACAGGGAAAAATTTCATTGGTAGTATTTTGGCTCATTCCCCACTACCCTGAGCCCAATAACTCCATGATAAAAAATAGTCATATTTCCAAAAAATATTTTAAAAACTTGTTTAAATTTGGAAATTCAAAGGGGCTCTCTCATAAATAAAATTATATTAAATATTTGTGAGTCTGTCACATCAAATATACCCCTCAATAATAATTTTTTTTTTTGAATTTAGTTAAAAACCCCTTGTGGATCCACCTTGGTCTGAAAAACCATGACCAGGGGGTTGTACATTGTCAAAATCACCCAAGAGTCGTGCCTAGCCCTAATCGCACCAATATTATCAACTAGATTTTGTGTACCCAATGTATGTTTGGTAGGTGGATATTTGAACTAGGGACCTCCCTTGGAGGATTGCCCTACCCTCTCCAACTCACCTACAACACGTGGATAAAAATCAAATAATTATTAATAAATGATTTTTTTCTTAATTAAACTAAATTAATATTAAAGTAGATATTAAATTTCCAATAAAATACTATGCAATGGCAAATCATTAAATCTAACCATTATGCATTTAGAACATTATTAAACCATTTAAAGGCTCATCCAGGTGGATATCAAACTATAACCTACCATTTAAATGGTTAGTCAAATTTTAATTAAGAACCATTACAAAAATACCTTTATTCAGTTTCTTTAATGATCAATTTAAATAAATCATCTATGCTATTATCAAACCGATAGTTTGACAATGTTCACTTACAAACATGAATAGCCTTACAAAACCATACAAACATATCAGTGTCATAGACATAAATCACCATAAAATACTACATCATAACCATGCATAGTTGTAGCATCATTAAAGTTATAAAATTAAAAAAATAAATCTAATCCTATTGTTTCCTCATCAAGGATTCAATGGGGCTGGTCATAACACATAAAACCTCTCCATATTAGACTTGGAGTGAGTCATTAAACCATTCCTAGTGAACCCTTTGACCCCCAATCCTCTAAGTGTAGAGAATATATCACATCCCTATGATTACCTCATCTCCCAATGAATCCAACCATATGTAACAGGGTATTTTTGCCCCTCTACATCTTTGGCAAACCCGATGTGAAGGTGCATATTAGTGGTCAAATTAGGAAGCCTCTTCCTTTTGTATTTTTTTTGAAAACTTTAAGCAAGACCACTAAATTTGTTTTCTTAGAATTAGAAAATAGTAAGAACATATTAAGAAATATTCTTGTGTGCATTGTTAGCTTTCTCCTCTATCCTTTGTATTTATCCTGATGGCTTCCAACCTTAGAAGCAAGTTGTAGAATCTTATCAGATTCCTCAAGAAGATGATCAGATTGTTAGGGAGAATTCCAGTCTATATGTAAAAGAGGAAGAACATATAGAAACTGATATTGACCTTAATCCTCTTGAGGGGTCTAATGGAGGCCTTACATTTCAATAGTATGATCACATCTAGAATTTCATAAAACTCCATATGGATGCTTTGGTTAAGCATATGGATGAATAAGCCTAACTCGAAGGGGTTGGGACTTCTCATCCTCCAACAATTTATCCTTAGAATATTTGCACCAATCCATTGTTTTAATTTTTGCATCATATTAATCCTTTTCATAAACCTACACATGTTTCTACTATGACCACTAATGTTGGAAGAATTCCACAAGTTCCTCTAACTAGTAGTGCATCTCAAGATTATGCTCAATTTCCTCCTCATTCTACTCATCTCAATATTCATGATTCTATTCAACCAAATGTCATTTATCCCCATATCAATATACCACATATCATAATCCATAACATAATAGTGTTAATTCCTCCAACATTGACAAAGTTCCCTTTCAAAAGCCTACTTATAACAATCCCCTAAAGAACTTGGGGGCATTGCACCACAATAATCCTGATATTCAAAGCTTGACAAATATGGTAAAAAAATTGGTATCAAGAGTAGATATGATTCAACCTCCAAGTTTCACGTACAGTTATAATAAAATGTACAATCAACCCTTAGACCCTATTATCGCTTCTAGTCCCTACCCTAAGCATTTTCCAATGCTAGTTTTACCTATCTATATGGGAATAGAGGATCCAATTGAACATTTAAGGATGTTTAGGACATCATGTCATGATATTATATATGGTTACATGTTACTAAGGATGTTTCCTAAGAGCCTTGGTGGTATGGAATTAGAGTCATATTATCAATTGCCCCATCATTCTTTGAGGAAGTTTTAAGAGACAACAGAGTTGTTGGTTCAGCAATTCAGAGCTTATGTTGAGAAAATATGACTATGAAATATGTTTATATGTTGAAACAAGAAAAATATGGAATTTTCTCAGATTTCTTGTCTTGGTGGAGAAGTTTAGTTGGATGATTGAGATATACTTTACCTCCTAGAGACATGCTAGAAATTTTTATTGGAAATTTACAAGAGCAAATATCATATGCATTGGAAATGATAAGTTTTTATTAGGCGATATATCTAGCAAGAATTGTAGAGCAAGCCCTTATTCAAAGAGATCAAATTAATCCAAAGAAGGAAGAAGATAGGACCACAAAATATGAATATAAGAACAAGCATGTAGTTGATGATGAGGTAACAAATAGTAGGTATGTTAACAATGTTGTTAACACCCTACAAAAGATGGTTCTTAGCCAATATCAAAAACCTCCACAAAATAATTTCAAAATACTCAACCAACCTATTTTTTTGATCCTAAAACAACTCTTCGAAGCTCATATGATTGAGTTACCTCCCATAAGGTAACCTGATACATGACTAATTGGTATAAGTCTAGTCAACATTGTGAATATCACAAAGTGGAGGGGCACATGACTAATTCATGTCAGAGGTTGAAACATTTTGTCCAAGACTTAATTGATGTAGGTCACATTGTTATAGAAGATCCTCAACATAATCCTCCAACAAACAATCAACCTCCTACATAATAAGCACCCTCAACTAATAAAGACATGAGGATCTTCTAAGATATCCTAAGTAATAAATAGTAATAGGTAGTTAATCAAGTGTCATATCATAATGTGCCACCTCCATATAATAATATGGTTGGTATGATAGAAACAACTACAAGACAAAAATATCAATCTCAATCAACTCAACAATATCAGTAGGAGATGAGTTCTACATCCCATCAACCTTTAAAACCACCCTTAGTTTTGAAGACTACCCAAAAAAGGAGCACAAAAGTAGAAAACCCACCTCTAGTGTTGAAGCCACAACCTAAAGTCTCCTTCAATATTCAACAATAGTTAGCTAGTACTTCCTCTTAGAACTTTTGTAAACTTCTCCTATTCATAGATAAGTTTTATTTAAACTTTTAAGACCAATATATTCCTTAAGATATTTCTGCTAGTGTTATAGTTGTTGTTGTAGGTTCCTTTGGGATACATCATATCACTTTTTTGGATTATGATATTCCTTCCTTAGACTTGTAAGGGGATTTTTCCCTCTATATCACTGTATTTATTGGGAAAAAGTTTGTCAAGAAATTTTTGATAGATAATGGTTCCGCCCTTAATATATGCATAAATCAAATTTTCCAAAATTTTGGACTAAGAGAGGAATATTTAACTAAATTTTATGTCATCATCAAAGCTTTCAACAACAAGTCCCAAGAGGCCTACAACATTGTATCTCTTTCTTAAAATTGGACCTAAGATCTTAGATACCTTGTTTTATGTTGTACCTTATCCTGAATCTTTTAATCTTCTTCTTGGACACACTTGGATTCATGCGATGAGGGTCATCCCTTCTACTTTTCATCAATGTTTGAAGTTAAAATTCAAAGATCAACTTATCACCATTTTGGGCAACCCTAATTCATTTCAATATTTTTGAATGGTTGAGCAAGCTCAATCTGATCTCAATCTATGTCCATCAGTTTCCTTATCTCATGTCACTAAGCAACTTACAAATCTAAATGTTATTGGAGAACTTCCAATCAATATTTCATCAAATGATTAGGTCAATCTATTTATTAAAGAGCCTCTTTTAGATCTTGCCAAGATACCACCTTCACTTATTACTATGGGTTTGCATCATAAGAAGGGTGAAGTTGTACACATTGGAATGTGTAATTTTATCTTCATAAGTATATCCCTAAAATAAAATATCCATGGTAGTAACCCTCTTCCTATAGAGCATTTTTTTTCCCATTGTTTTCTGTCCAATGATTACCCACTTCCTAAGAAAATCTTATCTAGTATGGGATATATAGGTAAATTTTTGGAGCTACAACATAAAGGTATTCAAGAGCCTTTGGAAGTTTATTTTTGATCTAGTAGATGTGGCATAGGCTATATACCCAATATAAAATAGCCTTTGTCATTTGATGATGATGATGACCTTATTATTTATGTTGAGTATTTGGATCATCAAAGCTTAGAGTGGAGAGATGAGGATGAGGGACTGCCTTATACCACTAACATTCTATTTTGTAATGTGGTAAATTTGGTGCATCTTGAGTTATTTGTGGATCCAAGAGACTATATTAAAGGGGATACTATTTGTGTCATGGATCATGAGGATATCCTCTGAAATAGTTTCTTCTTTAATGGATCAGTCCCTTGTGTTGTGCATGTCAAGTCTTCTAGTTCTCGAGAGGATTTTGGTTTTATGTCTTCTAAGGACCTTGATAAATTAGGAGTTATCATTTATTTACCTCCTTTTAAGTATGAGTCTGATATCCTAATTGAGGAGACCATATATGTTAACATAGGTTCTAAGGAGATCCTTAGAATCCTTAAGCTAGGTAAGCCTTGTCCATGGGAGAGCAGGAGTAATGGACCAATTTGTTGAAATAATTTCTTGATGTTTTTTCTTGGCCATATGTTGTTATGCCAAGGATTTATCCCTCTCTTATAATACATAATTTGGTAGTGAATCCTAGTTCTAATCTTGTTAAGTAGAAACTTAGGAAGATGCATCCTAAGGTCACCATTTTAGTCAAGGAGAAGCTCTAAAAACTCCTTGATGTTATTTTCATAAAAGCTATTGACTATTATAATATGGTTTGTAACATCATTATTTTGGCTAAGAAGGTAGGAAAAATCAAAATATGTATCGATTTTAAGGACATTAAGTTAGCATGTATCAAGGATGATTTTACTCTTCCCAACATAGATATGATCGTAGATTTCACTACCAAGTGTGGAATACTTTCGCTCATGGATGATTTTTTAGGATACAATTAGATCATGGTTACCCCTAAGGACTAGGCAAGACAAATTTCATTACTCCATGGGGTACCTTATGTTATAAATTTATGCCTTTTGGATTGAAAAATATTGGTGCCACATATCATAGGGCTATGACTTATATTTTTCATGACATGATGCATGGTATTCTATAGGACTATGTGGATAATATTTTGGGTCATTCCATACATCTAAAGGATCATGTTCATGATCTAAGATGAATCTTTGAATGAATTTGGTAGTTCAATATTTTCCTTAAGCCCTCCAAGTGTGTGTTTGGAGTCACATCTGGCAAGTTGTTAGGTTTTATCATTTCTAGATGAGGCATTGAAGTGGACCCTACTAAGATAGTGGCTATCACTAATATCCCTCCTCCTTGCACCCTAATTGATTTGAGTAGCTGATAAGGTAAGATTTAATCTATTCATTAGTTCATAGCTTAGTTAGCAGATAAGTGTCAACCATTTCTTAAGATTATTAAGAAAGATGTCATATTCCAATGGCATTTTGAGTGTTAGCAAGCTTTTGATGAACTCAAAAGGTATCTCACTTTACTACCTATTTTAGTTCCTCCTGAATTGGATAAGCATCTCATGCTTCACATAGCATCCATATATAATGCTTTGGGAGTCTTCTTGGCTCAATATGATGATTAAAAAAAATAGCAAGCTATCTACTATATTGGTATAATGTTTGTTAGAAATGAAACCTGCTACATCCCCTTAGAAAAGCTTTGTCTTGTCATAGTGTTTGCTTCTCTAAAGTTAATACATGAAATGCTCAGCCATAAGATATTGGTTGTTAAGAATTTTGATCCTTTATGTTACTAAATGTCAAAGCCCCACCTTTCAGGTCGAGTTTCTAAGTGGGTTTTAGCCCTTAGCGAGTTTGACCTAACCTTCATAGGTTAGAAGGCTATAAAATATCAGCTGATTACTGATCAATTAGCCTTTGCTCCCCTAGAATTTTCCCATCCCTTAGTCATCAAGTTTCTTGATGAGTGCTTTAGTGTAGAAGCTAAAGAACCAAAGTCTTAGACTTTGTTTTTTTATGGAGCCCGATGCTTAAATGGTACTAGTGCTAGAATTGTTCTAGTTACCCAACAAAAACAACTCATACCTCTTTCCTTCAAGATTTTTTTCTCTTGCATGAATAATAATACTGAGTACAAAGCCATGATCCTTGGTCTTATAGTAGTCCTAACCTTGTATTTTAGAGTTCTTTCAATGTTTGGTGACTTTCAACTTGTGGTCAATCAGATCAACAATATTTATTAGACTTAGGATGATAATATAAAACCTTACAAAGAGATTATCATCAATCTTTTGTTCATATTTTATCAAGTAACCATAGATTCTATCCCTAGATCCTTCAACCATCATATTGATACCATGGTCATTATTGCATCCTTATTTCCCTTGGAGTTGGACAATTATCAAGTGTCGATTATCATGAGCCCATGTCATTTAGTTCTAGTCTTGATCTATTAGATATTTTTACCATTGGAGCTTCCCCATCTAAGGCATGGTACAACAACATCTTTAATTTTCTTATGGATGGTTCGATCCCCGATGGTTTAAATCATAATCAACATAAAATTTTTCACAAAAGAGCATTTTGATTCATTATTATTGGCAATACCTTATAGAAGAATTCTTTTGAAGGTAACCTCTTGCAATTTATTAACTTTGATGAAGTCCAGCTAGCTCCTAGTGAAGCTCATGAAGGATCATGTGGAGGTCATTTCAGCCACAATGGCATTGCCAAGAAGCTCCTTTGGATGGGGTACTATTGGCATTCCATGGAGAAATATGCATGTGACCATGTTTGATGCTATGACAAGTGTCAACATCATGACAAAATTATTCATTATCCTTCTCAAAACATTCAGGTTATTTATTCTCCTTGGTCATTTTCCATATGGGGATTGGACATTATAGGGAATATGAAACCAACATCATCTAATGGTAACATTTTTATCATAACAATGATAGAGTACTTTACTAAATGGGTCAAATATATACCCCTAGACATGGTGATTAGAGCTCAAATATCTAATTTCATCTTCAACCAGATTATCTATAGGTTTGGAATTGCTTCAGTGATTATTTTTACAATGGCACTCCTTTCAAGAACAAGTATGTCCATAAACTTTGTTCTAAGTACAACATTCAACATAGGTTGTCAACCCATATTACCCTCAAGGTAATAGTCAAGTTGAAGCATCCAACAAGTCTTTGATAAAGATCCTCAAGAAGTTGGTAAGTAAGTCTGATCATGACTAGTATATCTAGATTTATCCTTTCTAATGGGCCTATTGCACCAATGTGTGATTTCCTATAGGTGCCTCTCTATATGTCTTGGTCTATGGTATTGAGGTTATTTTTATGTTTGAGTTAGAGATTCCTTCGATGCACATATTTTTGTAGGATACCTTGGTCAATGATGAGTATCATTTATACTGATTGAATCAATTGGATTTACTTGATGAAAAGTGCATTCATGACTTAGAGCATATTTGAGCCTATTAGAATAGGCTTAAGCAATCTTATTCCAAAAGAGTTTATAGTTTTTCTTTTGAGGTTGGGGACCTTGTCCTCAAGAAAAACTAAAAGAAAACCAATGCTATATCAGCTATTAAAGGCATATATTAGCCCAACTATTTAGGCCCCTTTGTCATAATAGTCAAGTTTAGCTTAAGAGCCTATCGTTTAGATTCTTTATATAGTAAAGAGTTTAAAGAGCCAATGAACATAATGTATCTCAAAAGATACTATGCATAGCTCTATAGTTTAATATTTCATTCAACTTAGTTTTCATATTGCATTTGGTTTGCTTGATCATATTGCATGATTGCCTGTATATATTGCATGGTTTACCTAAAATTTTGTTCTATTTCATTTTTCTTGTCATATAGTTGCATTTTTGTTTGACCATATTTGCATGACTGCTTGATCATATAAAATTTTTGGAATTCATGAGAATGGCAAGTGATGAAACCTAGTTAGGTTTTAGCTCACATGCATTACAGTAATACTAAGGATTTTATGCCTAGTGAATCCCCAACCTAGGGCCCATATCTATGTGTTTCCATCATTGTATTTTCTCATGTCTTCTTCTCATCTATTCTCTTATATTCCATGACCTTGAAATTTTTCATCGTCTTAATTTCCCCAAGTCAAGGGATATAGTTATTTATATCTTATATGTCCTTTATTTGAAATTTTCAATCATTTATTCTTCTCCCCAAGACAAAGGACGTACATTTTTTCTTCTCTCTACTTCTACTTTTTCTTTTAATCACACATTTTCCCTTCTTTATATTTCGTCTCTTAAGGGGTCATTGTGGGATAGGGTTTATATCTTATGAATATCATTTATGATACTCATATGACCACTGAATATCTTACACACACCTCTTAGCTAATGACATTTCACTAAGGATTCACACACACACACTATATTTTTCTTCTTTCTTCTCTATTTCTTTTGTCTTATCACACATGCTTGCATTGTTTTGCTATGTTTCATTTTACTCATTCATATTTGGCACACACCACACCCCTATTGGGTAGTACTCATTCTAGAAAATAAATTACATATTTAACCCTATACAAGATAGCTTCATGGTTACAAGTGAGGGGTATTCTTTGTTCAACCATTTGTGAGCATACATCCTAGTGGGTATATTTACATCTCTAGCCATTAACAAGCACTATACCCATAGCAGGTTTCACTCTATGTTTGACCATTTTTTTGCAAGTGCAACATCATTTTATGAAAGCTTCATGTCCATGAGCAAGGGGTAGCCTCCATTTGGTCATTTACGAGCATACATCCTTCTAGGTTTTTGGTTTCTTTTCTTTTTATTTGGTATATGATTTTTTTATCACACTGAACTTCCATAGTCTATGTTGATTCAAACATATTATTCCAAGCACCATTTTATTTCTTGGAATTTCTTCATCTTCTCATTCTTATTTTCTTTCTTTTTCTCTCCTCTTTTCAAAATTGTGCTCTATTTTTGAAATGCATGAATTCATAGTTCATATTTACGAGGTGCAATTTTGGCTAGAGGTGTGTTTTTCTCTCCTTTTCCTTATCTTCATTCTTCCATCATATTTCTCTTCCTTTCCTACATCTATTCATACTTTTGATTAATTAGTTAGTCTTATTGCACCCATGCATTCCATTAGTTTAGTCCATTCATACATTCAATAGTTATGTTATATTTTGTCCATTCATTCATGCATAGTCAAACATAAAAGTACATTAAAATTGACACACACATTTAAATAATACAGCATGATATTACTAAAAAAATAAATGGTACACATGTCAATGTGGTTAATGTACCATAATCTAAGCCTATAACACTTGACCCTCCCTAAGGATGCATGCCACAATCAAAAATTGGTATGTCACCCCATCCTAACCCAAGATCCATGAGCCTGTCTCATCTGCTTTACCTACCAAAGGTAGTCTTGGTGGGGGCATGTTCACATACCACATGGAGTTCCATGATCTATACCATGATTTACTTATGTTTGAATGGAGGTTGATGGAGGTGCCCTCTAATCCATTGGCATTACCTAAAAGTGTAGGTTCTAGTAGAAGGTCTCCCTTTGTACTGACACCTCCCACATCTCCTTTGCCTTTTATAGCTACTCCTATAGAAGGAGGATCCCTTGATTGGCTAGCTATTTATCATGATAGGCATCCCCTCTGCCTAAGCCTATTATCATTCCTAGTTCGATCGACTCACCTCTCCCCTAAGGTAGTCTATCTTAACCCACTTTGCATCCCACTCTATGAGTATCATGATCAAGGCACTCTATAGCCCCTCTATCCTCTTCAACCTATAATCTTAGAGTAGATCGATCTCCCTCTACATGGTTGTTGTTCAATCCTAAAAAATATTCATCTACCTCATTGGGTTATCTTGATCCATGGTCCTAATTGGCCTGACTACCACTAATATCAATACCTCTTAGGTCACTTTACTTGACCTAGATTCAGTTGTTGTAGGGGCACCTCATCTTACTTACCCTTATCTAATCTAAGTGATAGTGGAAGTTATTTCTACCATATCTACCTAAACCTACACCCATGTCTATTATGGTGTCTCCTAGACATACCATCATTACTCTATGGTGTGTCAAGTCACCTCTCAAAATGCCAACTATACCCATCGACTCATAACCTTATAACTCTACACTAGCACTAGTGGAGAGATCCTCGAGGACATAATGCCCCTATACCATCTCTAATACCTGAGATCCACCTTGATGTCATCCATCCTTGGATCCATATAGAGTGGGTCATCTAGGTCATCCTCTACCCATATCCCCACATTAGAGTCCCCTCTAACTCCTTATGGGTCCCTTCAAACTTGCCTATACCAATAATATCCCAATTTTGGTATCTCTTAGAAGATACTAAAATTTTTCTAGAATTTATAAAGTCTAAATAGCTCCAACCCCCCCTTATATATAAAGGCCCACCTGATCCTCATACCTAGTCGGCCTAGCCCCTTGATAATCTAACTCATTTACTGGGATCTAACTCTTAGACCTAGTGGTCCTAGCCCCTTGATAATATTTTTAGTGTAGCTTGACATCCTCATGCCTTATAAAATGCTCTCTTCCTAATGGAGATGCACCACACATCCTCTAGTATGATTGTCATCTCTCCTATCAATAGCTAAAATATCGACAACTCTAGATACCATCTCTCTAGTAGCATAATTAGTAACACTTTGTTTGCATCAATTCGAGGCATCTCTACCAGATGTAGTAGCCCTATTACCCCTAGGGTGTTCCTCTTTAATCACTCTTGACTCTCTAGTACATCCTTCTACAACCAAAAATATAACAAAATTCTAATTAGTTTAGCATACAAACATATATATAATCAACTGCAAAATAAAACAATTAATTTCAAAACTCCTAAGCTTGCTTATTTTCATGTCTCTTTTTCTCTTCTTATTTTTCCTGTCTTGTTTCCTCTTCTATTTTCTTTTCTCTCCTCTTGGTCAAAATCACATATCATTTCCTCGAGTGTGATTTCATTCTTTCTTTTCTTTCGAACTCATACCCTTTGCTTGAGAGGAATGAATTCATGAAATCATTGCCCATAATTTTAGGGCATAATTTTTATCACCATGAAAAACCATCCAAAATTGTGGTTGGCCCTCAAAATCGTGTTGGGGTCGCGCATAGTGATTTCCTCTAAAAAGACAAAAAATTGCTAAAAAAGATAAAATCCCTAATCTAGCCTAGTCTAGAGGAAGGATTTTAGTCCTTACCCATGCTTACTTCATTGTTGTGTTAGCCTCACCCCTCACAATGGCTGAAAAGTGTATGAGAAGCACCATTTATCTTTTTTCTCCAAAGCTCTACTTCTCTTCTTTGCATGATGAAAATGAATTAGGGTTTTCACCTCTTTTACCTTTTCAATTCTCTTTTTTTCTTTTATCTCTCCTATTTGGCACCTTTTTCATTTTTTTCACTCTACTTTCTTCTGCATCAATCATTTTGAGTTTCCTCTAGAATGTGGTATTCCTTCTAAAATTCAAGGGGGCACGCCAGTCCGAGAGGTATTAATGTCCCTAATACCTTTTTTTGCATGTAAAAATATTAGTTTCTATAATGACACAATTTTTAAACCACCCATTTATTTTAAACCATCCATTTTGTTTTTTGGTCATCATTATTTGCCCATATGTGTCTATATCTTTCTTTGACACAATTATTAGGCCATAAATGCATCAAAGCAAAGGAAAAAATGTAGACATGGAAAATTAACCCACCCAAGTGAATCAATATTCCTAGAACCCTTTGTAATACCCTCAAACTTATCCAAGAACAATTTTAAACCTCTCTTCCCATCCTCATTCCTTTTTTCCCTACTTTTATCAAAATCATGGTTAGCCCTTACGAGGTGCAATTTTGGCAAGTTAGGGTTTTCTCTTAGAAAACCCTTTTTTTGGGCCAACCTTTAGGATGTCAGGCCTCCCCTAGGTTTCCTTTTAATTTTTACACTCTTTTTCCCTTTCAAACTCTTCTAAATATAGGGTTTGTATCCTCTTTTTCCTTGAAGCAATCCTTGAAGTTCTAATTTCTTAAGTGCTAAGTGGTTTTTTGATGAAATATCCTAACAAGATCAAGTGTTCTTCTACTCTATTACTGATTTTGTTGTTCTTGGTGGATAAGTATTGGATCCTTGAGGAGGATTCTATCATTTAATGGATTTCTTCATCCTTTTGTATATTTTTTCCCTACCATCAGGTTCCTTATTACATTTTATCATTCTTATATTATTACTTATGTATTTTTGTATCTCATATTGTATTAATTAGTCACCCTTGCTCTTCTATTGCAAAATCATACCCTATCCATATAGGGCATGATTTTGACAAATACAAAATTTTGGTCTCCCCTTACAGGGTGTTATTTTGGATGCATGAAGTTTGGGGGTAAATTTTCACTACCAAACCCTCAATTTGTTCTTGTATGTTTCATTTAGGTCATAAAAATGTTGTTAACATTCTATTTTTACATTATTTCGTTGCATTGCATATTTTATTTCTCATTTCCAAAAATGTAAACAATAATTTTTGTTTGTATATGGTTAGCTAAAAGGACCAAGGGGACTTGATTGTTGTACCTCAAAAACCAATCACTCATTAGCCTAAGTAGACCCTCAAACATTGATCAAATTTTCTATGGTTTTATAAAGCTATTTTGTAGGATTCAAAGTTGTTTGGATACTCTGGATGTAAGTTTAATCTAGGATCAACCACTAGATCAAATAAGTTCCCTAAATAATTTTTTAGGTTATTTTTTGTTTGTTTTTTTTCTAATTTTTATTCAAAATCTAGATCATAAATAAAGGGAAAAATTTTGGTTTTATTTCTAGGCATTTGAAAGAATAAAAGCATATAGTTTGCATTCTAGGGTTAGTTTTGTTTGTGTATTCTCTTAAACCCTTACTTAAAAATAAAGGATTTATTTTGTTATGAGATAGGGTTTAGTGATCATTGAAAATTAAGAATCATTCTAGGGTTAGCCTCGGTTGCTTGCATTTCTATTTATCTTGCATTGTTCTTTCAATTTCCATAGCTTATATTTAAAAATACCAAACATAGATTTTTGCTCAACATACACATAAAACCTCTCCATATCAGACTTGAATTAAGTCCCTAAATAGTTCTTGGTGAACCCTTCAAACCCCAAGACTTTGAGTGTAGATAATATAACACACCCCTGCAGTCACCTTGGATCCTAGTGGATCCAATCGAGAATTGTACATGGTAAGGTAGTTTTCCCATTCTAAAATATCATTATACTTTTAAGAGTTGAGGTTTGATGTTATCCAAGGGATTGATATCTCTCTAATAACTTAGATAGACCTATCTACATTTATATCTATTTTTTTATCCAATTTTGTATGTTTTCTATCAAATTAAGAGTCATAAGAAAAAGCACCATCAATCATCAAAATTTTAGGGTGCTTTATCTTTATATAATGCTACTATTACATGAATTGAATCATGCCATAAGAATCCTTTTAGTATCTCTTATTTATTTAAACTTAACTCGTTGATGTCTATTGTATGTTTGGTTACCTATATACTTCTATTTTCTATTCTTTAGTTCACTAAAGAAAAGTAAATAAAAAAATTATCTTATCATTGTTAGGGGACCAATCGTATCACTCTATTATCATAAAAATTTGAATTGTATGTAAAATGTTAGGTTTGTTTGATTGCATCTTCTGTTGTATCCTTATTTAGAATTACAATGCATCTTGAACTCATAATTTAAGGTCAAAAACATGTAGTCAATAGGCTTGTTTGTTGTATTATGTATGATTGCATTTGTAGCTAGAATAGTGACATATTAAGGTTAAGTAGTCATAAGAATCTCTTAGGGAACACATAGATGTTTTCAAGATAAATAAATGACAGAATGTCCCCTATCCTCAAAGTGATATGGTATGGATTTGATTCCCCATAGGAACAAGGGATCCAACATAACTGATCTTATAAACCAATTGGGATCCCTCCATGATTTCCCTACCTCACATTTTGGTGAACCAAACATGAACACCATAATGGATCAAAAAATTTATCTTTGTCTAAAAAACAAAATTTATAAACAAATTACCCAAGACCATTAATCTTGTTTGCTTAGTTAGATCACAATAATTATAGATAACATAAACATAACAAATTTCTAGTCCTATTGATGATCTATTTTATCCTTTGAGTAATTGTCATATAGAATTATAGGCTATTTTGGGCATATAGCCAGCCCAAGCCACCATATACCCACATAATATCTCATGCATATTTATGTATAGTAGGAATATATCATAATGGGATACTGAAATTCAAAAGGAGGAGAATTATTACCCACAAAAAACCATCTTGGTCATGTTTCCTAGGAGTCACTTCCATGTATTTTTGGAGTTCTATGTATTGACCTTATCTCACATGCTAACAAGCATATAAAGAGGGGTTAGGTATATCATAACCTTTAGTATACTAGGAGCACCTAAGGTATATTTATTAGACTAGGTATATCGAGAAAAGGGGAAATAAAGATATAAAATATATTATCTTTATTATCTTAAACAACACTATAAGCAATTGAAATAGTAAATAATCATTTCATATCTCCTAGATCCAAACCCATGGCTTAGAAATGCTACATGACCTATAGCATTTTTACTAGTTGGCCAATAATATTGATATTCTAATGGAGGGTCAATATGAATACCTTATACTTGATAACCATACCTTTGACCAAGAAGAGGAAGCCTCATAACCTCAAAGTTATCTAAGCCCCACCCACAAATAATATGGATGACTAGTCTTCTAGTCTATAACCCATATAGTTCACTTCATGTAAAATAACATGAGAGTCATAGATGTCTTCCTGAAAGAGGATAATGATACCCTATGATCCTCTACAAGGTATAATTCACTATTGAATTATCCCTAAAAACCCAAATCAAATTTTTTATAAGCAAACCAACTAGATTTATCTTTTGGATACTATAGTGAAATTGCACTACAATCCATCCAAAAAAGGGGTAATCATGATTAGAGTTAGTTTGAAGGCACAAGCAAATTTGAAAGCCCTAGAGCAATTGCTAATTACCAATAATTCCATGCTAGAGAATCATCAAATAATTATTACCACCAAAAAAAAAAAAAAAAAAAAAAAAAATTTATAACATGGAAAAAGCTCCAAAGGTGCAAAAAAAATATGAGTAAAAAATTATTGGTATTTCTTGAAAGGCATGAATTACATAAAATGTAGAAGTTCTTGTAAGTGTGATAGAGATAAAGGAATATCAAAAGATCATAACTTTTGAAAGTTATATCAAAAGGAACTGAAGAAAAATCATGAGGTCACAACAAGTTAAAAAACCTTTCACATCTAAAGAAACCAAAAGGCCTAACAAAAATCCTACTTCAAATATTTTAAAAAGGTTTGATGAAATAAAAAGAGAAAAATTCCTAACAATAGACTAGCTAAAGGTTTGGGCCATCTTGAAGAAATATCATATTAGTGTGCAAGGTACCAATCATGGTGCATGAGCTCCTAGAAAAGGTAGATAGGATGGATTAATGTGCCACTACTAAGAAAGAGTAAGGATCACATATTGGGTTCATTTTAATTCAACGATCTGAGGAGAAATAGGTGGTCTATTGAACATAAAGGTATGATGCCTACAATAGCAACAATCCCAAAACTAACATGAATAATGGTGGAAGGTGCTTCCATTCAATTTTTAGAATCCCTAGACAGTAGTAGCTATTATTTTTAGTTCATCCTACAATATTTGGAGGGAAATTATTCTTATTTTGTAATATATATATATATATATATATATAAATATATAATAGTTTGTTTAGCATAATGAAGGGTTGGCAAGTTTTTCAAGTCATTGTATAGCTTTCTCTTCATTTATTTCTATACAACAATACACACATCTCTAGGCAGTCTTGCAAGCAACCCAAACCCTCACTTATGGCATAATATTTTGTAATATTTTCACTTGCATATATATATATATATATATATATATATATATATATATATATATATATATATATATATGTTGGAGGTCTATATGACTATTTGGTTCTCCTTGTTCCATTTCCTTTGTATGTGTATGTTTGTGTTTTTTGTGCTTATGTATGTTAAGGAGATGAAATGTTCACCATCAATGCATGATGATCAAAGTTGTTGTGCAAGATGATTTTATTTTATATTTGGTGCATTGTCTTCTGTTAGCTAAGGTTTTTCCTTTTTGTTATCTTTATTTTCTACATTCCTTCGAACCCTTTTCTCTTGAAGATACTAGATTATGATAGAGTAGGAAAAAGGGCACTAAACATCACATATTAAAAGGAGATAGACTTTAAAAACTTATAAAGGCTCTTGATTGAGCTGAAACTTGTGCTTTTAGGTCTAGCCCTGCTATGTCACTCTATGTGAGATACAATCATTCCAATCCTAGGATAATCAAAAAGGAAAATAGTTTAATGGAATACCCAATTAGATCCGATTGATTCATCATTGATCCTATACTTGAAAGAAGAATTAGGTTCTGACTCTAGTGAGGGCATTTTTCTATATGCTCAATGGAGCATCTGAAAACTCACCTAGTTACTCCACTCAAGGTAAACATTGAAAATAATTCATTATGAAGGTGTAGACACCCAAAAAGTATCAATTTTTATTTATCTATCATATTTTAGTTATCTTGCAAATGTCTTAAATTTAAATTTTTACACCTCATAACCTTACAAAAAATAATATTCCCCCTCTTAGCCCCATTTTCTCCCACTAAACACTCTCTTAAACTAATCCCCTAGTCACCATGTGACTTCCCATTCCTCTATATTATGTGCACACCTCAACCTAACCTAATCTATGCTCATTTACCACATCTTCTACACTACTCCAACATTTCACTACCCTCATTTACCATATCTCTAACATCACTCCAACACCTCAGTACCCTCACTTGTCATATTTCCTACACAACTTCAACACCTCACTACCCTCATTTGCCACATATCCATTGATTGGTACAAGTGTAAAACTATAGGTCTTCCATCTCACCTACCCTTACCACTTGGCTACCCTAACTTTCCAAGCCACCTCCACTTCATCGACCCTTTTCCCCTCTCAAAATTTATAAAATGTTCCCCTCACTTCTTCAAAGAGGGGAGATAAATTTAAAATATACTAAAACTTTACCAAAATTCCTATGAATTCTTATTTGTAGGCACATGTCCCCTTTTTGTGAATATCCTATCGGTATACAAAATAATTTCTAAAATTACTCATAGCCAAAGGATTATATCTACTTGAAACTAGTATTGAAACTCATTGCCATCCTATTAGACATCTCTAGAAAGTTTAACTCAAATTTGAGCACCAGAGGTCAAGGTCATCATCTCGTTGATGACTTGTAGTCAAGGTCATCACCTTTTAAAGACTTAATGTTAGGACCACTAGCCCCCTAGCGGTTTCATTCCAAAAATCGTAGCAATCATAGAATCAACAATAGTCAATAGTAGATAATCATCGGAAGGTAAGAAATTTATGTTCTTTGTATATTAAAATATTTTTAGAGATATTATTGCTTCAATTAAGTTTAGTAACTTTTGCATTTACTTACATATGTATTATATTTGGGCCTAACCAAGGTAGGCCAATTTTATGCTATTTATATATTTCATTTGATTGTGTGTAGGGCTTGTGGGAGTGCATGCAATCATGTTGGCTAAACCTTCAAGTAAGCTACAAACCCACCCACACTTTGAGGTGTCTTGGAAGACGTTTTGGTGTTTTTTTAATTTGTGAAATATTGTAATAATTTGTAGCATATTTTGTTAAATCAATGCAAATGGTACATTTTCCTCTATATAGAAGGACACTAGATTGAGACTCCAATGAAGTTCTCAGTTTATCAACTCAAAGAGCAAAATTTTTATTAACCTAGTAACTCTGCTCAAAGAAAAGTACCTAAAGGTGCATGGACATAATACCTACCACTAGATATTTTGTTCCTTCCAACTCATAATATCTAGTACATCCACCTAACACCATTCCATGAAGAAGAAGAGCTCGATTCCAAAACATGGACACAATGTTGGAATTATGTTGAATATTTTCCATGTTATTCAAGAGGGGTTAAATCTAAAATGACTTTATACTCTATAAATATTTCCTAACCAAGGTTCGGTGCTAGTTCAAGCCTTGAGCGGGGGTATGGGGATGACAATCCCTATTTGGGGATCTAGAAGTGTTAGCCCCCGAGAAAAAATTTGGGGGGTTTAAGCTATTTTTAGACCCATATGGGTATTTTTGGGTTAATATAATGTTGGCCCATGGTTTTGCACCCATGGTATTGTAAAACCATTTCTTGTGTTGGTATATAAAGTAGCATTTGCATAAGCATTTAATAATGAATTTGAAAGAAATGTAATCACAAGAAAAAAGTGAGTGAAAGGATATTATTGTCTTGGAGATGGTCAAGTTTATACAAAAAGGAGATATTTCTGCTGGGTTTTTTTCTGAAAGGATTTCCTAGGATAAATTATAGTGTAATGTGTTCTTATTCTCTATTTTTTCTTTGATTCTACAATTATTGCTTTTCTAGATTTTGTTTATCGGGGTATTATTTCTCTTCATTTGGTATCAGAGCTAGGTTTTAGCTTTGTTTGAGGAGTAAGGATTTCAACTATAGGATAAATTGATTCTTGAGTGGAAGCAGTGCATAGAAGAATCGAGGTAAACTAAAAATGATAGGAAGCACATAGGTAGAGATCAAAAATTTTAGTGGATAGAATTTTGAGTTATAAAAACTTGATATGGAGGATCTTTTGGTGGATAAAGATCAGTGGGTCATAGTCTTGAGAGTAAAACCAACAAGAATGATAAATGAGGAATGGCTAAATATTGATAGGAATTCAAGGATCTCTATAAAATTGTGCTTATGTTATTTAGTACTACTGAATGTATTGATAGAGACCACAATAAAGTTATTATGGGAAAATTTGGGAGCACTATATCAGACAAAGTCACTGGTAAATAAAATATTTATCCAAAATATGTTGTATTCTCTTTGGATGAATGATGGTAAATTTATGGATATACATCTAAATTTTTTAATGCTATGGTAAGTCAATTAAACTCTATAGATGTAAAAATGGATGGAGAGAAAAAGTGTATTTCTTTATTTTGTTCATTACCAGACTCCTAGGATAACCTAGTTATGGCTATCACCAATACTACTTTAAAATTGAAAGTAGAGGATATAGTAGGAATATTGCTATCAGAGGAAATGAGACAAAAATATTTTGAGTATTATCATTAGAAGGATGCCTTGGTTGTGAGAGGTTATTCTCAAGAAAGAAGAAAAAATAAATAAAGAGAAAGGAAATCAAAATCTAGGGGAAAATTTGTTGTTCCTAACAAAATAAAATGTTGGAATTGTGGTAAAACATGGCATTATAAAAGAGACTACAAATCTAAAAATTATGATGAAGGAACATTTGAAAAAATGAATACCACAAATGAAGATTTAGGGGACCTATTTGTGGCTACATCATGCTTAATTGAACACCATGACTCATGGTTTATTTACTCAAGCACTTATTTTCATATGATTCCTCATAGGGATGGGTTTTATGAATATGAAAAGATAAATGGAGGTGAAGTTTTCTTGGGAGACAATTTGACACAAAAAATAATAGGTCGAGGAAGAGTCAAATTGAGGTTAAAATATGTATGAGTTAAAACCCTTCCTGATGTGCTACAAATTCTAGGTTTGGTAAGGAATCTGATATATGTTAGTAAGATGAATGATGCAGGTGTGACAATGGAATTTAATAAGGACAACTACAAGATGGTTTGTGGATGCTTAGTGTTGGCAAGGGGAGTTCATATAAGAACTTTGTTCAAACTTGAGGCTAGCATTGTAAGTATTTATTGCAATAACTCTTTAGTTGTAAAGGAAATTAATACAGTATAATAAGATCCAAGTATTCCTATAGAAAAAATAATATTATGGCATCAATGCATGAGGGACATTGGTGAGAAAGACCTTCAAACATTAAAAATGAAAGGTATGGTTGAACAAATTTTTGATTGCCCATTAAATTTTGATTTTTGTGAGCACTATATTTTTGGAAAGCAAACCAAAGTTAAGTTTCCCAATAGTGCTACAAGATCTAAAGGAATTTTACATCTAGTTCATAATGATGTGTTTGGACCTGTAAAAGTACCATCATTAGGTAAATACATCTATTTTTTTACATTTATAGATGAATTATCAAGAAAGACTTGGGTATACTTTTTATGGTACAAATTTAATTTTTTCAATAAATGTATAGAGTTCAAGGCTCTTGTAGAAAATCAAACAAAGAAAATATAAAGGCTTTTATAAGTGATAATAGTTGTGAGTATTGCTCTAATGAATTTGCATAGTTTTGCAAGGACTATGGAATAGAAAGTCATAGAACAACTCTATATACTCCAAAATATAATGGAGTTGTATAATGATTAACAAAACATTGATGGATAAGGCCAAAATCATGCTAAGCGATATATGGTTAGAAATAAAATTTTGGGTAAAATTTGTGTTAACTGCTTCCTACCTCATCAATAGATATCCTACCTCAGCTTTAGTGGATAAAAATTCATTGGATTTGTAAGAAATCCTCTCTTAGCCATATAATGTTTTTGGTTGTGAAGCTTATATGTATGTCCCAAAAGAGAAAATGACTAAGCTAGACTTTAAATCTGAGAAATACATATTTCTAGATTATAGTAATGGTGTGAAAGGATATAAATTATGGAATATAGAAGAATATAAGAGTACTTATAGTCGTAATGTGATCTTTAGATACACAAAAGAGGTTCCAAAATATGAAATGAAACCAAGCAAAGAACCAAAAATAGTTTAAGTAAAATTGGAACAAGATAAAGAACCTGTGGTAGAGCTTGAATAATAGAGATCGATTAAATAGGAATATTTAGAGGAAGAACGTGAGAAATTTGAAGATGCAGAACTTGGAACTCCAATTTTTAGGAGATCATATTGGGTGATAAGAATCCCAAAAAGATATAGCCCTTCAAATTTTTGTTCTACTTTTAATTTATTAGTTACTAATGAAGAATCCAAGACTATAAAGGAGACACTTTATTCAAGTGATAATAAGTCTTGGAAAAGGGCTATGGAAGAAGAAATGGAGTCCTTGGATAAAAATAAGACATAGGACTTGGTGAAATTACCCTTTGGTAGAAAACATGTTGGTTTTAATTTGTTATTCAATAAAAAGTACAATGTAGAATGAAATTTGGAGAAGTACAAAGCTTGCATAGAAGAAAAAGGATTTTCTCAAGTTGAGGGAATTGAATTTGGTGAGATTTTATCTCCTGTGGCTAAAATAACATCAATCAGAGTTTTGACCTTGGTGATATGGATGTAAAGACAACTTTTCTACAAGGTGAATTTGATGAAGATAAAATAAAAAAAAAAAAAAAAAAAATATATACCACAACCAAAATGCTTCAGGATAAAAGGTAAGAAGGACTTGGTATGCGAGCTAAAGAAATTTCTTTATGGGTTGAAGCAGTCTCCAAGGATGTGGAACCAAATATTTTATAGGTTTATTTTGACACTCGGGCTTGGAAAAAGTAAAGTAGATCCATGTGTATATTTTTAAAATGAAGGTGAAAATTTTGTTATCATTGTATTGTATTTGGATGACATGTTGTAAATTGGTAACAAAAAGGAGATGATATAGTTACTAAAATATTAGTTATCTTCTAAATTTGATATGAAGGATTTAGGTGCTACAAAATTTATTTTGGGTATGGAAATAATAAGGGATCATGCAAATAGAAAGTTGTGGTTAAATAAAATGAAATATGTTGATTTGATACTATAGAGGTTTAGGATGTATGATTGTAAATTAGTATGTACTCCATATCTGGTTGGTCAAAAGTTACTTGTTGAACAATATCCTAAAAAAGATGATGAAATTGAAGAAATGCATCGTTTTCCTTATGCTAGTGCTATGGGAAGTTTGATGTATGCAATGGTCTATACTAGAATTAATATTTCACATGTAGTGGGAGTATTTAGAAGATATATATCCAATTTAAGAAAGGAACATTGGACTATTGTGAAGAGGATCTTCAGATACTTGCATGGAACTATAGATTATGCTATATGTTATGAAGGAAAATCTAGAGACAATGATATTGTAAATCTACAAGGGTTTGTGGATGTTGAGATCTTGACAAGAGAAGATCCATAAGTGCTTATGTATTTATGCTATTTTGAGGGGTAGTAAGTTGGATGAGTAAAAAGCAATTAGGTATTGCTTTATCCACTACAAAAGCAAAGTACATTGTAGCAACTCATACCTAGAGGGTTTGGTAATGAATTTGTAAGAAATGTAATCACAAGAAAAAAGTGAGTGAAAGGATAATATTGTATTATATATGATCAAGTTTATACAATAAGGTATATATTCTTGCTATTTTTTCCTAAAAGGATTGCCCACAATAAATTCTTGTGTAATGTGTTCTTCTTCTATGTTTTTCTTTTTATTTTCAATTACTACTTTTCTAGATTTTGTTTATTGGTGTATTATTTCTCTTTATATACCACTCAAATTATAATGAAAAATGTCCTATATAACCTTTAGTACCACCGATTGTATGGGATGATATTTTGAACTATGCATTAAAGTCTCTCCTATACTTGACTCACAAATATCTAACCACTCTAGTGGAAGACCTACAAAACATGATGAACCTATTTGCATTGCATAATATATTAGAATAGAATATGACCCTCAAATTGTTGGTAGCTTCATTCATAAATAAGGCTAGATATTAGTACATATCCTTTCCTCATTAAATTGCTAACTAGGATCAAGTTGTGGCCCTATTTGTTGAGATATTCAAATATAAGGCAGATGGAGTGTCCCTTTTTGGAGAAACTATGAACCATAAATAGGGCACCAATAGATACTATGGATGATTTCAATGTTATATTTCATAAGGCATGGCATATAATTCCTCTAGAGATTTATCCCCTCCAAGGTATGACATTTATTTACTATTTGAAGGCCTTATATTTTAAAATTTCTATCATGATAAAGTACAAAGGAGAAAAATATCTTCAATATGCCTATGGGATAGCCATCAAGGTCAAGAATGATCTAATTCATATTGGAAGGTTGGATTCCAAGCCCCATATGCATTTTTCTCCTAGTATTTAATCTATATAATTAGTCTTCCCCATTAATTTATCCAACTTTCCAACCAAGCATAGGCTCACCTACAATATATGCACCTCTAGAACCCCTAAACCCAATAGCCCAAACCTTAGCTCAATAGAGAAATTGCTCAAATTGGTCACCAATGAAGTACTAACCATGAGAAGGGAATGTTATGCCTAAATGTACCTATATTATAATAATCCAATAACTCATTACCTGTAAGGGAACTAGGGCATTAGACCTCCATCCAATGGATGCCCAAGGCCTCAATTCTAGGCCAATCAATAAAATGATTGAGCTCAAAGCCAAAATCAATAAATGGTGCCAATCTCGATCCCTCTATAACAAGCACCCTATAGTCCTAGAAGGAGATTTTTATCTTAAAAAATAACTATGTTGAGGACTCCACTTCTTGGAATTATCTAACCCTAGATACTTGCTCCACCTAGGTTAATCCTATAAATTTATCTTATCTTCATGTGGCCATGTCAAGTGATACAATGAGTGGGAGTTCAAATGGCAAGTTAGTCTACCCCAACTTCATCTCTCCCAAAGTCAAATTGCACTCCCCAAGGACAAATACTAGTGACCTATCATGAGGAGGAGATTTATGCGGTATCTAAAAATAGGTAACCTGATGCCCAATAGGCCACAAGTTTGATCATACAGTATCACAAGGGCCAAAAAGTGGGTAATTGAGGAGCAGGACAAGTGTACTCTAACATCCCTTGGTATTTAGCATAGGATATCCAAAGTAAGTTGGAAACCTACCCTTGTGGAAACTCAAAAAACCAAGCACACATGTGCCTCTTGCTAGCAACAAACAAGGCCACCAAGTGGCCCCAAGTAGTCAAATTAAAATAGTCAATATCACCTCAAGGATTCCAATGATGGGACCTCTAAAATTTCTAAAACCCCCAATGAATACTAAGTAGAGAACCCTAGAAGTGTTGAAGCAGTAAGCACCCCATCCAAAACCATCCAAATCCACTCATCCAATTAGATAAAATCCAAGGTGCACTCCATTGTACATCACTCAAATGGCTATCTCCTTGGGATTATTCAACATGGTGTACCATCTAAATATTTCCATAGTACCAATGCATGTCTAAGATATTGGGCTATCACTAAGTAATAGGAGCATTTGAGAAAATTCCTAGAGGAAGAAGAGGAATAGGGGAATCAAAAAGCATCTACAATTTATGGATCTTAGCCCTTAACGTAAGAAAACCCAAGCCCACCTTTTATTTGACTCTTATATATCGATATAATTTGATCCACAATTGTATGATAGAATAAAGAGAAATAATATTTGCTATGTTGAAAGTGGTATCATATTCTCTAGGTCTTAAGTACCATCTTATGAACAAGAGAGTGGTGTAGTTGGATGGTAAAATAGTCCAAATTCTTGAAGTCATGGAGGAGATCCCACTCTCCTTATATGCATACTCGATTCTCACAACTATGTAGGACATATCAATAACTAAACTCCCTCCATCCTTTTGTATATATCTATTAAGAGATTTCATAGCTAAATTAGGAAGGTATTTGTATTTGGATTAGTCCCTCATGGTCACAAGAACCTCATATGAGACCAAACTTAAGATTTCATAAAAACCTCTCTAGCTACACCATGTGTAAAACCTACCCACATTCGAGCCACATGAAGATCATATTTGGATGGTAGAAGAAGAGTGGTCCATATTAGAGCTATCATTGGATGATTTTCATCCATTCATCCCAAATAATCATAAGGCTCAATAAGAAACCAAAATTGGGATTTAGATCCTCCCAATACATACAAATCAAAAGGCATGGGATGAGTTTCAAGCAAAATATAGACCCAACCCTCTAAAACTCATGTGTAAATGTACAAAATAAAATGAAGATATTTTTGGTCTTAACAATTTTTTTTTGGTAGGAATTTTAGGACACAATTATTTAAAATGGAATAATGACATCATCAAATGGAAAGTACAAGAAATAAATGTCCCCCAAAAAAGGATTTTCCTAATTGCTTTACTATAGTAGCTCTTGGGATCAATGTTGAGCAATAATAACCCTTGGATGGAACATGGTTCCAAGGTCATGTAATATGAAGTAATGTAGAAATATGATGACCAACCTAGGCATGAATGGAAAATAATTTCACATCATACAACCCTAGTGCTAAAAAGAAATGAAAAACTATTCTTGTATCACTTCTAACGAAAATAATATATGCTCAAGCAAGGTGAAAATATGGTAAGTAAAAGGAGACATGAATTTGAGGAATAATTTAATGATTACATGCCTCTGCCTCAAAAAATACTATAAAAGGACTATTATACACATTACTTTTAGTCAATTATCCATCATTGAAGCTACCTCTAAATGACTCTACAACCAATAAGGCCTAGTTTTTTGGTTTTGTCTTATTTTATGAGAAAATGACCCCTATGAGCCTCAAAGTTGTAGTGAAATCTTACTATAATCTAGACAAAAAGAAGTATTTATGATTAGATCCATTTTGAAACCACAAGCAAAATGAAAATCCCTAGAACCATTACTAACCACCAAGAAGCCCATGCCAAATAATCATTAAATAATTATCATTGAAAGAATAATATCACATGATATGGAAAAGTTGGTTTTACACTTAACAGTATATAGTAAATTCCTCATAGCCCTTTTGATGATAACTAAATAAAACCCTATCATTGGTATTAATTCTTGAGTATTTTCAATGATAACTAAAATGACTCTACCATTGATGGTGATTAGACCTAGACATTGAATATAGATGATATAACAAGGTTGGTTATCATCCACATCTATTTGGGTTTATGTCCTTTGACTCTTATCTACGATCTTTCCACCACATGCATAAGACACATTTGGTGGAGGGATATAGTTGAGACAAAATCAACAAAATTGGTAAGTGGAGGAAGAATCATATTATTTCATCATAAAGAGACCTTGTGAGATCCCTACTTATCCTACATTCATTAAAGAAGGTCACCTAATTCAATATATCTGCACCAATGAATTCTTTAGAAAGGAGACAATCATAAAGTAGTAGAGTTGAATTTGGCATAAGCAAAAATTCATGTCAAGAATCTTGTGGATGGGTTAAATGTCATCATTTGTAATTCATATTTCTTTGAAATACAAAGAAATCCCAATAACTTTACCTAAAGGAAAGAAAATGAAAATTTGGTCAAAAGCAAATAAAAAAAGAAGAAGATAAAAATAGGAATTAAAAGCTCTAACTCAAGTTGTTCTAGTATTATATGGAACTCACTCTAGACATCTAAACATGGAAAAAAAATTAAAGGATTAAAAAAAGAATGAGTAGCAGAAGAACAAATTTTCTTAAAAGGGCCAACATACATAAAAAACAGAAGTTTCAATTAGCACAAGAGAGAAAGGAATATCAAAATATTGAAATTTTTGAAAGTTTTAGAAGAAGGAATTGAAAAATATCCTAAGACTATGACAAGGTAAAAAACCTCTAACATCTAAAGAAACCAAAATGTCCAACAAAATTCTTTGGGTATTTTACAAAGTTTTGATCAAAGAGAAAAGAAAAAAACACACGATAATGGACCAAGGCATGACTTAAATAAAAAGTAGAAGTTATAATAAGTGTAAGAGATAGAAAGGAATATCAAAAGATCATAATTTTTGAAATTTTTAATAAAAAAAATTGAAGAAAAATCCTAAGATCGAGAAAAGGTTAAAAACCTTCAACATTTGAAGAAACTAAAAGGCTCAACAAAAGTTCTAGTTCAAATATTTTACAAATATTTGATGAAACTCCTGATAATGAACTTCCTCAAGGTTTGGAACATCTTGAAGAAAGATCATATTAGGGTGTAAACTATAAATAATGGTGGATGAGCTCCCAAAAAAGGTAAATTTGATGGATTAATGTGTCACTGGTAAAAAAGAGTAAGGATCACCAATTGGGATCATTTTAGTTTAACTATCCAAGGAGAAGTAGGTGGTATATTGAAGACAAAGGCATGATGTGTGCAATAGGAATAGTCTCAAAACTGATAGGATTATTGGTAGAAGGTGCTTCCATTCAATATTTAAAATCCCTAGAAAAGAGTAACTAATATTATCAGTTCATCCTACAAATATTAGAGGGAAATTATCTCTATTTTGTAATCTATAGATAATAGTTCATTTAGCATAGTAAAGGATTGATGAGTTATGCAAGTCATAGTTTATATTTCCATTTATTTATTTTGGTATAGTAGTATGTGTATATCTAGGTGGTCTTGAAGACAACCCAAAACCCCACTACTGGCATAATATTTGTAATATTTTCACTTTCATACTATAACACCCCTCCTTGGCAAAAAAATTGAGGAAAATAAACTATGTTTTGATATAATTATGAGATGGCATAATTTATCTCTTGATGATTAAATAGAATGATTGCTTTATTTAAAACTTGGAGTATAATATTATTGGTGTATTTGTGGGTGCAGGATTAGGTACCTACTCCATGGTGGGAAAATTTGAAAACCACCTACCATGATGGATACCTAGGGAAATGATGATAATGATGTGCTCATTAAACAACTTAGGGTAATAAGGAAAATTACTCTTCATATAGATGCATTGCAATTATTTATTTTCCCATAACTCACACCCTAGCGTGAGGAAGTTGTTTGCAATGAGACTCATTAAAATTGGTCGATGATGGAATTATTCTATCTTAAATGAGATCACCCATTTAAGGATAAAATAATGGTGGTGTGGAGCTTTGATGGGTGCATATTTGTGTTCTATTGTATTATTCTTAAGATTTTCTAATATTTTATTACCTTCCTTTTATTGGACCTATATTTGTCTACTTGTAAAGTAGATTTGATACTTTAATTTGAATAAAGAATTAATAGCTTAATAGTTTGAGTTTAATTAATTAAAAATCAATTTATTATTTGTCTCATTAAAATATATTTTTACTTTATCATAGATTTTTTATTATGAGCATAAGTGTAGCTCTTTAAGAGGTGTGCTACCCGAATGGTTCCAAAGGTGGTGAATACCCTCTACATTAACACCTTCTTGGGCATTACACGATGGTATTTCATGCATAAATTGTTGTTTGGTCTCCTTGTTTCTTAAGAAGGGTGTCAATCAATTTTTAGGGCTGAGGTGAGAAGGAAAGGAGAACTAGACATTGGAATAAACAAGGATTGTGAGGAGCACTATGTATCAGGTAGAGGATTGAAGGTGAGCTTAAGAAATCCAAGCATTGAATTATGAGATTGGTAACTTTGCTATGTACATTCATTTTTATAGCTATTTTTACTAGGTTGTTTATTTATGTCTAGGTGGTTTTTGCATATGTTGCTTGTTCACCTTACTTTGGTGCTTTGATTTATTGCTTTGAATTTCCCCCTTGTGGTTCCTTTGGTATTCCTCATTGTGTGATAGTATTTTGTTTTTGTTAGGTGTTTTTCCCCTATAAGCGTTCCCTTCTTAGGCACTATCTTGTGCATTAGATTTTCTAGTGAGTTTGCATACCCAATAAGTTCCCCTATTGTTTTGTAGGGTGTTTCCTATGTGTGTGGTAACATTTTTTGTGTTTCCCCATTCGTTCTCTTTTTTTGACACCTTCCTTTGATCATTCACCGAAGGGAGTGTTGATTGGTTCCCTAAGTGTGTTCTTCGTACAGGTTGTTTTATCTCTATGTTCATTGTGCATTATAGGTGGTTAGAGTTTTCTTCCCTTATGTGAATTTTTGCTATAAGTTAGACCTTGGGAGTTGCTTTTTCTGGTTGTGTGTTGTTTTAACTTTACCTTTTTGTTGTAGCCTAGCTTGATTTATGCTATGTTTTTATGTGTCAGTCTATGTACACCTTGTTTTAGGGTTTGCTTCATTTTGGTGTTTGGGGTGTTGGCATCCTCTTGACTGGTTTGGTTTTACCTTTAGCTTGAAGACCTATTTTGTAGCATGTTGTGTATCTTGA
This sequence comes from Wollemia nobilis, assembly GCA_028583015.1. Lineage (NCBI taxonomy): Eukaryota > Viridiplantae > Streptophyta > Pinopsida > Araucariales > Araucariaceae > Wollemia > Wollemia nobilis. The sequence continues at coordinate 63,536 of JAQPPZ010002590.1, forward strand.
TTTTATGTTCCTTTTAAGATTTTATTGAATCTAAAGGAACCCTTAACATTATATAATGCTTATTATGCTTTGTTCTTATTGATTATGTAAGATTAATTTATATAGTGATTCCTAAGATCCATGTGGGTTAAGGAATAATTATAATCAGAATTATGGGCTTCTCATGCTTGTTTTTACTTTGCTTTTGTATACTTATGTAATTTAAATTATTTATAGTGATTCTTGAGATCCATGTGGGTTAAGGGATCACTATAAAAGAGAAGTATGGGCTTCTCTTATTTGATGTGATTTGGTTATTTAGGCTTGTGAAGAGAATTTATTTATAATGTATCATGAGGTATATGTGGATTAAGGATCATTATGAAGAGAAGTATGAGATTCTATAAGTTTTGTTATGTGATGATGGGATCCTTTCTATATGTGGAAGCACTTTTCTTTTATCTTGCTTGTGCATGGTTGATACATACTAGAGAAAATTTTAAATTTAGTAGCATTGCATTCAAAATTGTTCTAATCCCTAATTAAACTTTAAATAAATGGTGGTTATTTCCTTCAAGATGGCAAAGTTTTGGATGGTTGGAGTTTGAAATTTGATCTTAGATTTTATTAAAAAAAGAGAATTATATTGTAGTAAATAAGCAAAGACTTGTTTTATTCTAACTATTGTAATCTTGACTCATATTTCCAAAATATATTTTATGATAAAATGAAGAGATTCTTTAATTATCAATTTGATTGTGATTGATGTTTGGGTAGAACTTAAGCTTTGATTTTTAGATTGTGCAAAATAAAATTATAATGGTTAATGACTACTTTGAATTGGAATGCCATGCTTTATATTTAATATCTTATGATAAATGGTTTATAATTCCTTTAATTGTTGTAAGACTTTGTTCTACAAGAAATAAGTTGTCTTTATTGCATAGTTATGGATGGAAAATCTTTTGAGAGTTATGTTTTGCTTACAACATATTTTGGGTTTATGTTTAAGAGGAATATTTTTTTGGCACTTATATTTTGAGTTGATTATTGCAATATTTTATGTTTTGGTTTATCTTGTAGTGTATTGTTGTTCTCTATCCTTGGGGTGGGTAGGGTTACCTTCCTCTTTCTTTTAAATCTAAATCTCAAATATTGGAAGCAGTTGCATGAATGCAATAAACAAGTAGTTGAGAATCCTAGGAGTTGTCAGCATGTGATAGCTTGGACCTCTTGAGCCTAGAAGGAGTTGTATGCATAATATCCAAGTTACTTAAAAGTAGTCATACCTTGATAGAGAAGGGTCAAGTGTGTGAATTTAATCTATTTCACAATACAATAGTTGTGGGACACGTACAACTTAGGTAGAAAAAGTTAATTTGAAAACCTTAAATGGGATGAGTTCATTAAGGATTTTAAGAAAAGGTTTCTCACTAACCAATTTTATATTGAAAATTTTGAAGCATTCTCTACCCTCCATTAAGGATCATTACCTCTAGAAGTATATTATCATAAATATGTAATACTTTTGAAATATGTTCTATAATATGAGAACAATGAGCATCTTATGGTACATAAGTTTATTCAAGGGTTGGATCCTAAGATAATGATAGTGATCAACCTACTTAAATCCAAAATCTTGTAGGAGGTATATGATCTAGCTAGATAGGAAGAAACCAGTCTTCAAACAAGAAGAACTTACTTCAATTATCCAAGAATGAATTTAAATAAAATAAAAGAGTTGAGGAAAATAAAGAGTGTAGTATTCATCAAATGGGATAAAGATCAAAGTAAAATAAATAAAAACAATTCAAAGTTCAATAATAGGAACAATGGAAATTTAGGTCAAAATAAGAAGAAATCTCATAAGGAGGGATTAACTCATAGCAAACCTAATTAGAATGACACAAAAATAAAATAAGAGATAGGATAAAGAATGTAGGAGAAGTACCATGCACCTAGGAAAGGTTGTTACATCTACGACCGTCCTCACTATGCCAAAAATGCACTTAGAGAGCAAATTCTAGCCATAGAGTGAAGGATCCATCACACCAAATTAGTGCTACCATTGGAAGTAAAAATTTATATGGACAAGCAACATTGATGCTATTAAATGGTAAGCTATTTTCTAGAGATGTAAAAAAATTTATAGATAGTGGAGCCACAAATAGTTTTATTTCCACTAGTATTATCGGGGATATACCGAAAAGACTTGGATTTTTGGCACAAGGATGAAAAGTAAAGTATATTTTTGGGTAAACCTACTCTATGGATCAATATTTACCTTCAACTGAGATAAACCTACCTGAGAGATCTATTATATCACACTTGTATGTGGTACCTGTTCACAACTTTGATATTGTCTTAGGGATGGATTGGTTGAAGGCACATGGAGCTTTAATCAATTTCAAGAGATGTGGATGGATTTTATTGATAAATATAAGAGGATAATAAGAGTTCAAAGTGGGAAATACTCTTTATAACCCCACTTTATCTGATCTATGCAATTAAATAAAGCTATCAAAAGAGGTAGTTTCTCTATGTAGTGAAGATAAATGATAGGACTGGGGAAAAATGAGATGAGGAAATTTTTAAGAAGCATTCAATTATTCATGAGTTTAAATATGTATTCCCTAAATACCTTTTTGTTCTACCACCTTGAAGGGAATTTTATTTCACTATTGAATTAATGCCAAGAGCTAAACCTATTTGCAAGACACCTTATAGAATGAATCCTATTGAGTTACTAGAGCTAAAAGTTCAGCTTTAGGACTTATTAGAAAAATATTTTATCAAACCAAGTGTGTCGCCTTGGGTTGCTCCTATGTTATTTGTAAAATTGAAGGATGGTTCCCTAAGACTATGTATAGAATATAAAATGCTAAATAAGGTAACCATTAAGAACAAGTATCATCTACCTCAAATAGATGACCTCTTTGATCACTTGAAGGGTGCTACCATATTTTCAAAAATAGATCTGAGATTCGATTACCATAAATTAATTTAAAGAAGAATATAACCATAATATGACCTTCAAAACTTGGTATGGACACTATTAGTTTATAGTATTACCATTTGGGTTAACAAATACACTGATAGCTATCATGAATCTAATGGATAATGTGTTTAGGGGTTATCTTGACCAATTAATATTAGTATTATTGGATGATACATTAATCTATTCTTGAAACAAGGAAGAGCATGATTAGCACCTTTAATTAGTATTAGAAGTGATAAGGAAGAATCAACTTTTGGGAAGTTATCCAAATGTGAGTTCTATTCCCCACAATTATAGTACTTGGGATACATTATCTGAGTAGAAGGTATTGCTATAGATCCATAAAATATCAAGCCTATACTAAATTGGCCTATGCCTACAAATATGTTAGAGATCAGGAATTTCATGGGACTCATAGGATTTTAGGTATTTTGTAAAAATACTCGAAAATTACCTACTCAATCACCAACCTTTAGAAAAAGCGAAAAGAGTTCAAATTGATGGATAAGTGTGAGGTCACATATGAGACTTTGAAAAAAAAATTGACAATGACACCAATTCTAAATATTTTTGACCCTATTGAAAAGTTCACGATGTGTACTAATTCTTCTATAGAAGGTTTGGGTAGATTGTTATCTCAAGAAGAAGCTATAGTGGCTTACGAGTCTAGGAAACTCAAGAAGCATGACGTGAACTATGCCACTCATGATCTACAATTGGCTATTATTGTACATGCCCTAAAGGTTTGGAGGCACTACTTGCTAGGTATATTATTTGAGCTAAGGATGAATCGTCAAAGCTTGAGGTATATTTTTACCCAGTTTTTGCTAAATGCAAGATAAAGGAGTGGGTAGAGTTCTTAGTAGAATATGATTTTGGTATTTGATTATAACAAAGGTAAGAAAAATAATGTGGTAGATACCTTGAGCAAGATAAGACACATAAATACTTTAACTGAAAGCCATGTATATTTTATGGATAAGGTTAAGGAAATACAACTCAAATATCCTTATTACCTAGAACTTTGAAAGAAGATAGTGGGTTCTTCAAAAGGAAACAAAGGTTTCAACATAAAGGAATAGGTTTTATATTTTAAGGATCAGGTAGCCATACCCAAAGTAGGTTATCTAAGAAGGATGATCTTGCAAGAGGCACATAATTCTCCCTATTTTTCTCATCTAGGAGGGTCAAAAATGAGGAAAAACATGAAAATACCTTCTATTAGATTGGAATGAAGTAAGATATTACTAAATTCATTACCAAATGTCTAGAATGCCAAAAGGTTGTTAGCTTTTGATGATTTATATTTAAGGAAATACAACCACAATATGTAAAATGAGAAAGCAATGTTAACTATAAGATAATGCCAATATAATATGTAGGAAAAATATATGAGAAAATTATACAATAACTCATAAAATAGCCATTAACAAAAGCTCATGAAAATAGTACAATGTAATATTATGGAGGAATTTAACACTCTAAAATTTATGCATGATCTACATTGTACCTACTAAATTCACTATACTTTCTCACTCTCTAATCTCTATCATTTTCTTCTAGGGAGATATGTCCATCACTCTCTAATCTCTATCATAAGATGTATATATGGATATATGTCCATTGGAATTTCATCTACCTTTGACTCTTCATATACCTAATATATGACTCATGCACATGTGGACTACATGCACATTTACATCATTGTACATTCTAGCACTTGTGCATTTATAACATTGCATGAAGTAACTACTCAAACCTTAATCTAAGACAAATTCCTAATCAAAATATGTACCCAAGGTGGTACATTGGCATGTACCAAATCATGTGATATATTCCAACACCCCCTGTATTACATTATTTGGGTATTAAATACTTTAGTATTTAATATGGTTCTTCATCTTTAAAATATTATTTTTTCTTGGTCAAGTTATTTGAATTGTCTCTTTTATTTCAATTTACTTTGCATGGTATGCCTCCTTTATAATGTTCCTTTTCTTCATATTATTTATAAATCTTTGGAGTCAATTTTTGTGCTTTCATGAGTTGTCATGCTATCACCAAATTTGTGCAAAAACATTTCCTCTTTGCCTTTGTTCTTCTTATCACTATTCTTCTTTAGTATAAAATCTTCTAAATAATCACTTAAGGCATCATGATAAGATATTGAGTTAGTAGAATTTGAAGTATCAATATTGCATGAGGATTGAAATATCTTCTCTAAGAAGGATTCATCTATTTTTGTTTTCTTTTAAAGTGATTCAATCAATCCTTATTGTTCTACATTCTCCTATTTGTAATATTTGAATGTAAGTAATGCCATATATAATATGCTACCAATGCCTACGGGAATTTGAATATCATCCTTTCCATTATAAATTACTTTAGTGATTCTAGCATATAGATAATATTGTAGAGTTCTAAAGTTTTCTTCTAAGGCTTCACTATAGATCACTTTTGAAGTAAGATCTAAGTTCCCTTTAGACTTTATAAGTAACTTCTTTATTCCAGTTTTTATGATGTTTTCCCTTTCCTTTTTGATGATGTTTTCCATATATTTATTCATTGTATTCTTTGAAGTAGACATCCTTTTTTCTCCTTAGTACATTTATAATACCTTGAAAATATTAATGCTCAATCAAGAATTTAATTTTCCAAATCTATAGGTAGAATACTTTTAACTCCCAAGTGTTGAGAATAATTTTAATGCAAGTTTTGTATTTCAAAACCTTTGAAGTTGTCTACCTTCTAACTTCCTAGTTAATAATATGTGAACAAACTTGATAAAACCTTTTCAAATCTCAAGTTTTGTAGAACCCCTTATATCTCCCAAGTGTTTTGAGTATACTATGGTCTTGATAAAGTGCTTGGCTTCCTTTAGATTTTATTTTGATTTGAATCCCTAATTTTTTGATGCCAATTTTAATATAATATCCAACTCATATTTTTCACCTTAATTCTCCCTATTGTGTTAGAGTTAGAGTATATATTACATAATTTGGATCATGTAAATGTACCACCTTTGGTACATAGTTAGAGTAGAGATTGCTTTAGGGGGAATTTAACTACTTACTTCAAGCAATGTAATAAATGCACAAGTGTCAATGTGCATGTTATAATGTACAAGGTATCCACTTGTACAACTAGATAGAGTGTTGGCCAAGGAATCTATTTTCCTATATAAAGGGCCTCATAGTGATAGATCATAAGACACAATATATATATATATATATATATCAAGAGCATTGTAGTAGATAGTAGTAGATAGTGGTAGAGCTCATGTATGGAACACAATGTATTTCTTTAGATTATATTAATGGAGTGATCATATCCTCCATATTGCATTGTATTTTCACCACTTTCTATTTATAGTATATTTTAGTCATATTGCATACTCATTTTCTTTCATCTTATCAGGACCTATGTTAGATATCTCCCACTGCATATATCCTAAAAACTAAAATTAGTATTAGAGCCATGGTGAATAGAGATAGGAATAGGAGGACCTACATCCATCGTAGTTTCTTTTAGACTTTTAGAAACTGGACTCACCAGTGTGCACCGCAACTTGCAAAATTCATTATAAGAGAAGTCCAGTAGGTCAATAGAAATAGGGAGAGAATCACAAGTGAGGGCTGAAATAAAATCTCAGTTACAGAAATTTTGAGATTACATCTACCAAGAGTCTTTCGATGGAGTTGCAAAAAAACTTGTGAATATTAGGACTCAACATTCATACCACTAGATTTACAAATCAACTAGTGAAAATTATTATCTCTAGATTTATAAGTTATTTTTTTACATATTCTAACAACTTGTTGCAATAAAATGAGATTCAAGAAAAATTTTGGGAATCTTCCTATAAGAGAGTTAGGAAGATTATATTCTTATAAGTATTCCAACACTTGTAGCAACAAAGAAGAAGAATAAATATTTCAAAGACCTCAAGAAAGGTCCCATTACAAGAGATACAATACTATGAAGTGTAGAAGTAAAGAAAAATGCCACATTAACCTTATAGAAGACTCAAGATTAAAGGGACTCCATAATATGAGTGAAGGAGGAGATAGGAGATTGGTGATCACCATTCAAGATCAATACTTATAGAGTATATAAGAATAAAAGACCATAGTAGCCTAGAAGAAGAAGAGGCAAGAGAAACCTAGAAGAAGAATAGGCTAGAGAAGCCTAGAAGAAGAAAAATCTAGAGAAATCCTAGAAGAAGAAAAATCCATAGAAGCCTTGAAGAAGAAAATTCCAGAGAAGCCTTGAATAAGAAAAGGCTAAAGAAGCCTTGATCCAAAAAATAAGGCCATAGAAACCTTAATTCTAAAGAAAATTTTAGAAAAGAATTTCTTATTTAGAATATAAAGTTTCTAATTCGAAATAAGACTCTAGAGAATAGTCCAAGAAATAGTATATTGGTTATCTCCATCAAAGCTTGCAAATTATAGAATAAAGAGAAAGGACTAGTGAAGTCCCATTCTAGAATCTAGAAGAAGTAAAATTAGCGATTCGAGAAGAAGTTATCATCACCAATATTTCTAGAAGTAGAAGGTTGAAGAAAATGTCTCAGTTGGAAGACCAAAGAAGTTGCAAGATAGAAGACCTAGGAGAGGTCTCAAGCAAAAAATAATAACTCTTGGAGAACCTTATTGTAGAGCTCGTTGAAGCATCATTAAAAGAGTTCCTATGAGAGCTCGTTGTAAAAATCCACTATCAAGGAGAAGCTCCTGATAGTGAAGGACTTGGGATAATTATCGCCATCCGATAAAAAGCTCAAGAGAAGAAATTTTTGGCAAGGGAGTTCCAAATCCAAAAGAATCTAGTGAAGACCTCAAGGTATTCATAATATTGAGAAGAAGATCCTATTTGAAGTTATAATTTGACAAGAATATTGAAGGAAAATTCAGACAAAAGAATCCTATCAAATCCAAGAGATTTGAATATTACATATCATAGCAATAAGGCACAAGTTTAGAGAAAGTATTTCTCTAAATCTAAAGGAAGAAGGCAAAAAAATACTGGAAGGATCAAGCCATAAAATCTAAGGCTCAATATAGAATTTTAAAGATCATAGTTTGGTGAAGCAGGAAGCTATTCAAGATAGCCAACAAGAAGTTGTGAATTCATCCACTACAAGGCAACAACTTGGTGAAAAATACCAAGATCTACATCTACTACAAAAGCCATTAAAGGTAAGCAACTTGGGTGCAATTAGTTGAACTTAAATTAGGATTCATTATAAAATTCCATAAGAACCATATTTGGATTAAAGTTGCAATAAGGACTCATAGTATAGTCTTTCAAAAAGTGCAAAAAGGAGAATTCATTTTAAGATATATTTACACATTAATAGGAGTTGGATATTTTTAAAAGAAAGAAAATTATCATCTACCTATTATCTATCTAGAAAGCAAGAAGACTACATCCTGCAATATTGATTGTAGTGAAAATTGTAGAATATTAATTAAGGTTTATTTATAGATTAATCTTAAGAATTTTAGAATATTATTGAGTGCATTAGAATTCATTTTAAGATTTTATTATCATTGAAAATACATTATTAACCCATTAAGAACTATAATAGTTGATATTTAACTAGTTACTCTCAAGAAATTAGTTTGTGTTGTTAAAGGCACAAAACTAACACAAAAAACTACAACACTACATGGCCAAAGGAAGCCACCAATACAAGCAAAAGGGTGTAGAAGGAAGCCACCATTAATATCCTTGAAGGAAGCCTCAAATTGGGACTTGGTGAGTCTCAAGACTCAAGTAGAATATAAGGATTCCATTTAAGTGCATAGTGTTGAAATTCTTATTTCAAAATAACATCTCATTAGCTTGGATTAAATATCATTAAAATATCCAAGGAAGCAAATTAAAAGATGCAATAAGGATTTCATAAAAAGGTCCTTTGTATTGGTACAAATCTAACTATTACAAAGCACCTCTTTTATTCCTTTGAAAGGATAAAAGTAATCCCATTTACAAGAAGTAGTGCAGACATAATATTTTACATGTTGAAGCGAGAGTTTGAGCAAGATATAGGAGCCACTAAATAGTTCACACATCTAAGAATCAAGGTGTTTAAAGCACCATTTCTCCACGGCCAATCCATCCCTAGGAGAATGCGTGTCACCTACAACATTGGAGCTATTATATGAATCCATTACCATCCAATAATACATAGAGAAAAGGGCAACATGTAGAGGGAGATCATCTACATAGAATAATTACTATCAAATGCCAATAAAAAAGGTTAGCAAATAGTTATTATAAAATATATACAAAAAATATATTATAGGCGTAAATATACAAAGGAATAAGTGTTATATCCAAGGTTTCTACTTGGATAGAACAACCACCATTGAAGAGCACAAGAAGCTTCCATAGGACCACCATAGAACCAAGAATAAATATAGCTGGTTCCATCCATTAGCCTCATCAAGATAGCATGTGGAAAGATAAGAGGGAATACTTGTGTTTCAAGAAACATAGCAAGCCAACACACATTTCAAGGATATAGGAAAATATAGAGTATCAACACCCATTGTTGGAGTGTTAGAAGAAAGGTTTACATGCATAAGCTATGAGTACCACTTAGCACAGGAGCTATAAGCATCCAAAATTCATAAATAATCTAACACTCACCTAGGAGGAGTTACAAGTCTTTAGGAGGTTACCACCTAACTCATCATTGCATATGTTAGAATATCAATGCCTAATAAGTAACGCTTAAGTGACACTTGTCCGAAAGTCACAAGGAAGAAGTCCTATTTAAGGCATCCATATTGAAGAAGGAAAAAGTATCAGAGGTTAAAGAGAATACTAGCATTGAATGGTGTGAAGCATATTAAAAGGAAGAAGGCTAATTCAATATTGCGTGTCATTCAAAGGAGAAAGACAACATTTAAGAAGCTATCATAAGGTCAAAAAATATAGTGCCTCGTTCGGTTAGTAATTTAGCATCTCATTCATGGAAGGAATACCTTATATAACCATCCATACCAGCATCCAATTCGTATAGGATAAGACCAAAAATTATTTAAAGGAATACCAACATCGATTACAAATAAAATAAGTGCTACATAAGGGAGAATTTAGTGCTGGTCAAAGAAGGCATTGGCTACCATTTCAAAGGATTCAAATCTACCACCTCACAACATCAAGGGAAAGGAATACGAAGGTAAATCCTATACTATTTATTGCTTACTATAAACTAAGGATATATTGGAGTTATAAGGGCACATTATATTTACTATAGCAATTCATTCACTTAGAATTAGTAATATATTAAGCAAGCATATTTCAAAATACTTATATTTGCAAATAATAAAGTAAGAGGAATAAGGATTTCAACTTGGAAATTAAAAATTCTATTATTGCAAATATTATATTGTTTTCTAAAATTCCATATTAGGGAGTTGTAAGGAATACAACATCAAAGTAGGTAATTGGAATTTAACATTAAATATTAAATATCAAAGGCTATAAAGGAGGTCTATTAAGAAAAAAACAAGAGTTGGAAATAAATTGGCATACTTGTATCAAAACATATTAAAGGGACAAGATAAATACAACCAATAGAACCTCATCAAATTAGAAAGTGCTTAAGTTCAATATGAGTAATATGGTATAATAAAAATTGATTTTTGCTACTTACAAAACATTATAAAATCAACTCAAAATTGAACTACTATTCTCAAAAAGCACTTTATCAATCATAAAGCATATTCAAAATCACTAAGGATTTATAAGAAATTCTACAAAACTTGATAATAATAAAACTCATCAAATATTATCAAGTACTTAATCCATTTTGGAGTCATAAGGTTTCTACAAAACTTAGATTTTCACCAAGTTATCATTAAATCAATACTAGGGAAATTAAACTATCACAAGGATCATCATGGCATCAAAAAAATTCTTTCTTTCAAAATCCCAATTGCTTAAGGGACCAAACTATTTCTCCTAGAAAAATAAGGTAAAAGCAATCTTTGTATATGAAAAAATTTGGGAGATAACTCAAGGAACAAAAAAAATACCAACCACTGATGATATTTAAATTCAAAATTTTGATGAAAAATCTAAAAAAACTCTAATGATAATAACCTTTGCCATCACTGATGAAATACAACCTTATATCAGTTCAGGAAAAGACATCTATAGAAGCATGAAAAAGCTAGAAAAAATATTTGAAGAAAAAAATAAAGCCACTATCCTTCATCTTCAAACTCAACTACATTCTCTAAAAATGAGCAATGGTGAGAGCATAGAACTATTCCTAAGGAAAGTAACATATATTAAAGGGAAATTATTAACCTTAGGAGAAGAGATCAAAGATGAAATTCTTACTCAATTAACCATGAGAGCACTTTCAGATAGCTACAAATATTTGGTTACATCTTTACAAGTCCTAAGTAAATATACTTCTTTTCATGATCTAATAAATATTCTATAGGAATATGATGTAGAGAGTATAGTTAAAGATAAAATGACTAACAATGCAATGACATCAAAATACAATCCATAGTAGAATATTTCTTCATCATCAAGAGGAAGAAGACCATGGTATAACAGGTATTTTCAAATATGCAAAATAAAATGTCATAGCACTAGCTATTGCAGATTCAATCCCAAAAATCAGAATCAAGGAAATCAGATGAACAATGGAAGTATATTTCAACCATGACAATATCAAAACCAGTAGCAAGCTCAACATCCAACCAATTATCCCCAATTGGAGTATCAAAAAGAGAATAAAAAAGGACATATAGCTCAAATTATAGAATAAATTGAAGAATTAGAAGAATCTGCAGATGATTATGAAGTGTAAGCTCTTTTAGCAAGAAAAATAGTTTATGAAGATACTAACTACTTGCTTGAACTAGTTATAGAGAACAAACAAGAAGAATACAATGTCCAAGACAAAGAAGAAGATCCATATTGAAGATTGAAATATTCAAAACCTAAATAATGTAATATAGGGAGGTGTTAGAGTTAGAGTATATTACATAATTTGGATCATGTTACCACCTTCGATACATAGTTAGAGTAGATATTTCTTTAAGGGGAATTTAGCTACTTACTTTAAGAAATGTAATAAATGCACAAGTTTCAATGTGCATGTTGTAATATGCAGGGTCTCCATTTGTACAACTAGGTAGAGTGTTGGCCAAGGAATCTATTTTCCTATATAAATGGCCTCATAGTGATAGATCATAAGATGAAACATATATATATCAAGAGAATTGTAGTAGAGAGTAGTAGATAGTGGTAGAGCTCCTGTATGGAGCACAATGTAGTTTTTTGGCTTATATTAATGGAGTGACAATATCATCTATATTACATTGTATTTTTGCCACTTTCTATTTATAGTATATTTTAGTCATATTGTACAATCACTTTATTTCATCTTATCAGGACCTATGTTAGATCTCTCCCACTACATACTAATATATGCACTTTCAATTTGATAAAGGTCTCTATTTTTTGAGACCCTGTATTTGGATTTTTTTTGTCCATTCAATTTGTATAAGAGATAAGTATAAATAATAAATTCCAACTTTCAAGCAATTAATGATTTTGCTTCCTTTATCCTTTAATTCTCAATGGTTTAGTTTTCTAAATTTCAATGATCTAAATTTTGATGTAGTACTCCTTATATCTCCTTATTTGGAAATTTATAAAATGATAATATTTGTAAAATAATGCTTCAATTTTCAAGGTAGAAATCTTTATATCTCCTAATTTAATAATTTACAAATACTTAGATATTTGAATCTCAAATAATACAATATTAAAATATCTATTAACGTTAAAATCTTCTTGCTTTTATTGGCTTTCTAATACACTAAGGTTATAATTTATTTATATCTTCAATGCAATAATTAAATAGACTTAACCTTAGATATAATGCACCTTATATCTCCTTGAACTTGATGGAATGAAAATATTAATTCAATGTAAATATACCTTCCTTTGATATGATGCACTATGTGCTGATTTATTTCTTCCTTGACTACACTTTCAAGGATTTTGAGCATTGTATTCTCCACTATCTTCAAGGTATGACAATATACATTCAATGCTCTATGTTCTATAATGCACTCTAGATTGTCCTCTTCTCCCTTCAATGCCCTTTAACCTATGTATGCTTTATGTGCATGCTATATTTAGGCATGACTATTAATACTTCTCTTTCTCCCTTTGGAATGCATTCCACAGGGAATTTATGTTGCCCTTGAACGTAGGTCTTCTTATTAGGTAGCACTGGGAGGTTACAATTGAAGGTATTAATTTAGGTGGTGCAAGTGTTATATTATTCTTTGAACATTGAAGTAAATATTATTGATTCTTTCCTTACTTGAATGGAGTATTACTTCATACTGGATGTTCTTCTTCTTGTGAAAGCTTTATATTCTTGAGGTGTTATTGAAGATTCTTAGGAACTTTTCTCCTTTGTGACAAGTGGTACAAGATTCCTTTGTTTAGTGAGGCAAGTGGAGGCTTCTTACCTTGCATGTAACCAAGCACTTCAATGTACCTTATCTTCTTAATGCTCTTTCCAACTCCTTGTAAGTTGTTTGGCTTATCTTGTAGTGTGCTTTCTTGTTCTCCAACGTATGGTGGCTCTTCTACAATAAAGGTAATTCCTCTCCAACAAAGATGTCTCCTCCTATGGCTTTATAATTCTCTCTTCTAAGTGGTTGTTCATCCAATTTTTGCTCCTCTTCTACTTGGATAACACTTTGATGTTTGTGTTATTCTCCTTACTTCTTGTATCTTTGTTACATTATTCTCCTTGCTATTTGCACTTTTTTTGCATTATTCTCCTTGTTTTTGGTGCTATGTTGTCCTTAGTCGTCTTCTTATTGTAGGTTTCTTTTGCATTATGAGCATTGTCTTCATGGGACTATGGCACCGAATTTAGACACCTTGAATATGATGATTTTGAGCCCTTATATGGCTCTTTCTCCTTTTCTCCAAATATTTTTCTTTAACCTTGATGAAATTGCCACTTGATGACTAAAACTTTATGCTACTTTGGTGTCTTACACTTCAAATTTTTTCTTCCTTTTGCTATTTTTTAAAAGATAAATATGATGCTATAAAAATAAAAATATATATGTTATAAACTAAGATAGAATACCTTAGTTACACCTAGATTTTTGAGACTTTCTTAGTCTCTTTATCTAGCTTTCTTCTGTTGGAAATTTGGGTAATTTGAGGCATTTTATTTTTTCATTGATGTCACATGGATCACATTGAGTTTTGGTGGCAAAAATATTTTATAAATAAGCATTTATGACATTTTGGAAAGCATGGCTATTTACAGGGTTTTTCTGAAAACCAAGGCAGACAAAATAAAAGGTTTTATTTAAAACCATGGATGGTAGATTTGAAATGGGTTTTTCTTAAAACCCAGGTTGGCTTTTTGTTTCATCAAAAAAGGTGCCCCGATGAAGGAGATAATTAATTTTAAATATTTAAGTTTAAATTTTAATCATTTAAAATTTAAATTTAAAACTGAAATTAAAATTAATATTTTATTATTGCCGACGTCAAAAAGGAGGAGGAAAATAATATTAAGTCATAGCCGACGTCAAAATAAAAATGTGGGCATATATAAATATGCCACTAAACTTTTTATTTTCCCTAAGTCCTCGATGAAGATAATCCATTTGAAGCGCTAAGGGAGCAAAAGTGTCATATTCTTTTGAAAACCAGTGAAGAGAAGAGGGAACAAAGGTAAGGGAGGTTCCTTACCTATCACCATAGGTGTTTGTGGCCTAGCAGCAAGAGGAAGGCATGTAAGGTGTTTAAGCGCCAGCAGATATGAATTTTGAATCCCGTCGACATTGGTTTTTGCAAGGTAAAAAGGGAGAACCTTTTGTGCACGTGGTTTTTGAGGGCAAGTTCAGAGGAAGCAAGAAGGAGGTCTTGTGCTCTTGGTTTCTATGTGAGCGGTTGGCTCACATGGTTGTTGGTGCCATAGTTTGAGTGGTGCAGGGGCAGCGATAGGGGATCGAATCCCACTGAGGTTAAAGGCAAGTTATTAATTTTTCCAAATATTTTATTTTTCTAAGGTTGCCCTAGGAGAGATAAGGTTTGTGGTGCATGTTGTGAAAAAGAAAGATTTCTGGTGATTTTCCTTTTATAAGTATATCATATTATATATCATTGGAAATATTATTTTGAGGGCTATTTGATTATTTTGTTTAGAAGGAGAAATAAGATGTACATAAAGAGATATTTCTATTTTTGTAAAAGGGTTCAAGTGAAGGTTGTTTTGTTCTTTTCAAAGTGTGTTGAGTGTGGCAGATTTTCCAAAGGGGTTTCTTCATATTCATAAAAGGTATGGGCACATTCTCCTATTGATTGTCTATGGTGGTTGATTTCTGAAATATCATTGGAGGAAAAAGGATTGTTTGTGGTTTCCTTTTCGAAAGTGGTTGATTGAATGCTTCAAGGTTTTTTGAATTGAGAGTTGTGTTTAAACCTTGTTTTATAAGCATATTTGTTGAATCCCATTAGTTGTGAAAGAACTTGAGTTAGAAAAGAACATGAGTATCATTGTTATGTGAGATTTGTAATTGAGCATTGTTGGAAACATTTGAGTTGGTTGATACATACTTGGACTAGGGTTGTGTGAGGAAGAATTATCCCTTGTGGTGATTAGTTGAGATTGAGTTTAGAACATATTGAGTCTCTAAAAATTCTCTTTATGGTTCTATAAGACTTGGGTTGAGTTGATTTGAGATTGAGCCTAGAACATATTGAGTCTCTAACAATTCTCTTTATGCTTCTATGAGTTAATTTGAGTTGAGTTGAGTTGAGATCATTGTGGATCATTATTGTCATCCATTGAAGAGTACATTGCCATTCATTGTTGAGTTCATCTTTGAGCTTTGCATTGATAGATTTGTGGATGAGATTTGAGTGCTACTTGAGCATGATTGATTGAGCCTTTGAGAAGGCATTTGTGGATAGTTTTGAGAAAGCTTTGTGGAAAGTTTTGGGGTAGATTTATGGGAAGATTTGTGGATAGTTTTGGGACAGTTTTGTGGACATATTTGGGATAGTTTTGGGCAAGTTCTTAGTGAGCTTTCTAGAGAAAATTTGGACAAGTTCCTAGTGAGCTTGTTGGAGAATTTTTGGGCAAGTTCTTTGTGAGCTTGCTAGAGCAGATTTGGACAAGTTCTTAGTGAGCTTGTTGGAGAAGTTTTGGGCAAGTTCTTGGTGAGCTTGCTAGAGCAGATTTGGACAAGTTCTATGTGAGCTTGTTATTCAATTTTGGACAAGTTCTATGTGAGCTTGTTATTCAGTTTTGGACAAGTTCTTTGTGAGCTTGTTATTCATATTTGGACAAGTTCTGTGTGAGTTTATTATTCAGCTTTGGACAAGTTCTATGTGAGCTTGTTATTTAGATTTGGACAAGTTCTGTGTGAGCTTGTTATTCAGATTTGGACAAGTTCTATGTGAACTTGTTATTGCCTAGATTTGAGCAGATCAAAGAAATCATTGTATTGGATATTTCTATGTGAAATATTATAAGGAGATCAGCTTGTGGAGTACCCCACATTGGGGGAACCACGTTAAATCTTGTGTCTCAATTGTGTGTGGTGACTTGTGCTCTTTCTTACTATTGCTATCTGAGTTATTAATGCACATTGCTATATTTGGTTATTGCAATTAAGGACATTAATTGATATTGATTTGGAAAGAAAGTAAAAAGTGGTCTTATACTGTTCACCCCCCCTCTCAGTATAAGCTTGTGTTATTCAATTGGTATCAGAGCGGGTTCCTTCGAAAAGGCTAACAACTTGAGGAAATATTCTATAAGAACACAGATGGCTTCACAGAATGGATCATCTACAAATAAGGCTCCATTATTTGATGGTAATAATTATGCTTTCTGGAGCATGAGGATGAAGAACTACTTGATATCACAAGGATATGAGGTATGGCAAATGGTTGAAAAAGAGTATAGGGTTGAAGGTGATCCCGAGGCAGATAAGACTATCAAAAAATTGGTTGAGATCAATGCAAGAGCAATGCATTGTATTTTGAGTGGGCTTCATGAGATATATTTTGCAAAAGTCATGGTATGTACTTCAACTAATGATATGTGGACCAAGTTGTGGAATACTTATGAAGGAGATTCCAAGGTAAAGTTTGCAAAACTACAAACTCATAGAAAAATATTTGAGGAATTGAAAATGGAAGATTTTGAAGATATTGCAAAGTTCTTACTTCGAGTTGATGAGATTACTAACACCATGAGAGGCCTAGGTTTTGAGATGAAAGAATCAGAATTTACTCAAAATGTTTTGAGATCACTTCCCATGAAATATGATTCTAAGGTTTCAACAATAGAAGAGACAATGGATATCAACAAGTTAACAATGGAAGAATTGCAAGGTACTCTCACAACTTATGAGATGAGGGTAAGTAAGCATCAGGTTCCAATAAAAGAGATTGCATTCAAGGCTTCAGAAAAAGAGAAAGGGAAAGTTTCAAAGATGGATAGAGTTTTAGATAATGATGAGGAAGCTAACTTCATCAAAAGGAATAAGGACTCAAGGAATTTCAAGGATATAAGGAAAGTCAGATGCTACAAGTGTGGTGATCTTGGTCACTATGCATACAAGTGTCCACATGAAGAAAATAGTGATGATGAAAAACATGATCACAAAAGAAAAGAATATGGAAAGCATAAGCATGACAAAGATGATAGATTCAAGCAAAACAGGTATGAGAAGAAGAAAAAAATTTGTAAGGCAAAGAAATCTTACTACATTGTAGAAGCAAGTGATAGCTCATATCATAGTGATAGAGACAAATTAGATCATGAAAAGGAAGAACATTTATTTCTAGGAATAGAAGGTGAAAGAGAAAAGTGCTTTGTGTGTGGTCAAAGAGATCACATACAAGGATATTGCAATGGTTTCAGTGATAGTGAAGATGAGATGACACATCAAGGAAACAAGCATGGTCAAAGAAATCTTGAGATTTTGTTTTCTATAGAAGATTATAATGGTCTCAATGATAGTGAAAACAAAGAAGTCTCACTTTTGGTAATAGAAAAGGAAGAGGATGAGCCAAATAAACAAAAATAAGAAATCAAAAGTCTAAAAGAAGAATACAGGAATCTTGAAAACAAGATTCGAACAGATGTCAAAATTAGAGAAGAACTACTTCAAACAATCAATAATCTCAGAGAAGAGCTTCAAAATGCAAAAATGATAGAAGAAAGGATGAATGAAGAACTAAGGGTAACCATGGAAAGACATGATACATTAGATGAAAAGGTTCAAAAAGGAGTGGAAACTTATTTTAAGGTTGTATCTTACTTCCAAGAAAAATTGCACTCAAAAGGAAAGGAAGTTTTAAAATATGAAAGCAAGGAAGCACCTAAGATTTGTGAGGAAATTTCCAAAGTTCCTATGGCTCCAAATATTCATTTTGGTTCTTGTTTTGAGATAGGTGAATCAAGTTCAAAAGGAAAAGAAATTCTTGAAGAGAAAAGCAAGGAAGAAACTAAGGAAGAAGTTTTAGATACTACAAAGAAGGTTCAAGGATGCAATGCACAAGTTGAAAATGATCATAAGGATAATGGTCAAGAAAGATATGAAGAACCAAGGCATGAAAAAAGGGCTTTTCAAGGACATTGTTTTTCTTGTAATGGATTTGGACACAGGGCTATACACTATAGGTCTATGGATCAAAGAAGTTTGATTTTGCTAGAAGAAATTTCAAAGGAAGAAGGTATGGTTTTTAGGGACATTTCTTCTCATGTAACAAGATTGGTCATAAATCTTTTTAGTGCAAATGAAATGAGAAACATGGTTTTGGTTTTAGAGCTACACAATTCAGAAGTCATAATGGTCATGAAAACAGAGCTTCACAATACAGGGTTCAGGAAAGGAATTGATATGGAAATTATTTTAAGAATGAATTCAAGACATGGGCATCATCCAAAGGCTACAATATCAAGTGTTTCAATTGCAATAACTTTGGGTATATTGCAAAATGGTGTAGGAATCAATTCCAAACAGGTTCAAGGCAAGAAGGTCAAACATGTTCAAGGCAAGAAGGTCAAACATGTTCTAGACAAGAAGATCAAGTAATTCATCAAGAGAAGGATATTATAAAAACATGGAAGGAAGTTGATAGAGGAAAGAAATAAAGTGATATGGGAGTAAAAGTACTCCCACCCCAAAATTAATCACCTCAAGAGAGAAGGGGGTGAGGGGGCTAAGCTTAAGAGTCATATATTTTAGCCCCATAGGTGTCCCTTTTGCCATTGATGTCAAAGGGGAGAGATTTTAGTAAGGGGGAGAGCATTGAGTTAGGGGGAGCAGCCTCCAAAGAGAGTATTGAGTTAGGGTGAGCAACCTCCATAGAGATTATTGAGTCAGGGGGAGCAACTTTGATTCTCATAATTGGTTTTTGCAATGACAGTGGTGATTTGCATTAGAGGTGTTGCCATCAATGACAAAGGGGGATATTGCTAGAAATCTGGGTAATTTGAGGCATTTTATGTTGTCATTAATGTCACATGGATCATTGATATCACATGGATCACATTGAGTTTTGGTGGCAAAAATATTTCATAAATAAGCATTTATGATATTTTGGAAAGCATGGCTATTTATAGGGTTTTTGTGAAAACCAAGGCAAGCAAAATAAAAGGTTTTATTTAAAACCATGGATGGCAGATTTGAAATGGATTTTTCTTAAAACCCAGGTTGGATTTTTGTTTCGTCGAAAAAGGTGCCCCGATGAAGGAGATAATTAATTTTAAATATTTAAGTTTAAATTTTAATCATTTAAAATTTAAATTTAAAATTAAAATTAATATTAATATTTTATTATTTTTGATGTCAAAAAAGGGGAGGCAAATAATATTAAGTCATAGCCGACATCAAAAGAAAAATGTGAGCATATATAAATATGCCACTAAACATTTTATTTTCCCTAAGTCCTAGATGAAGATAATCCGTTTGAAGAACTAAGGGAGCAGAAGTGTCGTATTCATTCGAAAACCAATGAAGAGAAGAGGGAACAAAGGTAAGGGAGGTTCCTTACCTATCATCGTAGGTGCTTGTGGCCTAGCGGTAAGAGGAAGGCACATAAGGTGTTTAAGCACCAGCAGATCCAAAGTTCGAATCCCACAAGCACTGTATTTTGCAAGGTAAAAAGGGAGATACTTTTGCGCACGTGGTTTTTGAGGGCAAGTTCGGAGGAAGAAAGAAGGAGGTCTTGCGCTCTTAGTTTCTATGTGAGCGGTTGGATCACGTGGTTTTTGGCACCTCGGTTTGAGTGGTGTAGGGGCAGCGACAGGGGATCGAATCCCACTGAGGTTAAAGGCAAGTTATTAATTTTTCCAAATAGTTTATTTTTCTAAGGTTGCCCTAGGAGAGATAAGGTTTGTGGTGCATGTTATAGTATCTTATCTACCAAAAAAAAATATTTTTGGTGATTTTCCTTTTAAAAGTATATCATATTATATATCGTTGGAAATCTTATTTTGAGGGCTATTTGATTATTTTATTTAGAAGGAGAAATAAGGTGTACATAAAGAGATATTTATGTTTTTGTAAAAGGGTTCAAGTGAAGGTTGTTTTGTTCTTTTCAAAGTGTGTTGAGTGTGGCAGATTTTCCAAAGGGGTTTATTCATCTTCATAAAATGTATGGGCACATTCTCCTATTGATTGTCTATGGTGGTTGATTTCTAAAATATCATTGGAGGGAAAAGGATTGTTTGTGGTTTCCTTTTCGAAAGTGGTTGATTGAATGCTTCAAGGTTTTCTGGATTGAGAGTTGTGTTTAAACCTTGTTTTATAAGCATAGTTGTTGAAGCCCATTAGTTGTGAAAGAACTTGAGTTAGAAAAAAACATGAGTATCATTGTTATGTGAGATTTGTAATTGAGAATTATTGGAAACATTTGAGTTGGTTGATACATACTTGGACTAGGATTGTGTGAGGAAGAATTGTCCCTTATGGTGATTAGTTGAGATTGAGTTTAGAACATATTGAGTCTCTAACAATTCTCTTTATGGTTCTATAAGACTTGGGTTGAGTTGAGTTGAGATTGAGCCTAGAAAATATTGAGTCTCTAACAATTCTCTTTATGCTTCTATGAGTTAATTTGAGTTGAGTTGAGTTGAGATCATTGTGGATCATTGTTGTCATCCATTGAAGAGTACATTGCCATTCATTGTTGAGTTCATATTTGAGCTTTGCCTTGATAGATTTGTGGATGAGATTTGAGTGCTACTTGAGCATGATTTATTGAGCCTTTGAGAAGGTATTTGTGGAAAGTTTTGAGAAAGCTTTGTGGATAGTTTTAGGACATATTTGTGGGCATATTTATGGACAGTTTTGGGACAATTTTGTGGACAGATTTGGGACAGTTTTGGGCAAGTTCTTGGTGAGCTTTCTAGAGCAGATTTGGACAAGTTCCTAGTGAGCTTATTGGAGCAATTTTGGGCAAGTTCTTGGTGAGCTTGCTAGAGCATATTTGGACAAGTTCTTAGTGAGCTTGTTGGAGCAGTTTTGGGAAAGTTCTTGGTGAGCTTGTTAGAGCAGATTTGGACAAGTTTTGTGTGAGATTGTTATTCAATTTTTGACAAGTTCTGTGTGAGATTGTTATTCAATTTTGGACAAGTTCTATGTGAGTTTGTTATTTAGATTTGGACAAGTTCTATGTGAGTTTGTTATTTAGCTTTGGAAAAGTTATGTGTGAGCTTGTTATTCAACTTTGGACAAGTTCTGTGTGAGCTCGTTATTCAAATTTGGACAAGTTATGTGTGAACTTGTTATTACCTAGCTTTGAGTAGATCAAAGAAATCATTGTATTTTATATTTCTGTGTGAAATATTTGTTGAGCAAGGTGTAGCAATAGTATTGTCATTGTTGTCAACACAGTCAGATAGATCTATTGATGCAGTGGACAGGAAGTTCAAAAGATATTTAGATACAGAAGACAGGAGTTCAAATGTTATTCAGAGTATGTACAATGATTTTCCAAGAAGACCGAAGTGGCCATATGTAAAAAATTAAAGAAAATACAAGTAAGAAAAGTGTCACGATATCGCGACATATACAGCAGGCAAGAAAAACTATCACGATTTCGTGACATGTTGGAAGAGAGAGAAAAAGCAGGAAAAACTATCATGATTTCGTGACATGTTGGAAGAGAAAAAGGCAAGAGGAAAAACTGTCATGATTTCACGACATGTTGGAAGAGAGAGAGAAAAAGCAAGAAAAGTTGTCGTGATTTCGTGACATGTTGGAAGAGAAAAAGGTAAGTGGAAAAATTGTCGCGATTTCATGACATTTGGAAGAGAAAAAGGCAAGTGGAAAAACTATCGTGATTTCATGACATGTTGGAAGAGAAAAAGGCAAGTGGAAAAACTGTCACGATTTCGTGACATGTTGGAAGAGAAAAAGGCAAGTAGAAAAATTGTCGTGATTTCATGACATGTTGGAAGAGAAAAAGACAAGTGGAAAAACTATCGTGATTTCGCGACATGTTGGAAGAGAAAGAGAAAGCAAGAAAAAGTGTCACGATTTCGCGACAAGTTTGAAGAAAGAGAACAAATAAGAAAAGTGTCGTGATTTCTCGATATGTCGCATTTTCGTGACTAAAATAGGAGAGAGAAAGTAAGTTTGAAAAGTGTCATGATATCGTTACATGTCACTTTTTCACAACAAAATAAAGAGAGGAAGCATACGGAAGCAGAACTGTCACTATTTCACGACAAGTTCAAAGAAAGAGAACAAGTAAGAAAAGTGTCACGATTTCATGACATGTCACATTTTCGTGACTAAAATAGGAGAGAGAAAGTAAGTTTGAAAAGTGTCGTGATATCGCGACATGTCACATTTTTGCGATAAAAGAAAGAGAGGAAGCGTACGAAAGTAGAACTATCACGATTTTGTGACAAAAGTAGAAAGTAAGACTTCAAAAGCAGAAGTGTCATGATTTCGTAATAAAAGCAAAGAAGTAAAGTACGGAAGTAGAAGTGTCATGATTTCATGACAAAAGTAGAGAAGAAGACTTCGAAGGTAGAAGTGTCACAATTTTGCGACAAAAGCAAAGAAGTAAAGTACGAAAGCAGAAGTGTCACGATTTCATGATAAAATTAGAGAAGACTTCGAAGGCAGAAGTGTCACGATTTTGCGACAAAAGCAAAGAAGCTAAGTACGAAAGTAGAAGTGTCACGATTTTGTGACAAAAACTAAGTTGAATACTATGAAGGCAGAAGTGTCACGATTTTGTGACAAAAACTAAGTTGAATACTATGAAGGCAGAAGTGTCACGATATCACGACAAAAGCAAAGTCAAAGTCTATGGAAGCAAAAGTGTCACGATATCATGACAAAAGCAAATACGAAGTATACGGAGGCAAAAATGTCACAATATTGCGATAAAATAATAGACTAAGTCTGCGGAGGCAAAAATGTCATGATATAACGACAAAAGAATAGAGAAAGCATACAGAGGTGAAAGTGTGGCGATATTGCGACATGTTATATTTTCGTGGCAACAACAACAAAAGAAACTACAGAGGAAAAAATGTCACGATTTCATGATAGGTTGTAAATGCGCAAGTCAAGAAGAACCCGACTAAAATGAGAAGTATGACAGTGGACCGAAATCACTACGGCATTTACAGGGGCAGTTACAAAGTGATTTCATACTACTAAAATATGAAGAGTGATCAAAAGTCATAATGGCAGTTACAGGGTCTGTCCAGAA
Organism: Wollemia nobilis; assembly: GCA_028583015.1. NCBI lineage: Eukaryota > Viridiplantae > Streptophyta > Pinopsida > Araucariales > Araucariaceae > Wollemia > Wollemia nobilis. The sequence goes on from JAQPPZ010002590.1 coordinate 87,294, forward strand.
TGAAATCATCAAGCGATGGATAAACCAAACATCTTCTTGAGTTGAAGCCAACGAAGACCGATGACAGCCGACTAAAATTAGGGTTTATAGTTGTTATGAAATATGACTAAGATTAGGATTTACAACCGACTAATATTAGGGTTTTCATCATAAAAAATATTATTATAAAAGGAGAGCTGTTTGGAGAATTGTAAAATGGCGAAATGTGTGTGAAATACGATCGTGCATAGAGAGCAAGTCATGTCAAATCCTGCTAAGTGCAAAATTTGCAAAGAGAGCAGAGTGTGCAAAAGGAAGAAGACGATCATGAAGTTTGACTATAACGAAGCAGAGTGTGCGAAGTGATTACACAGAGAGAGCAGAGTGTGTAGAGAATGCAAAGGTGAAGAATACCAATCAGGGTCTTGCAAAAGCAAAGATAAATCAGGGGTTGGTGCTCCTTCCAGTTGGTGCTAGTAAATCAGGGGTTGGTGCTCCTTTCTGTTGGTGTAGATAAAATAGGGGTTGGTGCTCCTTTCTATTGGTGCAGATAAATCAGGGGTTGGTGCTCCTTCTAGTTGGTGCTGGTAAATCAGGGGTTGGTGCTCCTTCCAGTTGGTGTTGGTAAATCAAGGGTTGGTGCTCCTTTCTGTTGGTGTAGATAAATTAGGGGTTGGTGCTCCTTTTTGTTAGTACAGATAAATCAAGGGTTGGTGCTCCTTCCAGTGGGTGCTAGTAAATTTATTGTAAAGTTGGTGCTTTGCAAAGGCTGGATTTGGATGGTAGTACAAGCAGTCAATTTTTGAGTTGTAGCCACATTGGTGAACCTCGTTAAATCTTGTGTTGTGTGATGCTCGTTTGTTATACTTTTTGTATCTAGTAATAAGTTTTAATTGTTACAATATTAAGAGCTATAAATTTAAGTTTATAGAGCTACAGTAATTCACCCTCCCACTCTCAGTGTCATTGTAAGACTAACAATTGGTATCAGAGCTAAGTTCCTATACAAGCTTACCGGCTAGGGTGATCTTGGAAGTAACACAATTGCATTTGAAAAAGTAAAATCAAAAAAGGAATGAGTGAACTCTAAATTATGTGGTGAATGCCCTGAGGCTGAAGTAGATTTAGAAGGTGAGTTGATCTCTACACTTGAAGAGTGGAAAATAGAGAGAAAAAAGAATAAGAAAAATTCAAAAAATCTTGAGGATGCAAACGAAATCATAACCAGTCTGAAAGTACAGATAGAAGAATACAAGAAAATATCTGAAGATCTCGAAGTACAAATTACCATGAAAATAGATTATTGTTGCAAACTAGAAGAAGAGAATGTTGTTTTACGAACACAGATAGAAGAGATGAATCACAAAATTAGTTTCTATCACAAATGCGAAGAAATTTCTATGAAGCTTGATAAGATTATAAATGACCAAAGGCCTGCAGGCATCAAATTTGGTCTGGGTTTCGTCGAAGGAGAATCATCAAATGGATCAAAGGCCATAAATGTAGAATCCATAAAGAATGAAGATAAGAAACAGGTTGGTCAATGAAAAATGTCTCATGCAAAAGCAAGCAATAATTCCAGGCACGAAGGAGAATTGACAATGATGGATACACCAATGTCACACATCAAAGAAGAAGAAGACCTATGGCTCCTACGACAACATGGCAAAGACCATCACCTAGGTTCAATTATCCCTTTTCTGGTTTCTGTTTTAAATGCAATGGCTATGGACATAAAATCTTAGACTACAAATATAATGTAAGACCAAGGAATTTCACCAGTAGAAATGTTTATTCTCCTTTGATGAATTATACAGTAGAGTGTTATAACTGTCATAATTTTGGGCACATTGCAAGAAACTGTAGAAGTACATTTGCATCAAATCAGTTTCAGAGAATAAAATTTCAACCTTATAGGATGAGACAAAATAGAAAACTTCCCAAAAAACATGCACAAGCTCTTGATAAGGGAAAGGTAAAACAAGATCCCACAACTACTATCAAAACGGAATGGAAATAAAAAGAGCGACTTAAGAAAATGAATCCTTAATCATACAAACAAAATTTAAAGCACATAATAAATATGTACCATGGATACTTGATAGTGGATGCTCCAGTCATATGACAGGTGACAAACAAAAATTTGAGAAGTTATAGAAATATGAAGGTGGTTCAATAAAGTTTGGAAATAATGATGGAGCTAAGATAGTTGACAAAGGTTCAGTTAAAATTAGTGATGGAAAAATTAAGTCAGAAGAAGTCTTGTTTGTGGATGGTTTGAAACATAACTTGTTGAGCGTAAGTCAAATTTGTGATAAAGGTCATGAAGTAGTTTTTAAGAATTAAGGTTGTGAAGTCAAAAAAACAAACAGTGGAAAATTAATAGCAACTAGATCAAGGACATATGGCAACCTGTACATGCTCTCAGAGACTTCAGAAGGAGCTTGTTTTATTGGACAGGAAGAAGAAAATTGGTTGTGGCACAAGAGACTCGGTCATATCAGTTTTGATAATCTAGTAAAAATCAACTCAAAAATGGCAGTGAGAGATATTCCCACCATTAGCAAACCTGCAAACGTCATTTGTACTTCATGCCAAAATGGGAAGCAAACTAGAGTCACATTCAAAACAAACGAGTACTACAAAAGCAAACCTTTGGAACTGATACATACTGGTTTATGTGGACCCATGAGAACGTAAAGTATAAATGGTGACAAGTATTTTATGTTGTATATATATGACTATTCCAAGATGACATGGGTACTATTTTTGAAGCACAAATTAGAAGCTTTTGAGATGTTCAAGGTTTTCAAAAACCAAGTTGAGAATCAAACAGGAAAAAGGATTAAATGTTTAAGATCAGATAGAGGAGGAGAGTTCATTTCAAAGGATTTTATAGAGTACTATGAAAAATATGGTATTAGAAGATAGTTTTTAGTAGCCATGACACCTCAGAGAATGGTGTGGTAGAAAGAAAGAACATGACAATGTAGGAAATGGCACGAACTATGTTGATAGCGAGCAAAGTAGCAAAAAAATATTGGAAAGAGGTAGTCCATACTGCGGTATACATCCAAAATAGGTGCATGTTGAGGATGCATGAAAGAAAAACTCCTTATGAGTTGTGGTTTGGTAAAAATGTAATAGTAAGATACTTTAAAGTTTTTGGCAACAAGTGTTACATCAAAAGAACTGAAGAAAACCTTGGTAAGTTTGAAGATAGAGCTGATGAAGGTATTTTTCTTGGCTATTTGTCAAAAAGCAAAGCTTACAAATGCTACAACAAGAAGCTAAAGAAAATTGTGGAGAGTGTCGATGTTAAAGTTGATGAAGGTAGGGAACGAGTAATTAGCTATGAAGAGAACTACCCAATTTATGAAGAGGTTTTTGATGGAGATGAGGAAAAGGAAACGAAAAAAAACAAAAAATTGACTCAGATGATTTAAACAATGATTCAGAAGTGGAAGAAAATAAGAAATTCAAAACAGGCAGTTAGCGAAAAGATCATCCTAGAGAGCAAATAATTGGAGACCCCACAATTGGTTTTTAGACAAGAAGAAGAGTGGTAAGCAACTACTCTCTATTATCTAGCATTAAGCCCAAAAATATTGCTAACGCAAGCAAAGATAAAAGTTGGATGAAGGTAATAAATGAAGAATTAGATCAGATCGAGAAAAACAAAACTTGGGAGTTAGTACCAAGACCTGCAAATAAAAATATAATCGGTACTAAATGGATCTTTCGAAACAAGTTGAATGAAGATGGACAGGTAGTCAGGAATAAAGCAATATTGGTATGTAAAGGCTATGCACAAGTTGAAGGTATTGACTTTGAGGAAACCTTTGCACCTGTGGCTAGACTAGAGGCAATTAGAATGTTTTTGGCTTTAACAGTTTACAAGAATTTCAAAGTTTATCAAATGGATGTGAAATCAGCATTTTTGAATGGGAAACTCGAAGAAGAGGTTTATATTGAGTAGCCAGATGGTTTCCAACTTGGTGATGATCCCAACTTGGTTTGCAAGTTGAAGAAAGCATTATATGGCTTAAAACCCCGAGCATGGTATGCAAGGCTAGACAACTATCTCACTCAACAAGGGTCTAAGAAAGGTATGGTGGATAGTAATTTGTATGTCACAATAAAAAATGGGCATCTTATTTTTCTTGTTGTATACGTAGATGATATCGTATACAAAGATGAGTCGTGTAAAGATTTAGCAAATAAGATGCAGAAAGAAATTGAAATGTCAATGATTGGTGAACTTTTGTATTTCCTCGGGTTGCAAGTTAATCAAAATAAGAAGGGCATATTTATTTCTCAAGTTAAATATGTGAAAGAGATGTTAAAAAAGTTCACAATGGAGGTTTGTAAGCCAGTTAGCACTCCCATGACGACAGGTTGCAAGTTGAGCAAGGATGACAAATCTCCATCTATTGATCAAACCATGTACAAATCTATGATTGGGAGCTTACTGTACTTGATAGCTACTAGGCCAGATATTTTGCAGGTAGTATGCATGGTAGCATGATTTCAGTCTAGTCCCAAGGAGACTCATGTGACAGCAGTGAAGAGGATTATTCGGTATCTCAAGGGTACTATGGAGTATAGGTTATGGTATCTGAAAGGTAATGACTTCACCCTTATTGCGTATTCAGATGTATATTGGGCAGGATGTGTAGATGACAAAAAGAGTACCAGTGGAGGTGCATTCTATCTTTGAGACAGGTTGGTCGCATGGCACAGTAAGAAACAAGAGTCAGTCTCCTTATCCACAGCAGAGGCAAAATATATTACAGTGACAATGTGTTGTACACATGTATTATGGATGAAACAAACCCTAAAAGATCTTGGTATTAACTTCAATGAGATAATTTTAGTTAAGTGTGATAACACCAGTGCCATTAACATCTCAAAGAATCCGGTTATGCATTCTTGCACAAAACATATTGCTATCCGATATCACTTTTTAAAGGAGAAAGTTGCGAAAGGTGAGGTTAAGTTGGATTTTGTTCCAAAAACAGAGCAAGTAGCGGATATCTTCACAAAACCGTTGCCCAAGGAAGTCTTTGAGTACCTTCGCAATAAATTGAGAGTGGTCACGCTTCCCAAGAATTGACTAGCTATCGGGACCACATTCTCAGGGAGAGCATTTAAGTATTTGATTATCTTTTTGCTCATGTTCATGATTTTTGATAAGTGTAATAAATTTTGCCTGAGAATGTTGTGCATGGACTCAGGGAGTAGCCCTTTGGTATTATTGTCAAAGGGGGAGAAGAGTTACAAGAAATTGCACGTGTTGCCAACAATTCCAAAGGGGGAGATTGTTGAGCAAGGTGCAACAATAGTATTTTCATTATTGTCAACACAGTCAGATAGATCTGTTGATGCAATGGACAAAAAGTTCAAAAGATATTCAGATGCAGAAGACAAGAGTTCAAAGGTTATTCACAGTATGTACAGTGATTTTCCAAGAAGACCAAAGTGGCCCATATGCAAAAGATCAAAGAAAAAGACAAGTAATAAAAGTGTCACGATATCGCGACATATACAGCAGGCAAGAAAAACTGTCATGATTTCACGACATGTTGGAAGAGAGATAAAAAGCAGGAAAAACTATCGCGATTTCGTGACATGTTGGAAGAGAAAAAGGCAAGTGGAAAAACTGTCGTGATTTCGTGACATGTTGGAAGAGAAAAAGGCAAGTGGAAAAACTATCGCAATTTTGAGACATGTTGGAAGAGAAAAAGGTAAGTGGAAAAACTATCACGATTTTGCGACATGTTGGAAGAGAAAGAGAAAGTAAGAAAAAGTGTCACAATTTCACGACAAGTTCGAAGAAAGAGAACAAGTAAGAAAAGTGTCACAATTTTGTGACATGTCGCATTTTCACGACTAAAATAGGAGAGAGAAAGTAAGTTTGAAAAGTGTCATGATATCGCGACATGTCACATTTTCACAACAAAATAAAGAGAGGAAGCATACGAAGCAGAACTGTCATGATTTCATGACAAGTTCGAAGAAAGAGAACAAGTAAGAAAAGTGTCACGATTTCGCGACATGTCGCATTTTCGTGACTAAAATAGGAGAGAGAAAGTAAGTTTGAAAAGTGTCGCGATATCATGACATGTTGCATTTTCATGACAAAAGAAAGAGAGGAAGCGTACGAAAGAAGAACTATCGCGATTTCACGACAAAAGTAGAAATCAAGACTTCGAAAGCAGAAGTGTCACGATTTCGCGACAAAAGAAAAGAAGTAAAGTACAGAAGCAGAAGTGTCACGATTTCATGACAAAAGTAGAGAAGAAGACTTCAAAGGAAGAAGTGTCATGATTTCACAACAAAAGCAAAGAAGTAAAATACGAAAGCAAAAGTGTCACGATTTCGTGAAAAAAGCAGAGAAGAAGATTTCGAAGGTAGAAGTGTAGCGATTTCGCGACAAAAGAAAAGAAGCTAAGTACGAAAGCAAAAGTGTCATGATTTCATGACAAAAGCTAAGTTGAAGACTACGGAGGTAGAAGTGTCACGATATTGCGACAAAAGCAAAGTCGGAGTCTATGGAAGCAGAAGTGTCATGATTTCATGACAAAAGCAAAGACGAAGTATAAGAAGGCAAAAATTTTGTGATATCACGACAAAAGAAAAGACAAAGTCTACAGAGGAAAAAATGTCGCAATATCACGACAAAAGAATAGAGAAAGCATACGGAGGTGAAAGTGTCACGATATCACAACATGTTATATTTTCGTAGCAACATCAACAAAAGAAGCTACAAATGCAGAAATGTCGTGATTTCACAACAGGTCATAAATGCGTAAGTCAAGAAGGAGAACCCAACTAAAATGAGAAGTATGACAGTGGATCAACATCACTACGGCATTTACAGGGGTAGTTATAGAGTGATTTCATACTGTTGAAATACGAAGAGTGATCAAAAGTCAATATGGTGGTTACAAGGTCTGTCCAGAATGAAATCAGCAAGCAATGGATAAACCGAACATCTTCTTGAGTTGAAGCCGACGAAGACCGATGATAGTTGACTAAAATTAGGGTTTACAGTTTTTATGAAAGACGACTAATATTAGGATTTACATCCGACTAAGATTAGGGTTTTCATCATAAAAAATATTGTTATAAAAGGAGGTTTGTTTGGATAATTGTAAAATGGTGGAATGTGTGTGAAATACGGTCATTGTGCACAAAGAGCAAGTCATGTCGAATTGTGCTAAGTGGATCGACATCACTACGGCATTTACAGGGGCAGTTATAGAGTGATTTCATACTATTGAAATACGAAGAGTGATCAAAAGTCAATATGGTGGTTACAAGGTTTGTCCAGAATGAAATCAGCAAGCGATGGATAAACCGAACATCTTCTTGAGTTGAAGCCGACGAAGACCGATGATAGTTGACTAAAATTAGGGTTTACAATTTTTATGAAAGACGACTAATATTAGGATTTACATCCGACTAAGATTAGGGTTTTCATCATAAAAAATATTGTTATAAAAGGAGGGTTGTTTGGAGAATTGTAAAATGGTGGAATGTGTGTGAAATACGGTCATTGTGCACAGAGAGCAAGTCATGTCGAATTGTGCTAAGTGCAAAATTTGCAAAGAGAGTAGAGTGCACAAAAGGGAGAAGATGATCGTGAAGTTCAACTGTAACGAAGTAGAGTGTGCGAAGTGATTGCGCAAAGAGAGCAGAGTACGTAGAGAACACAAAGGTGAAGAAGACCAGTCAGGGTCTTGCAAAAGCAAAGATAAATCATGGGTTGGTGCTCCTTCCAGTTGGTGCTGGTAAATCAGGGGTTGGTGCTCCTTTCTGTTGGTGCAGATAAATTAGGGGTTGGTACTCCTTTCTATTGGTGCAGATAAATTAGGGGTTGGTGCTCCTTTCTGTTGGTGCATATAAATCAGGGGTTGGTGCTCCTTCCAGCTTGGTCGTCGGTAAATCAGGGGTTGGTGCTCCTTCCAGTTGGTGCTGGTAAATTAGGGGTTGGTGCTCCTTTCTATTGGTGCAGATAAATCAGGGGTTGGTGCTCCTTTTTGTTAGTACAGATGAATTAGGGGTTGGTGCTCCTTCCAGTGGGTGCTGGTAAATTGATTGTAAAGTTTGTGTTTTGCAAAGGCTAGATTTGGATGGTAGTCCAAGCAGTCAATTTTTGAGGAGTAGCCACATTTGTGAACCTCGTTAAATCTTGTGTTGTGTGATGCTCATTTGTTATACTTGTTGTATCTAGTAATAATTTTTAATTATTGCGGTATTAAGAGCTATAAATTTAAGTTTATAGAGCTACACTGATTCACCCCCCCTCTCAGTTTCATTGTAAGACTAACAATATTATAAGGAGATCAACTTATGGAGTACCCCACATTGGGGGAACCATCTTAAATATTGTGTCTTAATTGTGTGTGGTGACTTGTTCTTTTTCTTACTACTGCTATCTGAGTTATTAATGGACACTGCTATATTTGGTTATTGTAATTAAGGACATTAATTGATATTGATTTGGAAAGAAAGTAAAAAGTGGTCTTATATTGTTCACCTACCCTCTCAATATAAGCTTGTGTTTTTCATATTCCTTATATTTAGTAAGGTGGAACCCTCTATATTCCTTGGTGGTTATAATGCTCCTTTTGGTGGCTTCTCTTCACCAAAAATTCTTGCAATTTTTCCTGCATTCAATGGTGTCTTTTGAAACTCCAACTCAACCTTGTTTTTTGCACTAATATCCCTTTCTTAATTAATACTAAATGCACTTTAATATATCTTAAAAATAACTTGTATTATGCACTATCAATTCCTTCTTATTATCTCATTTTAATCAATTTTCTAACACTAACTTGTGTTAATATATTTTGCAGGTTTCAAGATAATAATGCTACCTCCTTACTCAACTTGAAAACCTTTAAAATCAACCTCCTTATTGCTACTTTTAATAACTCTTAAAATGGTGTTTTAAATGAACTTAAATAATACTGAATAAGAAACTTTAATAACACCAACTATCAAACCTTATTTTGACCTCCTTGTAGCAATCTTGCTTGGTGATTTCATTCACCTATTTGCTGCCTTGGATTTGATGAGTTTCCAGATCTAATTGATATGTTTTGCTACACTGAAATGTGACTATTTTGCAGCTTTATCACTTATCACTCCTCTAACTTGCTACCAAAAATGCAGTTTGGTGGATTCAACTCTCCTCCAAGTTGCTTTCTAAAATTCTGAAATTTAACAACTATTAATGTTGCCCAAATTATTGCCTTCTTGATGTCCTCAACTCTGAAATTTTCATATTATAACATAGTCATTTTCTCCTCTGATATGTTTCCCTTACTTCTATCAAATTTTGTAGGAAACTCCTCCAAATTGCAACTGAAACTTTCCTTCTAGAAACCTTCAATTTTATGCTGTAAAAATCAGCAAACTCCATCCTACGAATTAGCCTTCAAGCCTTCAATGATAATCTTCAAATATCTCAGATTTTATGGCTTCTTCTAGCTCATTTCTCCTTCAACCTCATTGTCAAATTTTTACTTCAATATTGGCCTATTTTCTGGCCTTCTTTTCAAGAATATGAATGTATTGAGGTCCTCATTAAATCTCCTCTAAAATTTGGAAAACATCTTGCCAAATCCTTCTACATTTTTGGGCTTATTATCAGGTGGTGAAAATTATCCCAAATTCCTTTATCAGGAACTTATTATTTTTAGAATTATTCTCCAATGATTTCTCCTCAAGTCTCCTCCAATGGCCTTCTTCAAAATATTCAATGAGGCTTTCCTAGCCTTCTCCTTATTTCTCCTTTCAAGCCTTCCTTGAGACCTCTTGTCTTCGGTATTTAATTTTTGCAACTTTTGAAATCTTCGATGGGACTTTTCCTAGTCCTCTATATTCAATATTCCAAATCTAGAATTTCTTAAACGATATCTTTCACTTTGGTCTCCTCCTTCTTGGGTTGTTTTCTTCTAATTCACTCTACAATATGCAGTCTTCAATCTCTATGGAAACCTCCTTCTTGGGTCTCCTTGATCTCCAATCTCCAATCTTCTTCAGGACTTTTTTCCTTGAGTATTTTCTTCCTTCAATATTCAATAAATATCCTTTGGTATTTTCACCCTTTTGAATCTTCAATCTACAAATATTGCAATGGGATATTTTCCTTAGGCCTCCAAAAACTTCAATTTTCAACTTATTGCTTCAAGTACTAGATTAATGTCAAATAATATATTCTTCCTAACTCTTATATGAAGCTTCCCAAATTTCTTTGAATCTCCTTTTTCTATAGCAAAGTGTTAGAGAAACTGTAAAGGAAAAAACTTTAAATCTAGAGATAATGAATCTTCACTAGTTGATTTTTTAATCTAGTGGAATCAATGTTGAGTTCTACTCTTCACGAGTTTTTCTACAACTTTGTGGAAAGACTTTAGCCAAAAGCAATTTTAAAAATTCTAAAAATAAATTATCCCTATATCCTCTCAATATTTCTTGTGGATCTCTCTATTTTCTATAAATCTACATGTGCTCTGATACCATTATTAGCTTTTTATGATCTATATTTAAAAAAATTCAACCATGAGATGTAAAATGAGCAAGCAATATTAAATTTTATGATAATGGTAATATAATATGCAAGAAAAATATTTAAGAAACTTCTACAATAACTTCAAAAATAGCCATTAATAAAATAGTACAATGTAATATAATGGAGGACTTTAACACTCCAAAATTTATGCAAGATCTACATTGTACCTACTAAATTCACTATAATTCCTCACTCTCTAACCTCTATCATTTTATTCACTCTATCAAAGGTAAATATATATAGGGACATATATCTCTTGGCCTTTCATATACCCATGACTCTTCATCTACCTAACCTATGACTCATGTACATATGGACTACATGCACATTCTAACACTTGTGCATTTATTACATTGCATGAAGTAACTACTAAAACCTTTTTCTAAGGCAAACTCTTAATATTAAGATGTACCCAAGTTCGTACATTGGAATTTGCCAAATAATGTAATATATTCCAACAAAGGTTAAGATAGAACATCAACATCTAGCTATAAAATTGTACCCACATGTGATACCTATGCAAAAATGGAAAGCAATCTCCATGGACTTCATTATGGGGTTACCCAAGAATAGGTTCTAGCATGATACTATTTTGGTAGTGGTTGATAAGTTGACCAAGGTTGCACACTTCATACTAGGGAACATCAAGGATGATGCACCAATGGTGGCACATAAGTTCACCAAAGAAATTTTTAGATTACATGGATTTCCAAAAGTAATTATCTCGGACAAGCATTCTAAATTCATATCAAAATTTTGGTAAGCATGCAGTGAGGATTAAAATAAACGTTAGTTCTACATATCATATTAAAATATATGGCCAACTCAAGAGGGTAAATCAAGTTTTGTAAGATATGTTACGCATACACTCCATGGATCAGAAGTCAAAGTGGAAAGACTTCTTGCACCTCATGGAGTTTGCTTACAATAATGGATACCATGCATCACTAGGGATGGCCCCTTTTTAAGCCTTGTATGATAGAAGATTCAAAATCCTTCTATCATGGGATAATCCAAAAGATCGGGTGGTGATTGTACTTGATATTGGTTAATATATGGATAATCATCTAAAAGCAATATGACTTAGGCTCAAGGAAGCGATCGATCACAAAAAGAGATATGCAAATCTAAAAAGATCCTCAATGCAATTCGCTATGAGAGATAGAGTTTGCTTAAGGGTTAGACCTATGAAAAGTGTCATCCTTTCAACAAAGTTGGACCCTTGCTATGTTGGGTTCTTTAAGATCATTGGGAAGGTTAGCCCAGTAGCTTATAGGCTCACTTTGCTACCCAGCCTATCAAAGATCCATGATACTTTTCACATATCCCTAATTAGGAGGTATGTTGTTGATCCTACTCATGTGTGGAATATTTCTAAATTCCAGATGATAGATTTTATAGCCATTGAGGTATGATCGGTTAAGATTCTAGGTTTCTATTCCAAGGTGCTAAGGAAACAAACCCTAGATCAATGTAAGGTCCAGTGGGACCAATATTAAGAGAATTGTGCTACATGGGAAAATGCTAATGAGATGAATCAACAATTTTTGTTTTTGTTTGAATAAATTTATGTATGCTACTTTATAGGAAAAATAGAGGACTGTGTTTAGCCCAAGGGGGAAGTATGTTGTTGGAAATATTGAGTTTTCATTAATGTCAAAGACAAAAATATCTTCAAGAATGAAATGTTGATGTCAAAGGCAGAAATATCTTCAAGGTTGAAATGATGAGTTGTCATTGACATGCAAGGCAAATATCTTCAAAGATGATTTAATGTTGTCAAAGCAAAATCTATCTTATATGCTTTAAAATATAAATAAATATTTAAATATTAAATAATGAGGTTTATATTTAAATCAAAGGATTTAAATAGTGTAAAAGTTTAAATATTTAAAATTTAAATATTTAAATGTTTTAAAATTCAAATGATGGGCGACCTCCTTAAGAGCAACATGTAAAAGGGAATTAAATATTATGAGCCAACCATGCAAAAGGTTGAAAATTTAAATATTCAAAAAATGTTGGGCCAAATTTGTTGGACGTGCATGAAGGAGCATATAAATATAATCCCTGAATTCACTTTGGAAAATACTTTGTAATTTGAATAATATCGATCAAGCAAAGAGTGGCAACGACAATAAGGGAGGAGAGGAGTGTAGGTTTTGGTAGCATCGCAGTGGAAAGAAAACTTTAAACATTGGTTCATGCCACTTCTATCTCAACTAAGTGGTTAGACCAGTCGGTAGCCTAGCTCACGCTAAGGCACCATGTTGCAAGAGGTTAAGAGGTCGAATCTCTTCGACACTATTTTGTTGAAGTGTTGAAGATAGAGATACGAAGGACTTAAATATTATTTTTGTGCCTTTGGTTCCATCCACTGGGGTAGCCTATTTGGTTGCCTAACTTGCATGGGCCACTATTATGCAGGAGTTTAAGGGGTCAAATATCTCCGATGCCATTTTGTTGAAGAAATGAAAACAGAGTGTCGAAGGAGTTAAATATTGTTTTACATATTTTGGTTTCAGGTGCTACGTTAGCACATCTGGTCACTAGCCCAGGTTAGGGTGCTACGATTCTAGAGGTCAAGGGATTAAATCCCATCCATGGCTGTGCAAGGTATTTATAAATTTTGTTTTATTAGATTTGATAAAAATGGAGATATAAGGTATAGTACTAGGATTTGATTTTTGCAAATGATAAAGGGAACATATAAGGTATAGTATTGTGATTTGATTTTTGCAAATTATAAAAGGAGAAATATAAGGTGTAATGTTGTGATTTGATTTTTGCAAATTATAAAAGGGGATATATAAGGTGTAATGTTGTGATTTGATTTTTGCAAGGGAGATGATGTTAGTAAAACGTTCTATTTTTAAAAATCATAAAAAGATATATAAATAAGATGTTAGAATAAAGCTTTATATTGTAAGTTTCAAAGGGGAGATATAAGGAGTTATTTATAAGCTTTATTGTGTATATTTTGAAAGAAGATATAAGGGTTTAAAAGTGGTTGATTTTGATATTTAAATCAAGAAGGAGAAAAGAGAATTGTTGTCCAGATTTGAAAAGCACATGCAAGATTAAGATCATCATCATTGAGGTAGATTTGGAGGGCACATATTTAGAACAAGTCAAGGTGTCAAGTACACATATTCACCTAAGCATTCAATTGACAAGGAAGAACAATTAAGCCATTTCAAGAAGAAGGAAAGGTGCACATGATAGTGGAAGAAGAGCAAGGTATTAGCATCTCCAATTCAACACACAAGTAAGTTATCCAATGCTAGACTTGAGCTACCTTTCAAATGTAATAAATGTGAGATATGTGGAAGCGACAAACATAATGAATGTGAAGAGCATATTGGTCATTTGAAGCTTACTACATTAGTGCATATAATTCTCCATATATTATTGAATATGTCTAGGTAGAATATGTGTGTATTGTTATTAGTTGAAGAAAAAAGAAAATTATAGATCAGATTTATATGACTAGATTTAGGAATAGATGAGCAGTTTTTGTGAGCGGATTGGAGCAGATTTGAGAAGGTTTTATGAGCAGTTTTTGGAACATATTTGAGAAGGTTTTGTGAGTAGGTTTTGGAGTAGATTTGAGTAGGTTTTGTGAGCATATATTAGAACATATTTGAGCAAGTTTTATGAGTAGGTTTTAGAGAATATTTGAGCAGGTTTTGGAACAAATTTGAGTAGGTTTTGTGAGAAGGTTTTGGAGTAGATTTGAGCAGGTTTTGGAATAAATTTGAGTAGGTTTTATGAGAAGGTTTTGGAGCAGATTTGAGCAAGTTTTATGAGCAGTTTTGAAACATATTTGAGCAAGTTTTGGAACAGATTTGAGCAGTGTTTATGAACAGGTTTGTGAGCAAGATTTAAGGATAGACCTAAGTAGTGTTTTGACTAGACTTGAGAGAGAGGATTGGTATCTCCTGTGGATTGGTGTCCATGAAATTGAGATGGTATTGGTGTCTCCTATGGATTGGTGTCTACAAACTTGAGAGGGGATTGGTGTCTCCTATGGATTTGTGTCCACAAAATTGAGATGGGATTGGTGTCTCCTATGGATTGGTTTCCATGAGATTGTATAGGAAATTGGTGTCTCCAGTGGATTGGTGTCCACAAACTTGTATAGGGTATTGGTGTCTCCTGTGGATTAGTGTCCATAAACATGTATAGGGTATTTGTGTCTCCTATGGGTTGGTGCCCAAGAAAATTATTGAAAAATATATAAGCAATATTTTGTCATGGTTTTCTCTCGAAAGGGTGTTTCCACATAAAATATGTGTCTCTCATATGTGTGATGATTTATGCATTATTTCATTATTGCATTAATATTATTGCTATTATCATTTGGATTTAAAAATGAAAAGTTTTATCTTATACTATTCACCCCCTCTCAGTATAAGCTTGTGTTATTCAATTGGTATTAGAGTGGGTTCCTTCATGAAATCCTAACAACTTGAAGGAATATCTTATAGGAATACAAATGGTACATCAGGAAGGATTTTCATCAAATAGGGCTTCATTAATTTATGGGACTAACTATACTTTCTAGAGCATTAGTATGAAAACTTATATGATGCCACATTGATATGATATATGGCAATCCATTGAGGATGGGTTCACACCACCTAAAACTCCTCCTACGAATCAATGTGGCAAGAAACCATATGAAAATAATGCCAGGGAAATGAATGCAATATTAAGTGTATTATGTGAAACAAATTTTGTGAAAGTCATGCAATTCACTTCAGAAAAAGAAATATGAGATAAGTTACAAAGAACATATGAAGGAGACAACAAGGTTAAAATGGAAAAACTTCAAACCCATAGGAGGAAGTTTGAAGACTTGAATATGAAATATGAAGAAGATATTGCCCAATATCTACTCCATGTTGATGAGGTTTTCAACACCATTCGTGGACTTGGAGAAAGTATTGAAGACTCTAATATTGTTCAAAAAATCTTAAGGTCACTTCCCATGAGGTTTGATGCAAAGGTTTCAACAATAGAAGAGATGAAGGATATTAAAACCTTAAGCATGGATGAGCTACACAAAATTTTCATAGTTTATGAGATGAGGACTAAAAAATATCAAACATCCAAATGGGAAGCAACATTTAAAGATTCAAGGAAGACAAGGAATAAGGAACCAAAATCAAGTGAAGAATCAAGTAGTAGAGAAGAAGCTAACTTTGTGATAAGAAATAAGAAGGGTCCAAGAAAACACAAAGGTATGCATACTACAAATTTTTTTAATTGTGGTAACTTTGGTCACTATGCATCTAATTGTCCACAAGCTAAAATTAGTAGCAATGAAGAAGAAAAGGATTACAAGAAAAATAAAGAAAGAAAATTTTATCATGGAAAGAAGGATAAGCATCATCAGAGTAAGCATGAGAAGAAAATATTTCAAAGATACAAGAAGAGTTTTTATGTTGAAGAAACAAGCAGTTCTTCCAGTAGTAGTAATGAAAGCCTCTCTGATAGTGAAAAATAAGATATTCTATTTTTGGCCATAAAAGAGAAAGAAGATGCTCCTATTGTTGAAGATTAAGAAGAAGTGAAAGATTCATAAAATGAAGAGGAAGACACAATTGATACAGAAAAGGAACTTATTGTTACTCTTGAAGAGTTGAAGAGGGTTAGAAAGAAGAACTCAAGATTTAAGACTCAAGTGCAAGAGGATGAGAAGATAAATATAAAGTTGTCACAAGAACTCATTGACTTAAAAATTAAAATTGAAGAGGCAAGAAGAATTGAAGAAAGTATGGCTAAAAAGTTAAAGGCAAAAGAGCTAGAATGTGAAATTCTAATGAAGGGACTTGAAAAATTTAATGATAAGATATATCAATTTAAAAAAAGTTGAAAAATCTTGGATTATATTATCAAAGTCCAAATATCTCCATTTATAAAGATCAGACTTGGTTTTGAAGAAGGTCAAGAGAAACAAAAAAGAGAGTCAAGCTCAAAATAAATATAAGCATAAAATAAAGTAATTGAAGAAGAGCCTAAGACCTAGGCTGATATGTTGAGAAGTGGAAGCATCAATGAGGAAGAAAACAAAACACCATCAAGGTATAGGGACCATCACAAAAAAAGTAATGAGAGAACCATGCGGTAATATCTTCCAAAGCAATCAAACGGGTTCCATATCTCTTTCATGGTTATTGTTTCTCATTAAACCATTTGGTCATAAATCTATAAATTGCAGGATCAATGCTATGAATGATTTTGGATTCACCAAGAGGAATTTCAATTAATTTTCACCTCCTATGGCAACATCATATGTTACAAATGTAACAATTTTGGGCATACAACTAGATGGTGTAGAATAGTGTTCCCTAAATTTCCGAAGTCAAGCAAAAAGGAGAATGGTCAAAATATTCAAAAGCATGTGATATCAAAAGTTTGGAGAAATAAAATGAAACAATAAGAGGAGCATAGTAATTTGGTATTTTCACTCCCATATCATAATTGAAGTCTCAAATAAGATCAGGGAGTGGGGGCATTATCAAGTGATTTATCTTACAAGAACCAAGAAGCCTTTTCCATTGATGTCAAAGAAGGAGAGTTTTTAGTAAGGGGGAGAAGCTTGTGATCATGTTCAATAAAATTAAATTTTATTATAGGGTTGCCATCAATGACAAAGAGGGATATTTTTGGAAATATTGAATTGTCATTGATGTCAAAGGTAGAAATATCTTCAAGAATGAAATGTTGATGTCAAAGGTAGAAATATCTTCAAGGTTGAAATGATGAGTTATCATTGAAGTGCAAGGCAAATATCTTCAAAGATTATTTAATGTTGTCAAAGAAAAATTTATCTTATATGCTTTGATATTTAAATAAATATTTAAATATTAAAGGTTTTTTATATTTAAATCAAAGGATTTAAATATAGTATAAAAGTTTAAATATTCAAAATTTAAATATTTTAATATTTTAAAATTCAAATGATGAGCGACATCCTTAAGAGCACCATGCAAAAGGGAATTAAATATTATGGGCCGACAATGAAAAAAATTAAAGATTCAAATATTCAAAAAATGTTGGGCTGACTTTGTTGGGCGCGCATGAAGAAGCATATAAATATAAGCCCTATATTCACTTTGAAAAATACTATGCAATTTGAATAATATCGATCGAGTGGAGAGTGGAAAAAATAAGAAGGGAGGAGAGGAGAGTAGGTTTTGGTAGCATTGCAATGAAAAGAAAACTTTAAAAATTGGCTTGGACCACTTCTATCTCAATCGAGTGGTTAGAACAGTCAGTAGCCTAGCTCATGCTAGGGAATTGTGTTGCAAGAGGTTAAGGGGTCAAATCTCTTCGACATTTTTTTGTAGAAGTGTTGAAGACAAAGCTATGAAGGACTTAAATATTATTTTTGCATCTTTGGTTCCATTTGTTGGGGTAGCCTAGTTGGTTTCCTAGCTTGCGTGGAGTGTTGCTATGTAGGAGGTTAAGGGGTCAAATCTCTTCAAAGTTATTTTATTGAAGAATTGAAAATAGAGCACCGAAGGAATTAAATATTGTTTTACACCTTTTGGTTTCATGTGCTGTGTTAGCACAACTGGTCACTAGACTAGGTTAGGGCACTGCACTTCTAGAATTCAAGGGATAAAATCCCATCCATGGATATGCAAAGTATTTATAAAAAAAAAAATTATTATATTTGATGAAAAGGGAGATATAAGGTATAGTATTGGGATTTGATTTTTGCAAATGATAAAATGGGAGATATAAGGTATAGTATTATGATTTAATTTTTGCAAATTATAAAAGGGGAAATATAAGGTGTAATGTTGTGATTTGATTTTTTGCAAATTATAAAAGGGGAAATATAAGGTGTAATGTTGTGATTTGATTTTTTCAAATTATAAAAGGGGAGATATAAGGTGTAATGTTGTGATTTTGTTTTTTCAAGGGAGATGTTATTAGTATAAAATTCTAATTTTATAAATCATAAAAAGAGATATAAATAATATGTTGTTAAAATAAAGATTTATATTGCAAGTTTCAAAAGGGAGATATAAGGAGTTATTTTTAAGCTTTATTGTGTATGTTTTGAAAGAAGTTATAAGGGTTTAAAAGTGGTTGATTTTGATATTTAAATCAAGAAAGGAAAAAGAAAATTATTTTCCATATTTTAAAAGCACATGCAAGAGGAATATCATCATCATTGAGGTATATTTGGAGGGCACAAATTTAAAACAAGTCAAGGTGTCAAGTACACATATTCACCCAAGCATTCAATTGACAAGGAAGAACAATTTAGCCATTTCAAGAAGAAGTAAAGGTGTACATGATAGTGGAAGAAGATCAAGGTATTAACATCTTCAAGTCAATGTTATAGTAATATCCCATCATTTGGGTAGTTACCAAATTACTGTTAGGGTAGATTATTCTACATTATATTTTTCTATCCTAGGTTAGTTGTTTTGCTAAAAACTATTGTTAGCGAATATTATTTTTTAGTACTATTTTGTTAGTTGTTAGCGACATTTGTTAGTCGTTAGCATAAATTAGGGGATCCTATTTCCTATTTCTATTTGGGCTATTATTATTCTTAGAATTCTATTTATATATGCATTATTATAAAAGATATGGTATCACATTATTTCACTTCTAATATGGTATCAGAGTGAGTACCATCGATCGCTTCGAGTGTGGTGATCAAAATTTTAGACTTGTAATTACATGGATGAGCCCTGATCGTTGAAGGCTCAAGATCCATCGACGGGGTGAATTCCACCTCTAAAATTAGGAACTGGGTACACTGTTCAGTTGGCATAGAATTTTTTATTATAGAATTGACTTGATATCCATTGGGAGCAGATTTGATTTGACCTGCTACCACAGATTTGCTCATAGAGCTGGCGTGAGTAATGTGGAGATCTGACTTCTTTAAGGAGTCTACCAACTACATGATATTCTATGCAATACAATGATTTTATGGGAGCAGTTTTGACATATGACACCACCCATAGCAAAGTGAACCTAACAAATCCACCCGACTAATGCGAGACTATTACATGAGTAGCATATGTTGACATCCAACTGGAGGCTAACCTATATTGTCTAATGTGGACCCTAAACTACATATGTGGATAACCTATACGATACATATAGACACAGACGTTTGAGACCTGGACCTTATGTGGGGACATCCAAGGCATCATCGAGACCTAAGACAACCAAGGCATCATTGGGACCTAACTGAAAGCCCTTCTAACAACAAAGCCATCACCAAAAACTAAAACGCAAACAAGAACATGGACGTAAGGAGCTAACGTGGTCTACTTGACAAGGGAAGTAATGTGGCAAGCAAAATTTGACCTATACCAGTGGTGAATTAGGATTACACAAAGTATATGAGGTCAGGAATAGTCTACCTGAAGGCTTGATTTTATCTAAGTTTTTTTTGAATCAGGCCATACCTCTCAAGAAGGCTTGCTTTCTATTCCAAGAGGTGATTTGTGTATCATAAATTTATACAATCATTCTAGGCCATGCCTATGAGCATCACCATAGGGCTCTATTCAAATATGAAAATGCTATTTGTAGGAAACAGATAGATGTGGCCATGAGTAGGAGAAATTATCTCATCCATGTTTCTGAATTGTAGATGATTTCTTAAATTTTGTAGAGGGAACACATATTTACTATTGTTCCTTGTGTTTAACTGATATTTCTATCATTGTTTGCAGAAGATTTATAGACATCAATTTTTACGACATAGAAGAATTTTAGAATCATGCATCCCTAGTTCATGAAATTACATCTCCGGTTTAAGCTGAGACAACTATTTTTTGAAGGGAAATACTATTTCTATCCTTGGTTTTGTGTAGCCCCAATTTTTTTTTTGTTAATCTGCCATAAGATGAAGCAGTAGATGATCAACTAGAGGTCCCATGATTTGTAGCATATTTGTTCTATAGGGGTACATCGCCATGTGTGCAAGAATCATCCAATTGTAGAGTGTAGACAACATATTTTTTTATTATCAAGTGACCACAAGGAAGTTAAGTATAACACCTTGTCCCTTAAGCTTCACCCGATGGGATAGCTCGACTAGTCCGAGAGACAGTGCTAAGGTGTCAAGGACCATCAGGTTGTATGGCCGAAACCCGTGCATGATATAAAATTTTTCTACAAATAAATTGAACAAATGGTAAAATTGTGATACAAAGAAAAAATAATTGCTTTAATATTTGTTTTTACAAAATTGACAACTTTTTCTAAAAAGTTGTTGCAACAATTGTCGTAACAATTTTTTTTTACAATTTTATTTGTAAAATTTAGCAATTTTGGAGAAGGGTTATTAATTGCCATTTATTTTTCCATCCTTATAGTTAGGTGATCTTCCACATTGCCTAAAAGGTAAAATATTGTAAAATCCCAAGAGGCTTCATAGTTACAATTTTTTGCACTAGGGGGGATAAAATTGTTTCTCCACTATCTCATATTTTGCACACAAGGGGGATACATTATAATTTTGCAAAAAAAGAGGGGGATAATTATTATTTTCCCCATACAATAACATTTTGCAAAAATGGGGGAACCACTTGTAAAGGTGCATTTTTGGCAGTGACCGACACCTTAGCCACCTTAATTAATTTTTTCAAAATCACTTTGTAAGAAGTGTATTTTTGGCAAAGACCGACACTTTAAAATATGGGAAAATCAAAGAAAAAGAATGCTCCAAAATCAATTGATAGTTTTGCTACATCAATTAAAATTCCTTACTTTCCACTAGAGATGGAAGGGATATATTTTTATGAGGATGGCACATTTCTCACACTACGTAGTGGTGTAAATTCCATACTCGATGATTCTGTGTCTTGTGAAGATATTCAAACAAATGGTGTTCTAATACCTATTGGTATTATAAGGGCAATATACATGTCATTGGTTGCACTTGGCATTACCCAAAGTAAAACAAAAAGGGATATTAGTGAGGAACCAAAGGTCAAGCTTCAAATGGTCGATGCTTGTTGTGATACAAGTGACCTAAAGCCCATTGTGGCCAATGCTTGTTGTGATACAAGTGACCTCTTACCCTCAAAGGTAGATATCAATTGTAGCATAGGTGATCTCATCACAATAGTATATTTTACTTGCGACACCAGTGACTTAAAAATTGAACCTCCTAAAAATGAGCTCCATAATCTCATCAATTTTTACAAATATCATATTTTTAAAAGCATTGATGAAAATGAAGAGATTGGGTATTTTGAAAAACACACCAAAGGATTTGGATTCAAATTGATGAAGAAAATGGGATTCAATGGTGAGATATTAGGTAAACATGAACAAGGCATTAAAACTCTAATAATGCTAAATGTCAGGTCAAAGAATGAAGGCCTTGGCTATTTTGGACAAGCAAGTACCAGTAAAACTATGTTTGTAAACCCTAAATCTCCTACAAATCCAACAAAGCATTGTTGCAGTCATTGCGGTAGAACATGACATGTAGCAGCTAGGTGTTGGAAATGACATCCTTGTGATTCATGTGGATGTACAAATCACTCTTCCTCAAATTATTGGTACAAAGTGAAAATGGCCAAGGTTCATATAGATTGTGGATGGACATATCTCACATAATGGACCAAGATGAAAGAAATATTGTATGGCTTCTACAAAAAAGGTAAAACCTATGGTATACCCAGAGGTAGATCCAATGATAAACCAAGTGGCAGTCCCAGAGGCAATGACCCAGAGACAAATCTAAAGATAAACCCATTGATAAAGTTTTAGAGGCAGATCTACAGGCATATCGAGAGGCAATGATCCAGAGGTAGATTCATAGGCATATCAAAATATAGACCCAGAGGTACAAATCTAGAGGTAAAATTAGAGCAAGAGCCAAAGACAAAGCAAGAACCAGCAAATCAACATCTTTTATTACCATTTTTTTGTTAGAGTAGAATAGCATCTCAACATCTTTTATTACCATTTTTTTGTTAGGGTAGAATAGCAAATCAACATCTTCTTCACTGTATTGGGGTAGTTATATACATTACCCAAATAATGGAATAAGGAGGGATGTTAGAGTAATTATCCCATAATTTGGATAATTACCAAATTATTCTTAAGGTAGATTATTCTACATTATATTTTTCTATCCTAGGTTAGTAGTTTCACTAACAACTATTGTTAGTGAATATTATTTGTTAGTACTATTTTATTAGTTGTTAGAATAAATTAGGGGATCATATTTCCTATTTCTATTTGGAAAATTATTAGCCTTAGCATTGTATTTATATATGCATTATTATCAATGCTATGGTATCGCATTATTCTGATTCTAATAGTCAACACACAAGTAAGTTATCCAATGCTAGACTTGAGCTACCTACAAAATGTAATAAATGTGAGATATGTGGAAGCGACAGACTTAATGAATTTGAAGAACATATTGGTCATTTGAATCTTAATACATTAGTGCATATCATTCCCGATATGTTCTTGAAGATGTTTGGGTAGAATATGTGTGTATTGTTGTTAGTTGAAGAAACCAAAAAAAAATATATAGATCAAATTTGTATGACTAGATTTGGGAATAAATGAGCAGTATTTGTGAGTAGATTGGAGCATATTTGAGCAGGTTTTGTGAGCAGGTTTTGGAACAGATTTGAGCAGGTTTTGTGAGCAGGTTTTGGATCAGATTTGAGCAAGTTTTGTGAGCAATTTTTGGAACAAATTTGAGCAGGTTTTGTGAGCAGGTTTTGGAGCAAATTTGAGAAGGTTTTGTGAGTAGGTTTTGGAACATATTTGGGTAGTATTTGTGAGTAGGTTTGTGAGAAATATTTGAGGATAGACCTAAGTAGATTTTTATCCAGACTTGATATTGGTGTCTCTTGTGGATTGGTGTCCATGAACTTGAGAGGGGATTGGTGTCTCCTATGAATTAGTGTCCACAAACTTGAGAGGGTATTGATGTCTCCTATGGATTGGTGTCCATAAACTTGTATAGGGTATTGGTATCTCCTGTGGATTGGTATCCATGAACTTGTATAGGGTATTGGTGTCTCCTATGAATTGGTGGCCACAAAATTGTAAAGGGGATTGGTGTCTCCTATGGGTTGGTTTCCATGAAATTGAGAAATGGGATTTGTGTCTCTTATGGGTTTGTGCCCACAAACTTGTATAGGGGATTGGTTTTTCCTGTGGGTTGGTTCCCACAAAATTGTACTAGGGGATTGGTGTCCCCTATGGGTTGGTGCCCACAAATTTTGTTGAAGAAATATATAAGCAATATTTTATCGTGGTTTTTTCCTAAAAAGGTGTTTCCATGTAAACCCTTGTCTCTTGTGTGTATGATGATTATGTGCATTGATTTATTATTGCATTGATATTATTTCAAGTTATTGCTTTAGAAATAAAATAGAAAATTTTTATCTTATACTTTTCACCCCCTCCTCTCAGTATAAGCTTGTGTCCTTCAATTTGTATCAGAGTAGGTTCCTTCATGAAATCCTAATAGCTTTAAGGAAGATCTTACAAGAACACACATGACTTGCCAAGAAGGTTTTTCATCAAATAGGACTCCATTATTTGATGGAACTAACTATGCTTTCTAGAGTGTGAGGATGCAAACTTATTTGATGCCACATGGCTATGATATATGGAAATCCATTGAGGATGGGTTCACACCACCTACAACTCCTCCCACATATTGAGATGGCAAGAAACCATTTGAAAATAATGCTAGGGAAATGAATGCAATATTAAGTGGGTTATGTGAATCAAATTTTGTGAAAGTCATGCAATGCACCTCAGCAAAATAAATATGGGACAAGTTATAAAGAACATATGAAGGAGATGACAAAGTTAAAATGGTAAAACTTCAAACCCACGGGAGAAAATTTGAATATTTGAAGATGAAATATGAGGAAGATATTTCCAAATATCTACTATGCGTTGATGAAGTTTTCAACACCATTCATGGATTTGGAGAAAGTATTGAAGACTCTAATATTATTCAAAAAATATTAAGGTCACTTCCTATGAGATTTGATGCAAAGGTTTCGATGATTGAAGAAATGAAGCATCTTAAAACCTTAAGCATATATGAGCTACACATAATTCTCATAGCCTATGAGATGAGGATTGAAAAATGTAAAACATACAAATGGGAGGCCACATTTAAAGCTTCAAAGAAGACAAGGAATAAAGAACCAAAATCAAGTGAAGAATCAAGCAACGAAGAAGAATCTAACTTTGTGCGAAGAAATAAGAAGGGTCCAAGAAAACACAAAGGTATGCATACTTTGAAATGTTTTAATTATGGTAACATTGGTCACTATGCATCTAATTATCCACATGATGGAAGTAGTAGCAATGATTAATAAAAGGAATACAAGAAAAAGAAAGAAATAAAATTTTATCATGAAAATTAAAACAAGCACGGTCAAAGCAAGCATGAGAAGAAGATCTTTCAAAGGCACAAGAAGAGTCTTTATGTTGAGGAAGCAAGCAGTTCTTCTAGCAGTGATGAAAGTCTCTTCAATAGTGAAAGAGAAGAAATACTAGTTTTGGCCATGAATGTGAAAGAAGATGCTCTTGTTTTTGAAAAACAAGAAGAGGAGAGAGATCCAAAAAATGAAGAGGAAGCCATAGTTGACATAGAAGAGGAACTTGTTGTTGCTTTTTAATATTTGAAAAGGCTCAGAAAGAAGAACTCAAGATTGAAGACTCAAGTACAAGAGGATGAGAAGACAAAGGTAAAGTTGTTGCAAGAAATCATTGACTTGAAAGTTAAAGTTGAATAGGTAAATCAAATTGAAGAAGGTATGGTTGAGCAGTTGAAGGCAAAAGAGTTGGAATGTGAAAAAATGGAGCATGAGGTTGTCTCTCTAATAAAGGAAGTGAAAGAATCTAATGATAAGCTATGTATGTTTGAGAAAATCACAAAAATTGTGATGATATTATGAAAGCACAGAGATATTTGGTTATAAATATTGGGCTTGAAGAAAGTCAAAAGAAAAAAAATGTAGATTCAAGCCCAAAAGGAACAAAGGCATAAAAGAATATAATTAAAGAAGATCCTAAGACCTATGTCGATGTGTTCAAAAGTGGAATCATAAAGGAGGAATAAAACAAAGCATCATCAAGGAACAAAGTCCATAACAAAAACAATAATGAGAGAACCATGCGGCAATATCCTCCAAGGTAAATCAGACAAGTTTCAATATTTCTTCCATGGTTATTCTTTCTCATGTATCCAATTTGATCGTAAAGCTATAAATTATATGGTATGTGCTAAAAATGATTTTGGCTTAACCAAGAGGAATTTCAATTCATTTGCACCTCTCATGGACTACAACATCATTTGTTACAAATGTAATAATTTTGAGCATACAACTATATGGTGTAGAACAGTGTTCCTTGAAATTCCGAAATCAAATTAGAAGAAGAATACTCATTTTTTTAAAAGAATATGACCTCCAAAGTTTGGAAAAATAAAATGGAACAAGAAAAGGAGCATATTAATTTGGGAGTTTCACTCCTATTTAATCATTTATTGTCTTAGTTAGAGCAGTCAGTAAGGGAGTGTTGTCAAGTGTCTTATCTTTCAGCCTCAAGGAGCCTTTGCCATTGATGTCAAAGGGGAAAAATTCAGTAAGGGATAGAAGCTTGTCAGGGGGAGTAGCTTGTGATCTCGTTTTAGTAAAGGTCAATTTATTTTTAGGGTTGCCATCAATGACAAAGGGGGATATTGTTAGAATTATTGAGTTGTCATTGATTTCAAGGCATATAACTTCAAGGGTGATTTAATGGTGTCATTGATGTCAAGGCGGATATCTTCAAAGGTGATTTTATATGCTTTAATATTTAAATGAAATATTTAAATATTAAAGTGGAAGGTTTATATTTAAATATATTTTGAATACAAGTTTAAATATTCAAATATTATAATATTTAAATCATATATTTAAATACTATAATACAAAATAATTTTAAAAGAGAGTGGGCCGACTTTAGCACCATATAAAAGTGAATTTGAAATTCAAATGTTTATATGCATGGTTTGACCTCCTTAGGCGCAAATGAGAAAGGGAAATCATATTAATATGAGACAATAACTCATTTTGAGTAGAGAAATCAATTCGAATATCCTTCGATAGAAGAACAAGCAACGAGTAGAAGATAGGGGAGGACATCCTAGAGAGGAGTGTAAGTTGAATATTCAAGAGGACGTTCAACAGAATAGCAAAAATTTGAAAGAAGATTCAAATATTCGATTGTGTCCTTTTGATCTCAACCATTGGGTCAACCTAGTTGGTTGCTACATTAGATTATGGAACTACGATGTAGAAGGTTCAAAGTTTGAATCTCCTCGCTAGCTCTTTTTCTGTGTGACTGAAGTGCAAGGTACAAAAGGTTTAAATATTTTATTGTTCCCTTTTACTCTCAACTATTGGGTTAAGCCCAGTTGGTTGCTAGCCTGATTTAGGGCACTGCTTTGTAGAAGGTTTGAGGATCGAATCTCGTTGATGACCTATTTTACTATGCATTTGTTGTTTGAGATAGCACAATGAAGGATTCAAATATTTTATTGTGCCTTTTAGTTGCATCCACTAGGTTAGTCCAATTGGTCACGATCTAAAGGTGTTGTGCTACTAAAGGTTCGAAGATCGAATCTCCTCTACGACTTGCTAAGTTTTGTTGTGCAAGGTAAAGGTAAAGTTTTTAATTAAATTTGATAAAAGGGAGATATAAGGAGTCATGTTATTATTATAAATTTTTATTTTACAAGTTTTAAAGGCATATATAAGGAGTCATGTTGTTGTTATAAAGTTTTATTTTAGAAGTTTCAAAAGAAGACCATCATTATTAAGGTAGATTTGAAAAGCACATAAAAAAGGAAGATCATCATTATTGAGGTAGATTTAGAGGGCACAAATTTGAAACAAGTCAAGGTGTCAAAGAATAGAGTAAGAGGATTAAGTGCACATATTCACCCAAGCATTCAATTAAAAGGAAGGACAATTCAGCCATCTCAAGAAGAAGAAAAGGTGCACATGATAGTGGAAGAAAAGTATGGTATTAGCATATCAAATTCAACACGTAAATTTTAGAGTAGATTTGAGCAGTGTTTATGAGAAAATTTTGGAGCAGATTTGAGTAGTGTTTGTGAGCAGGTTTTAGAGCATATAGGAGCAGATTTTGGAGCATATTTAAGGAGTGTTTGTGAGCAAGTTTTGGAGCAGATTTGAACAATTTTTGTAAGCATATTTGAGATTAGATTTGAGTAGTGGTTGTGATCAGTTTTGGAGTAGATCTGAATGGTTTGGTGCCCATAAACTTGAGCAATGGTATTGGTGTATCTTGTTGGTTGGTGCCCATAAACTTACGCAAGGGGATTGGTTTCTCCTGTGGGTTGGTGCCCACAAACTTGATCAAGGTGATTAGTGCTCCAGTTGGTTGGTGTCCATGAACTTGAGCAAGGGGATTGGTGTCTCCTGTGGGTTGGTGTCCATGAACTTGAGCAAGGGTATTGGTGTCTCCTGTGGATTGGTGCCCACAAACTTGAGCAAGGGTATTGGTGTCTCCTATGGATTGGTACCCATGAACTTGAGTAAGGGGATTGGTGTATCCTGTTGGTTGGTACCCAAAAACTTGTATAGGGGATTGGTGTCTCCTGTGGGTTGGTTCCCATGAACTTTTACTATGGGATTGGTGTTTCTTATGGGTTGGTGCCCACAAAATTTTTTGAAGAAATATATAAGCAATATTTTATCATGGTTTTCTATCGAAATGGTGTTTCCACATAAAAAATTTCCTCTTGTGTGTATGATTATTGTGTGCATTTATTTATTATTGCATTGATATTATTTCAATTTATTGTTTTGGAAAGAAAAGAGAAAAGTTTTATCTTATATTGTTCACCCCCCTCTCAGTATAAGCTTGTGTTCTTCACAAATAATAATGCAGAGTATGAAGCCCCAATATTAGAACTTAAAGCAACTATAGCTATGGGTATAAAGCATATTAGAATATTTTGAAATTCTCAACTTATCATTTTTCAAGTAAACAGATCCTACCAATGCAAAGAACTAGTCCTAAAACTTTACCATGAAGTAGCAATGAAATTGCTTGTAAAATTTGATTGGCATGAGATTGATGGCTTGCCTCTATCGAATAAAATATTTATAGATGCAATGGCCTCTCTAGAATCATTGATTCCAAAGAACTCCATAGAAGAGGGACAACCATTAATCATCACAATAATCTCTAAATCTGTAATTTCCTAAGCTGAGTCTAAAGATGAGAAATATGTTTTCTTCATTCATGCAGATCCATACGAGCCTTGGCTTAGCCAAGTAAAATACTTCCTCAATTTTTGAACACTTCCATAATATTTATCATGAACTACCAAACACACTTTTAATAAAAATGTATCTCATTTCACTATCTTGGGGGACATGTTGTAGAGATAGGGTTATGATGGATTCCTCCATTATATCGAGCCTATAGAGGCACAAAGGGCCATATCAGAAGCTCATGATGGTACTTGCAATGGTCACTTTAGTGGAATGGCCATTACAAAGTGTATATTATACATGGATTATTATTGGCCCACCATAGAACACAAGTATTGCACTTATGTCAAGAAGTGTCAAAAATATCAACAACATGCTAATTTAACTCATGTGCCATCACAAGCATTACAACCCATTCAAAGTATTTGGCCCTTTTCACAATAGGGTTTGGAATTGATTGGTAAAATATCACCTCCTTCCTTAGGAAAACACACATTCATCATCACTACCACTGATTAATTCATGAAATGGGTCAAAGCAATCCCTCTAACCAGCATCATAAGACCTCGAATTATGGATTTTATACTTCAAAATATCATATATCATTTTGGTATTCCCTTGAAAATAATCTCTGACAATGGAAAGTATTTAAAAAATAGGGATGTTCAACCACTTTTTGAAAAATATAATATCGAACATAGTTTCTTGACTCCTTACTACCCACAAACAAATGGACAATTTGAGACAACCAATAAGACATTGATCTCTATTCTAAATAAATTAGTCAAAACAAATAATCAATATTGGCACACTCAAATTCCATTGGCATTATGGACTTATCAAATGAGCATTCACATGCCTATCAAGGAAACACCATTCTCATTAGTCTATGGTGTCGAACCAATGATACCTCTTGAGTTTGAGATTCCTTCACTGCGCATTTCATTGCAAGAATTCAGAGATGATGATACCGCTAAACAAGCATGTATTGACCAAATCACACTCCTTGATGAAAGGTGAATTAATGCCTTGGAGCACTTATGAGTATATCAAGACCATCTAAAGCATTATTACAATGCCAAATTTCATCTACGCAAATTTCAAGTAGGATATCTCATCCTCAAATAAAAAAACAAAATAATACATTGCTACATCTTTGTGATAAATTCATGGCTAATTGGTTAGATCCATACATTATCAAACAAAAATTGGGTCATGGAACATATAGTCTTACCAGTCTAGAGGGAGTAGAAGATCCCGAACCATTGAACATTATCCACTTTAGAGCGTTCTATACTTAATGTGACTTCTTTATGCGTATATATATGCACGGCTAAAAATACACAAAAGCATTAATACACATTGTATTTCACACATTAATTTTCCATAATCACATTCATGTCATCATGATGCATTTCATCCACCATACTAGTGGTCATCTACTTAGTTTAGATAATAATTGATTCAATATATCTTGTCACCTTAATGAAGGAAACCCTCAAATTAACATCCATATCATAAGCCATGTCATCATTTGCAATATAATTCCATCATGCCTAGGTGTTTTCAATCACTCAATTAGTCCTAGTGTTTCAAGAAACATCCATTGCATGTCAAGTTTTCTCTAGGAACAAAGCATATTTTCATGAAGAAAATATTGAGTAATGGGAGTTGAATCTAACATTCTTGAACCAAACACATACAACACCTATTAATAACATCTTGTGTCAAAGAGGGATAACACCATGATTGGGTTGAACCTCAAAGTAAAAAAGTTATCTTTTATTATCCCATTATGCACATAGTCCAAAATAAAAGCAGTGGTCTTCACCACTAACAACACTTTCAAATACAAGAATGAGTAATAAGGATAGGGTAAAATTCTCATCACACCTCGATTGAGAATATGATTTACCAAAGCTCTAATTCTTTTACAAATCACACACCATAAATCCCCAAGTAGTAAGGATAGCACTACATTTCCATCTAGATGGTTATGTAGTTTGATTCCCCATATCTTAAAGATCATCTCCCATTAGACTATGGAGCTAATCTCCATTGAGGCTATAGATGATTTACTGGAAGTGGAGTACGCTCATGTGTGGTGACACATCTCTATTGAAGATACCTCTGATCATACATAAGGATAAACTAGCTTCCTGGTCTTCTCCATGACTGGTTTCATATCACTTTACTCATGATGGGTAAATGAATTTACTTGCACACACATTGGTTCTTGATTGACTTGAATCATCACCATACTCATGATTTGTAAATAAAAATTCACTACACACACATTTTATCTTTGAGATATTTGACAAAACTTAATGAATTTGTTGGAAATCACTAGGATGTTTGAGTCTCTACAAAAAAATCTAGGTTAGTCACCCATAAGTATAACATTCATACCATACTCACATCACTACAAGAGTCTTCCATATCCCATCATTAGATGTTGGTGTCCCTGATTAAGCAACAAAGATAAAAATGGTCAAGTAAAATCTAAACTACTATTAATAATCATTTAAGTGTCAATTCACTTACATTATTATCATAAAATATACACATTGTTATTACATTGTCATACATCACATCATTTACACATGCATCAACACACACATTCATACAAATGCATACACAAAAGAAAAGCCATGTATGTATATATATATATGTTGCATGTACAAAGTACGCCCA
The DNA here is from genome assembly GCA_028583015.1 of Wollemia nobilis. Classification (NCBI taxonomy): domain Eukaryota; kingdom Viridiplantae; phylum Streptophyta; class Pinopsida; order Araucariales; family Araucariaceae; genus Wollemia; species Wollemia nobilis. Next base: position 118,836 of record JAQPPZ010002590.1, read on the forward strand.
AATGTTGTATACAATGGAGCACTAAGGCTCATATACAAAACTGAGAGGTCCCTAGATAGTGCCAAAAGATAGACCCCTATGATCTTGAGGAATTTAGAACCCAAGGAGACCTAGAGGGAGACTCAGTATGCCTAGAGTCACTATGTATAATAGAGCCAAAAATGGAGGAGGAATGCCACATTGGTAGTCCAATTCCATGATGCATAAGGCAATCCTCAAGCTCATGAATGTAGCCATCCCAGGATCAAATTTGGTACACACCCTATCTTTAACGAGCATCCCTCAATGTCAGATCTACTCAAAGCCTTGCTATCACATCCTTGTCTCCACTTATGATAGTTTGAACCTTTAACTTCATTTTCAACCAAGCATTCTCGATATCTCATGTCTCTATCCCTGCATCTCACGCCACCACCATCCATTGAATCTAATGTTGTTCCTCAACCAAGCTATCTCGCTCAACCTATAGCTTAACCCACTCTTCCTCACTCTAACTAGGAAGTCTCTTTGGAACCTCCTCCATACCACCCCACCCTCACCATATCCTCCAATCTCAATAGGTTGATCTGTTGTAGGCTCTAAGGTTATGCATAGTGATGAATATTTGCAAATTGGGAAAATATTAGGATTTTTAAAATTGAAAATTTGCAAATATGAGGACCCTCGACGTCGGCCCATTCGCCTAAAATTTTTAGGACCAATTTTTTCTTAGGGTAAATTCACCGCAATATATATCCAAACATAGGTATATTTGTACTTGTTGGAAAGCTCTTTTTGATCCTGATTTAATGGTGGTATTCCTATGAAGTTATAAGGTGATTTAATAGGACAAACATTATCCCAAACATGACCTTACCTTTTAGGGCTTCAAATTCCCCAAATTTTGGTGTGAAGATGATTGATTTAATTTTCTTAGTAATCACCATGATTCACCTTGATTTTGATTAGGATTCACCATTTTTTACAAGTACATTTTGAGTCCAACCCCTTATGCATAACCCTATTTGTAGCCATTGACTATCTCCCTCCACTGTTGTACTAATGATGTCTCTGATTTTAGGAAGTCTCCTCTACCTTGGTTGTTACCTCTCCATCATCACCACTACCCTCATCCACCATTTGACTCGGTGCCTATGGAGGCTAAGAAGCAAACCAAGTATTGCACTTCATCATGGTCCCATCATTCACACCTAGGAGATCCATCTCCTCATCATATACATACTCCACTCACCACTTCTCAATACAAGATAAGCTCAACTCATCATATTGACACATATATAATACTAGAGCATCAGAAACCCCTTATCATATCCTAAACTATCAGAAAACCCATGATAACTAGATCAACTCCACCTCACTACCATGCCAACCAACCACCCATTTGGCCTGCCTAACCCATTGCAACAACTCTTCATAACTAGGTTACCCAGAATCTCACCATGGTCGCTAATACACCTGGTTAGATGCCAACCCTACCCATGGATCTTTGTAATCCTGGTCACTATGACTAGGATGACTTGATTTTACCTCCTCAACTACTTGCAACCTCAATTCATAGGGTTGATTCATATCCCACTCACATAGCAAGCCCACAAGATGAGATACACTAAAAAACTCCCAACCCTAGATCTTATGCAGCACAATGCAACCCAATCTCTTACATCCCCACCTATTCACCTCATACAACTCCATGTATGTTTTCTCTAGAAAGGTAGGTTCCAAAGCATACACCTGAGGCTCATCGATCATATCGAATACCAATAAAATCATGTTCCATGGAAATCGACATCTGATGTTGTTAGGCACCAACACATTAGCTAGTAAGAACATAAGATAGGTTGCTACTACCTCCAACCATCCTTGCACATACATAACCAGGTATCTGATACTACCACCATTGATCCTCACATCCCTCCACCCATAACCAAAAATCTAACTCGTCTCATAGCCCTTATCATGTCCAAATTGGACAAGCAGCCCCTCCACAAGCACTTGAAAGATGTGGTACACATCCTCTAGTGTCATAATCATCTTCCTTGTCAATAGCTAGAATATCCCCTATCAGGAGCTATAAGGTCCCCTGTCTGGATCCCATCGCTCTACTAGGGTAGAGAGGTACCCCTCATCCAACCTCACCACCTCAATTTGGGTACACCCATCCAACACCACCCGCTCTAGCCACTCCTAGTTGGTCTTCTACAATACATTTCTCACCCCTAGTAGGATAGGTGAAAATTTATGATAAGCCTTCAAAATATTTAACTATAACACAACACAAAAGCAAATGCACATTAGCATCTCATCCATTGCATAGTAATAAAAAAAATTTGCCTTCTCTCCTTCAGTCGTTAAAAAAAAAATAATTGCACAAATGAACAAGAGGGCTATAAGAACTTACCTTCACCACCCATGCATAACCTCCAATAAATGCATCCACTCCTTCCATCGTCATCACCAAGCACTTGCACTCTTCTTCTCTTAAATGTCACCTTTCAAACTCATAAATGCAATAATGAAAATTAATATTCATTTGTGTAGTCCTTTTATAGCTACTCTGGCATGTCCAGATGCCCCAAGATGTCTGATAGGCATGCTCAAATACCTTCCTACATTTACCAACTGGTAGACACCCTCCCATGTCTGTGTAGATATGGATGCATGCCAGTTTTTAGCTTTATATTACTACAAAGGGTTTTATAATGGCCTTAAAACATAGCAAAACTCCACAAAATCCATACATGCATTCATTACATCATCATATAACATTTTGTGATACATGGATTGATTTGGGTGCTTCATTTTTATTGCAACCATAAGTTGCAAAAACACTTGAAATATTTCAAAATGACCTAAAAAAATCCAAAAATTTACAAAATTACCAAATTCACTATCTTAATCATTCATCACATCACATTTGTGATAACATAGATTTATTTGAGTTTTTAATTCTTGACTATGACTAAAACATTGTGATAATACTCTAAATTGATTCAAAATATCCCAAAACAACTCCAAATTTCACAAACAATATCACATCCACTCATCAATGCATTTACATCTTCATTCAACATTGTCAAATCCACTTACATTCTCAAGTGAACCTCATATCCAATGGTTTACCCTATTCCCCTAGCGATTGCAGTGATTGATTATCCATGTAGTCCAGTAAGATGGGTAGATCACCATAAGGATGCTTGTTTAACATCATCATCCCATGCCATGTTCGAAGTCAAACCAAATTGGTTTCTCCATTTTTTTTAATGCAAATATGTTCATGTAAATTTTATCAAAGCTATCACAAGTCCTCTTTGAGGCAAAAGTGGAATTATTATTACAAAATCCACATGCATTTTCTTCAAAATTGTGGTCTCCTAAAGTGATATGGCCTTCCCACATCCACCACATGTTTATTACTTTTTACTACCAATAGTTTTGTTAAAAAATGTGATCTCTTGAAGTGAGATGGTATTCCCATTTCCGCCACATGTTCACCAATGTTGGCTAATTTTTTTACAACAAAAATACTACCTTTAATCTATAACATCGGCATACATCATATGCATCCATTACATCATCCAATAAAAACCCTTTTTGATTGAGGCAAAAGTATAATCACAATAATCATCACATCTATTGCATCATACACATTCATGGCATCATTCACATTTCATTGCATAATCCACATTCTATCAATTGGCTTGTGAGATTCTTTCTTCACTCACTTTCACCAAACCATGTGTCTCTTGTTTTTGCACCGCATTGTGTTTCACACCATGTGATACAAAAAGGGACATCTGTAGAAACCAAATCCTAGTCACTCATTATCCACTCACCGCTATCAAATTATAGTCATTCATTATTTATTTATTTATAAATATATATTTATATATTTAGATATAAATATATATTTATATTTAGATATAAATATGATATATATATGAATAAATCTTAGCCACCCATCATGTATTAATCTTGGTTGCTCATTTAATGCAATCTGTGTCACTTGTCAAATCACAATCTCAACCCTTTATCATATTTTTAATCTTGATCACTCGTTAGTGTCGTTGAAATCCTAACATAATCAATGCCAATCATAAAATAATATTCACTTTGGTGAATCAAGATCCCCAATATCAAAATTTAAAATCTCAAGAGGTTAAACATTTACCCATTTGATTCCCCCTTCACATTCGTATAAATCTTCACCACCACCATATCCTCCGTTCGACCCCTAGAACTCTTGCAAACCAGATCCAAAAACTACAAGGCATTTTCAAAATTCTATAGGGCATCCACAACCATCTCCAAATGCTCTAATAAATCAATCAGACACCGCATTGCATCCATTGAGCCCTCGAATGCTTCAGGGTATTCGCATGACATCAAATCAAACCAGCAGAAGCGTAAACCCAATGATTCAAGTATAGTTTGACAAGGCATTTTACTTGAGTACTTAACTTATGTTTTTTTTGTATTTTGCACTACACTCTACAAGTATTTTAGCTAGGGTTTGAAGGTTGCACTCCTTTATTCTAGTGGACCTCACACTCTAGAGGCCCTACAGGTGTTACTAGCTCTTTGTTGTGATTTGTTTATGTGCAGATACAGGAAGACATTTCTATTGTTAGATATTGTAGCTTTGAGTGTCCCAGTTACAGATACACAAGACCACTCACCTCTTGTTTGAAGCGAAGATCTGAAGACACCATAATTGTTTGATCGAGGGTTTCTATTCCTCATGCTGTAAATTATTGTATCAAAATGAATCAATATTTTGTAACCCTTGATTTGGGGCACATTGATGTATAAAGTGGAGATCAAGGCTCCCTAGTTTAATAATAATATATTATATTCATTTCATGTGCACATTGTGGTTTATTTTGATTTATTATTGTTACTAGTGTTGATATTTTTCTTATTTACAATATATAATGTGCATATATATTAGAATAATAAGTATACAATAATAACCATATATGATACAATAGCTACAAAATTGGCCCACATAGGGATAACCTTGTAACTAGAGCCAATGTTTGAGACTTCTCTAGGTATTGATAGCATCCTAATATATTGATGTGATTGTCAAGTCATAGAACATGAGTAAATGTATCACATTCATCCTACTTGGGGATAATATGTATCACTTTGTTTACTATATTACATGTTTGGTTGTACGATAGTAGGTTTATCTCTTACCCTTTTCTATCAATATTTCCTATACTTGTGTCAGCTGTATTGAGTGTTGCTACTATATGCAAGTGTCTAGACCAACTAGTTGTCATTGGATCCAACCACCATTATGGAATTCATCATAATTGTATCTATATTTATAATAAAACATATAATCTTAGACTATGTTATGGAGATTGTTTCACCAACTTGTCCCTCTCCTATGTTCAAGCCACTACCTTAGCTTGTATCACATCCTACTCTACCAACACTACTACTAGCATAGCCTACATGTAATGGGCTAGTGCTCCCCTTTGCCTCTATACTAGATAAATATGGCATTTATGTCCTACCTCCCTTACTATGATCATAGGCATGGTTGTCACTAGAGCTGCTCTTACCACTATTGCTGGTGCCCTCTGCTTCCTCTACTAAAAATCCCACTATTTTCTAACCAATAGTGAGATAAAATGTTGGGCCTCTCTTGATCATCTCCCTAATCACATCCTCTTGTTTATCCTTAGGAATTCTATTATGACCCTCCTCATGAAAATGGTTTGATACCTTCTCCAATAGCATCAATTAATTTATAGTTCATTAACTCCATGATCTAAAATGATTGGATCATCAACTTGAGGGTCTAGATATGAGTTAGGGTTTTATAGGGAAAAACACTCATGCTCAAGTTTAACAATGATACTAGAAAATTTTTGGATGGATTCCCTACTAATTAGTTCCTATCCCAATATTATACCTAGATTTAACACAAAAATTAACCTCAAAAATTAGATTAACAAATGTACCACTAAAAGGAAATATGGCATCACAAGATAAAAGTGGAATCATATAGAAAGAGTGCTCTCAAAGTAGTGAAAGCAACACCATGATGTGAAAGCACTACCACCTATAAAAAGTGCCAATGCAATAGTGCCTTTGTTATGCAAGAGTGTTACCCATTGCTCTAACAATGTTTTTTAAGATAAAAAAATGCAAAACTAATATTATTTCAAAGTATGTACATGAAATTGACATCCTCCTCCTACTAGTGGTCTCACTTTATCTACACTATGTGGTGTACTTACATGATGAATCATCAAAATTTATGTCATGATCCAGCACCCATAGCTTCAAATCATAGTCATCCATGATAAAAAAATTCTTTATCCCCATTCATTTTACCCTACCCCACATTTGGCCAATTTTTGTTGTTTTATCACAATCTTCCATCATTGCACCAATGTGTATCATGGTCAAGTTGAGTTATTTTGGTCAAACGTAAATTTCCTTTCAAAAATCAAGATGGCACAACAATATTTAATACTATTAAAAAGGAGAATTTTAACCATGTAAATATGCCACTTCTTTAACTTGTCAATCCTAATAGATATTCCAAAGGATCTTGTAAGGAGTCATGTATTTATATAAATCCATCCCTTGGATGATCCTAATCCATAAATTTTTAAAGCAACAAAGCCATGTAAAATTGGTCATCCCTTGCACATAGCAAAGCCCTATAAAAATAATATCACTTCTTCAAGTAATAAGAATTTGTTTGAATTTCAACTCATCATTTGCACAAAAAATTATCACTCCATATTGTTGCATCAACATGTGTGTCTCATCAAGACTCCATCAACATTTGCACGAAGGGTGGAGGTCAAAACTAGCAAAATCTTATAATCTAGGAAGCCTCTATGCTTAGGGTTGTTGAGTTGTGATATTTACTTAATATTTGTATTTTGATATTTTCTTTTGCTTTATCACTACAATTATCTTAATTTATCTTGTTATTTAGCTTTTTTCTTTCTCTTAAATAGTATCTTTTTACAATAATCAACAATCTATATTTCGTCAAATTTTTACATCTTTGCTAGCTAGGGTATTTTATTCTATCATGGGTTCAAATATCTAAATTTATTATATTAGTTCTATTAGAGTAGAGACTATAGATCTTACAGTTGAAATTCTATCATAGACAGTAAAAGCATTGCTCATAGTCAAAAGTGCCATTAGAACTATTGCTTTGCTATGGACCTTCTATATCTTTGTAGATAGTTAAAATTTATAGCGTGTAGCTCTCTCTAATTATACCTTTGGGAATAAGGGTTTGATGTCAACTAAGAAAGTGAGAACCCTCCACTAACTTAAATACCTCTAGATTTAACTCTATATTTTTTTAAATCTATTTTGTAGGTTTTTGTGGAAGTGGAAGTCACAAGTGAAAGCATCACTAGTTGTAAAAAGTGTCAATGATACGTTTACTTCATATAGTGCTACTATCATAGGGATAACGTCAAACCAAAGAGTTTATTTTAGCATTGTTTATCATTTCAAGCTTAACTTATTGATGTCTATTATCTATCTGATTATATGTATACTTATGATTTCTATTCTTTAGTTGATAAAAAAAGAAAAGGAATAAAAATTTTAATCTTATCATTGTTAGGAAATCAATTGTACCATTGCATTATCATTAAAAATTAAATTGGATTTGTTTGTTTCAATGTTTTATTATACCATTGCTCAAAATTATAAAGCAAATTTAATTTATTTAAAGTGAAAAGCATATAGTCAATAGGCTTTTTTGTTGCATTATGTATGATTCTACTTGTAGCTAGAATAATATCAAATTAAGGTTAGGAAGTCATAGGAATATATTAGAGAAAATTTAGGTGTTTTCAAATTAATCCATGAAATATTAGACTAGGATCACAAATTCTCCTATACTCAAAGTGAGACAATGGGGATTCTATACCCCATAAGGACAAGGGATCCAACACACTCGATATTCTAGGCCAATTGGAGGCCCTCTATGATTTCCTCACTTTATAAAAAGCATATTAAGAGTGGTAAGAGGGACAATATAATAAAAGAATTTGTAGTCATCCCATCAAGCCCATGAATATCAAAGAAAATAATTGTCATTTTTTCTTCACCAACAACATTAGCAATGGTTAGCTTGATAGTAAGGCAAACTACAATTTAGGGTTAGAAGGGCTTTGAGATCGATGGCTTCATGTTCAAAAAAGTGGTAGTGGCCTAAAATAATATGTCTAGACAATAAACTCAATGAGGGGTAAATCCCTTAAGGATACCCTCATATCAAGTTGGGAATGACTATCATCATAGCCAATTCTGCTACCATTTCCATTTCCACTCCACCTATAATTGCTCCTACTTCTTTTGTTGTCATTTTTTCTTCTCTTTCTAGTTTTTATTCTCTTACTATACATTATTCTATTACACTTCTCTCATCCTTTAGTAGTTCATCACATGATTCTAGTAGAGGCATCCTACCTTAAAAAATCACCATTATGCCTAGAACCACTATAATTACCTCATTCTCATATCTATCCATCCAAATATCCATAACATATCCATTAGTGTTATTTGTACTATCACCAACAACAACATCCATTTCATAATTGATGATGTCACCACTAATAGAAATATTGGTATAGCTAACACCACAATCTATCCCTTTCATATCTTCTACATTTCATTCCATCACTACCTAATTCGATCTAATAACCATGTTTACAAATCCATCACATCTACCATCATAGGCAAGGTAGATTCTCTTGCAGATAATGATATCACTCATCCTAGTGGTAACTATTGAGTTTACAAGAGTGCCCTCTCAAATCAATGTAAGCTACAAGGTCAAGTCAAGCCTTTACATGGAAAACTACCTATGAGTTGAAGGAAAGTAATGTTGACCAAGCATTTAATATCATTTACACTAAGAAGAAGAAAAGAAAGAAGGAATGTAAGAGGCTAAAGGACAAAATATATAAGGCTTCAATTCTAATGGAGTCATAGCTAGCCAAAAATATGAATAATATCTAATTTGTAAAAGCAAAGAAATATGACTCATCCAAGACAACAACATCCCCTATTGACTTGACTAATAGAGTTTTTGAGTTGCAGCTAAATTAAATAGATTTGTACCAAATGATACAATTTGTAAATCAACTTACAACCAATGCAACCATAAAATTGGAATGATTGGTAATTGAACATGAAGCATTGAAGAAGAAAATTAAGGAGTTGTTAATAAGTGGCATAGCTTAATACATAAAAGGAACAACTCTGGTAATAGAATAAGGCACTAAAAAATATATCTTAGAGAGAGATTAGTTGAAGTAGGTTGAGGACCTCAAATATTGACGTATTGAGGTTGAAAAGAGTGCACAACTAGAAGATTCTTGAAACCACTTAATAAAGGTCAAAGCCATATTGAATAGCTTCAAGAGACCCTAAAAGCAAGATATTATTAAATTAAAGAGCTAACATTTTTTATTTTTTAATTTATATTATAATTATACAATTACATTCTATTTCCTCTTTATGATTAAATTAAATTATTTACATTTTTAAATAATTGTTTGTCATATTATATTTGATTTTTAACAAAATCTACACTTAACAACTATTAGATGAATAAAAAAACATGTATACTATAATTCTTGAAATTGCATTTAGTTTTATGAAAAATAATTAATAGTTCTTTTTCAATATCCCTCCCATGGAATTTCTTTCCAAGTTAACACCTCCTCTCTATAGGAGGATCATATTTTTTATCAAATCTATATCTTTTTGGATAGGTTGATTTATTTTTCTAATTCCTTAAATCCTTTAAATCCTAACATTTGCATATGATTCTTTTTCTAAAGTTCAAACATTTGTCTTTTTATATTAAAAAATAAAATAACAAATTTTTTTTATGGATGTTAAACATGAGTTAATAATAAATTTAAATAAAAATAGAAATAAATAAAAAATATCTTAAAATTTTTGATCAAATGTTAGTTTTATGCAATATATAATCATAAAAATTTAGTTTTATAGAAAACATTTTTATCAATTTTATTAAAATAAAGACAATTATTATGATTTGTATTTTAAACTATTAAACAATAATAGACAATAAAATATTATAGTAATAAAATATTTGAAGGATAAAACAAAACAAGAAGTAAATAAATATATAAAATATATAAATAAATTAAATGTCTGAATAATAGCAAGGATTTAAAGTTTTGTTATATGTGGAGTCTAGTGACAAAGAAAGAACTTACATTATTTAATTGAATTATACATGCACATTATCTAAAAATACATTTAAAATAAACATCAAATAAAAAACAAATATATTTATGAATTAATTAAAAACTAACATATATCAACAAATACATTTATTTTATTATTTTTTTTATTGAAATACATTTTATATATTAAAAATAATAAAATATTTCATTTTAAAATACAATGTCTATTATAATTAAGTATATTGAAACTTTAAAAATTAAAAAATTTATTTAAAAAAAAAAACATCAAACAACCATAAATAAACCCAACTTTATAATTGTATGCAACCTTACTTTCAAAAATACAACAAATATATCACAACAATATATATTACAGGACCCGTTTTATATTAGACGTTTAATATGGCCAATTTAGAATGGATCCCCATCATATCGTACTTGGAAAGCTTGCATGCCTTTTTAAGTCCCACAAAGAGGTTAATAAGCCAGCTATTTTGGTTGAATAGACCTTAGCACTACAACATACACGTACAAGTTAGACCGTCCAATCTAGACCAAAATTGAATTATTTGCCGTACATTCTGTTTTAAATGTGCTTTGTTTTACCCTATCATTATTAACCATCGCATTGCGTTTTTTTAAAGTAATATTTCTCATCACATTGCGATTTTTTAAAGTAATGTGAGGTGGTATCACATAGCATTTTCTAAAACAATTTTGTAGGTTTAAAGGTGCAAGTTTTTGGTTGGGGATTCCTCATCCTTTTTAACATGAGTTTGGGCATGGACATGTGTAGGACTGACCCTCTTGCTTTTTAACTATCTAGGGCATATTCCATGATTGGAATTCCATTGACGCTAATACTATCTATCTTGTTAGTGTAGTTTGTGTGTGTTTGTGAATAACCCCACATTAATTGTGTTGTGGGACTTGAGTGGTTTATAAACCCCATCACTTGCCATACTCTTTGTCAATAGGGTAGCTGGTTTAAAGGTCCTTGATCCCATTTTGTGGGATTCCTCACCCCTATTAACATCGAGTTTGGAAATGTGTGAGGGGGATTGTCAATTGGGTAGCAGGCTTAAAGGTGCAAGTTCTTGGTCCCAGGTCTCAATTTGTAGGATTCTTAACATCAAGTTTGGGCATGTGTGTGGGGGGCTGGCCCTTTTGCTTTCTAATTAGTTAATTAAAGGTGCAAGTCCTTGGTCCCAGGTCCCACTTTGTAAGATTATACACCCCTATTAACATCAAGTTTGGGCATGTGTGTGGGGGGGCTGGCCCTTTTGCTTTCTAATCAGTTAATGTGATGATGCAAGTCTAATGGTATTTTCCATGATTTGATGCAAGTCCTTGGACATGTGTGTGGGGCGCTGACCCTCTTGCTTTCTAACCAGTTAATGCGATGATGCAAGTCTAGTGGCATTTTCCATGTGCAAGTCTTTGGTCCCACTTTGTGGGATTCCTCACCCCTATTAACATCGAGTTTGGGCATTTCCATGTGCAAGTCCTTGGTCCCACTTTGTGGGATTCCTCACCCCTATTAACATCAAGCTTGGGCATGTGTGTGGGGGGCTGCCCTTTCTGCTTTCTAACCGGTTAATGTGATGATGCAAGTCTAATGGTATTTTCCATGATTTGATGCAAGTCCTTGAACATGTGTGTGGGGGGCTGGCCATCTTGCTTTCTAACTAGTTAATGTGATGATGCAAGTCTAGTGGCATTTTTCATGATTTGATGCAAGTCTTTGGGCACGTGTGCGAGGGGCTGGCCCTCTTACTTTCTAACCGATTAATGTGATGATGCAAGTCTAGTGGCTTTTTTCATGATTTGATGCAAGTCTTTGGGCATGTGTGAGGGGCTGACCCTCTTGCTTTCTAACCGATTAATGTGATGATGAAAACCTAGTGGTATTTTCTATGATTTAATGCAAGTCTAATGACATATTCCACGATTAGAATTCCATTCAGGTTAATACCTATCTATCTATTTCCGAGTTTTAACATATGAAACCCTCATGCGGCGAGGCCCACTTTATATGTCTTTTACCTACTTTACCCGCGTTCGATCAAAGACTCCACCGAGCTTAGCCACGTGTTCTGACCTTTGTTTATAACTCACTGGTAACAATCCACACGACTTTCACGTCAACGGCCAAAACATATCGGTAAGTTTCATCAATGCAGCGGACACATATACAACCCTTAACCAATATTAAAACGTTGACGTTTCTAACCAAATGTCTCAGTAAAAAATTATGAATAAAGTCTTGAAGGAGAAGAGATGAAAATTACTCAGTTACATCTCTACAGAGGCTCCTATTATACTGTCACGCAGAGAGGCCCACTTTATATATATAACTTTTAGCCACTTTACGCGTCCTCGATCAAAGACTCCATCAAGGATGAGGCAAGGGTTGTGACCCTTGTTCATAATTCACTCATAACAACCGACAAGACTTTGACATCATGGGCTATCAATATCTATCAAGTGGACACAATTTCAAGCCTAACCAACATTAAACGTTCACAGTCAAAGTTACGTTTCTGACCCAATGTCTTAGAAAAGCGATTTATAAAATCTTGAATAAGAAGAGATTGAAACTCTACTCAGTTACGTCTCTAACGAGGCTCCAATTCATGGACCGAAGTGGACAGCTATGAGGGGTCGAGGATATCGTCGTAGACAGGGTGGAAGATCTTTCCATATCCTCAAAACCAGTGCTCGATGACGACAAGGCACGCGTATGGCTTTTTATTTACAAAGGCAGGCCCCGTTGGATCTGGGACTGTCACACAATTGTTCAAATATCATCGTCACAGCGTTCGACATCAGTGGACGGAGTGCGGCATCAGCCTGTGTACAAAGAAGTCCAACTTGAATACAAAGAAGTCTTATTCATCTCTGTTGAATAATTTCGACACTAAGTCATTCTTGTAGCAATCTTTAAGAATAACTTACCAAACAGAAAGTAATCCAGGCTCTTATTTGGAAAATACTCATAAGCAAGCAACCTTTCTGGTCCTTCTACACAGCATCCCAGCAACTTCACAAGGCTTCGATGTTGAATATTGGCCACAAGCTTCACTTCATTTGTAAATTCTCTTTTGCCTTGTCCGGATCTTGCAGATAGCTTTTTAACTGCCATGACCTTCTCATCTCTCGTGGTTCCCTAAAACATTCAGGGTAAATCCTTAAAACGTTTGCAAAGAAATACCGGTGTTCAAAAGGTATGAAACAGGTGAAATCAAAGACTAAACCTACCTTGTATGCCGCCCCAAAACCTCCCTCTCCAAGTTTGTTCTTATCATGAAAATTTTATGTTGCTTCTAGCAACGTTTCTAACCTAAAATTAAAACTATGTTGCCGTTGAAGCAGCACCGATTCTGCCGCCATCCTCTAAACCTTTAACATGGAGGAACATCTCTCCATCATTCATAAACGGCTAAGATATTTACATATAAACTATTTTGAAATTTGAAGAGTGTGGTGGCGAGGGTAGGCCAACGTCGTCAATGATGTGAAGCTCGGATGGATCGATGAGATTCCAACTTTGGTACGATTAGAATCTGTTAGGAATCTTTTAACTAAACTACGCATATTCACGTAAATTGAATTAAAATAATAGAACAAAAATATAACAATTTTATTAATCAGAAATAAAATTCACATCATAGAATTGTAAGCCTTTTTTAAAAGGTAATTTTTTTGGAAGTAAAGTTTTATTACAAATTTAGAAAATGATTTAATATATTTATATTTAAGCTTGTCTTTATAAAAACACATATCAATCTTAACTCTAATATTCAAAGGTCAATTTCACATGTACGTGAAGACCCAAACTAGTAACTCCTATTAAAGAAATAGTTACATCTTTTATAACAATTGCATTATATGAACCTATATATCTAGGCATCCAAGGTGCGACATACACATTACAAGACAATTACATATAATAATATTAGGATAAGGTCCTAACATGTCCTTCCCCTTCAATTAGCTTTGTCTTTAAAGCTTGAGATGAGGAAACTGCTACTAGAGTTGATATAGCAATTCCTATGTGGCATCTTATTTTTGTAATTCATGTATTGTACTAGAAATTTAGTGATGATTCAGTTGCAAAGTGCATATGTCTGTCGATCCACAACACACTTGGGCTATAATATATTTGATCCTTCCTCATTAGTCTTTGGAAGTGTTTATTGAACCTGTACTTGGTTGTCAAGAAATTTTTCAAGGAGAAGACATAAAAAGTCAAATGTATCTTGGAAGATAGAAACAAGTTGAGCTTGTAAGCAAGAGATCCAATCCATTGTAATACCTAAGAGGGTCCATAGAAATTTATACTTAGTTTTTTTATGACCAAAAATTTGCAAGGATGACTACTTGTATGGATGAAAGCAAATAAATACCATGTCCCCAACATTAAAACTACACTCTATACAATGTTGATCAATCTGTTGGTACGTATGGTTTTGAGTTAATTTCAACTTCTTCTTAAGTTGTTGAAGAAGTAGTGCACATTCACAAAGAGTGGAATCTACTTCTTGGATCTTAGAGGCACCTGGGATATATGAGGAAAGTGATGTAAGAAGATGTCCATAAACTTCTTCAAATGGTGTCATAATGGTACTAGTATGATAAGAAGTTTTACATCGTGACTCTTCCAAGGAAATCCATTTAGCCTATTAAGTAGGATGCTCAGATGCAAATAAACAAAGGTATATCTCCAAGAACTTGTTGATAATCTCTATTTGGTTGTTTATCTAAATATGGTAGGCCAAGCTCGTTTTTAGTTTCATGCCTTGTAGCTTAAATAGTTCCTACCAAAAGTGAAGGCAGGGTCTGGGTTGGAAATAATAAATTATGATATACCAAGTAAGAAAAAGTTGGAATCTAAGAAGATTTGGGTAACCTTAGAGGTCTTATAGGGATGGGTTAGTGAACAGAAATAAACATACTTCGATAGACGATCCACCACCACAAGAATGATTGTTTACCGCTTGACTTAAAAATCCCTTCAATGAAATCCATGGAGATATCTATCCAAGCATTTTCTAGAGTTGGAAGAGGTGGGATGGAACCCTAATATACATAGTTTTCCCTTCCATTTATTGAAAAGTGTCACATTCAATCAGAAAGGTCTAAATATTTTTTTCCATCCCTACCTAAAATTAGGTGTGTCTTGTTATTTCATAAGTTCTAAGGAACCTAGAGTGACCCCCAACTGGAGATACATGAATTTCTTACATTATAGATTCATGGAATGGTGACTTATTTGAAATAACAAGGTGACCATTGTATCTTAGTTGTTGTTCATCCCATGAATATATTGGTGGAGAGTTGGGATTATTTTAGCGTTGTTAAATTCAGGCTTGTAAGGTGGATTATTTAGCTACTTCATCTTCAATAGACCCATTTAGGTAGTGGAGTTGATGGACCCACAGAGGTAGTGGAGTTAAAATCACACACAACATACTTTGGTCCTCATATTGGCATAAAAGGGCATCAACCACTACATTCTCTTTGCCCTTTTATAGATTATTCCATAATCATACCCCAATAATTTGGAAACCCACCTTTGTTGTTTTAGTGTGGAGACCCATTGCTCTAAAAAATATTTTAGACTTTGATGATTTGTTTTAATTGAAAAATGTCACCCAATAATTTGGAAACCCATCTTTGTTGTTTTAGTGTGGAGATCCATTGCTCTAAAAATATTTTAGACTTTGATTATTTGTTTTAATTAAAATGTCACCCAATAAGGTAAGGTTGCTAATGATTGATGACATGGAGAATTGTCAGGGTTATGCATTGCGATGAATCATTGTTAATTCACAAATATTAGGATTTATAAAATTAGAAAATTGGTGAATATGAGGACCCTAGACGTCAATCCATTCTCCTAAAATTTTTGGAAGCAAATTTTTTTTAAGGTCGGTTCACCCCACTTTGATAATAATTTTACCATTTTATTTTAAATTTCCAACCATTCTCACCTAAATCATGAACCTTTTTACCTTCAAATTATAAATAATTCTATTTATCCCACCAAATTCACCTCTTATACCACTAGTATATATAGCTAACATTTAAAACATTTCTTCTCCTTGAAAAACAACCTATAGCAGTGAAAAATAAAATTTAACAGTGAAAAACAAATTTAACACAGAGAGCCAACAACAGTGAGAATTATAGGCAATTCAATGACATAATAGGTGATAAATAGCAAGAGAAACAAGGTGTTTCGATGATGGAAAGATGAAAAAAACTATGAAAATTTAAGGTGATTGCTTAATGGAATATGTAGTCGATAGTAAAACAACAAGGATGACAAACAATTGAGAAAACAAGGACAATCGATAGACAAAGTAGATGATAAATAGACAAAATGAGTAGGTGATAGATAAAAAGAGTAGGTGATAGATAATAAGCGAGAAACAAAAAAAAGAGTAGGAGACAGAAAAAAAGAGCAGGTGACACAAAAAATAGGTGACAAATAATAGGCAACAAACATCTACTGATCCCCTAAAACAATACATGACATGCAATAGGTGACCATCTGAAAAACCAGATGATAAACAATAGGTGATCATCTAAAAAATCAAATGATAGACAAAAGGTGACAAATCGATGGTGACTGCTAAAAATTATGTGGCAGACAACACGTGACTATCTAAAAAATAAGACAATAGACATTAGGTTACAAATATCCAGTGACCGTCTTAAAACGTAGGTGATAAACAATAGGTGACCATCTACAAAACTAGACGATAAACAACATGTGACCACCTAAAAAAGCAGACAATAGATAGCAGGAAATTTTTATAAAGACGTAGAGAAGATCGATTGATAGAAGAGAAAATACATATAGACAACAAGGGATTTTCACTTGTAGTAATTTCTTTTTGCCAGTTCTAGAACTTTCACCCTATTTAATATCATGTTCATTTTTTGATAAAGATAAAGAAATTTTATTTTTTTAACATGTTCATGTTTATCTTCTCTTTATACAAGTACAATGACACCTATTGGCAATGGAAAGAAGAGAGGCCAATATTTTGATAAAAAGAGTATCCTAAAATACTTTCATCATATATTAAAATCTAGTCAGCCATCAACATCTACACGAATTCAAGGTACAAATACGTTTTAACTAATAAACAATTAATTTTTGTATATTAATTTTTTTATATAATGTCTTTCTTCATCTAAAAATAGTGTTTTTTTGGTTGATGGCTTTGGATAGTGTTTATCTATCTTTTTTTTTTTGAAAAAATGTATTTTGTTAATTCTTTAATAGAATGCATTTTTACATCAAAAATGATATGGAACACCTTTGTATGTATAAAACATTGTTGACCCTGATATACCTCCACTTCAAGATATTCCCGATAATGAAATGTTTGCACATCAAAAATTTCTTAATGAAATACAACAACATGAGGAGATTCCTGAAACTAGCATGCAAAAAAAAAAACAATACTTCTCATACAATCCCCACTTCCGAGGAATCTTGTACTAAGAAATCTAAACGTAGAAAGTTAACCAAGTGGACTATTGGAAAAAAAAATTAGCTTGAATGGTCATCAACATATATATTTATTGAACCAGTACAACTAGAGAACAATAACAATATACCAACAGAATGTAGATGTGTTATTTACAATTGGAAACTAAAAAAGGGTTATAGGATGCAACTTAAGCTAGATAAAATAGAAAAAAATTGTGGAAAAGTTTAATAGTAAAAGAAAGTGATGAAACAACTATGAAAATAATTAGGTGGAAGGATGCATCAGAATGCATACATGTTAGATATGCACACAAATATGAAAAAGAATTAAAACAACAACAAACTTTGGTTGAGAAAGGAGGAACGATTCAAGACCAATTTCAAAATATTCATAAGATCACTTTATATTCAAAAAGTTTACAATTTGCTATTGTATATACTATTCTTAAAGAGGGCAGACCTATGTCTGATTTCATTGATTATAAACATCTATTTCAACTAGATGATGTGTAGTGAACTCTTATCCCTTTCTTGGTGCTTTCAATGGTGTAAAAGGTTTTAAATGATTGTGGCATGGTGGTTATAGGAGATGACTGCACGAAGAACTATGTGGTGACTTTCGAGGCGGACAACGTAGAATACTATGGTGGCCATAAAATTCGAACAACCTGACCCATATTCATGGTGGCTACCGATTCCACCATGTGAATTAAAAAAATAGTTGACATGTAGAACCTTCCCAGTGTCCATTGGTCAAATCAAAGTGGTTGGAAAATGGTAAAATGTCTCTCAATGGTTGAGAAGGAGGACCTAAAAGAGAAAGTAAAACATATCAAATTCATTTTACTTTCAATTGATGAGGTAACTATTGTTGTAAATACATATTGGATTTGTATGCATGCTTACACATTGGAAAATCATTTAAGGCAACCTCATTTATTTACACTACATAAGATGGTGGAAAATTGTAATGAAAAAAACCTTTACAATATTGTTGTAACTAGTTTAAAGGAAATAGCAAGAATGAATGATATAGAAATAGCCACTAAGTTAATATGTGTTGAATTTGAAGGTGCTACTACAATGCAAGGACATAGGAATGGTCTTTGTGTTCGACCATAGATATCAATTACCCCATATTTGATTCATATTTATTTCAAGGCTTATAGAATGAATCTTGCATATAAATTTTTGAGCAAATTTGAATATGTCGTGAGAGTGGAAGAAATTATTTGTGAAATTCATTCTTATTTTTTGTGCTGTCCAAAAAGATTTTCATAGTTTCAACACTTTGCACTAGGAGTTACTCAAGGTAAAAATTTGTTAAAATATGTAGATACTAGGTGGATTTCATTGTTTCAACTAGCATATAGAATTTTCAAAGAATATCAATTCTTGGTAGGGTTTATGTATGCAAATTGTAGGGTAGTTGATAAGGCTAAAAATTTGCTATACCATATGAATGACTTGGAAACACTTCTCACATTATGTGGTATTTTTATAATGTTGGAAGAAATAAATACTTTGATTAAACTTGCATAAAAAAGATCAATTTATATTGTGAATTTCATTAGGATGAGAAAACAAATATATATGCATATTAAAATGTTGTACACATCTATTGAAAGTTTTATGGATCCCATGTTTAAAAGTTGGAGAACATTAACAAACATCAATGATCTTCAAAGCTTTTTGAAGTTCAACATCAATGATCATCAATGTATTAATGTCAGTGGAAAGGAGATACCTTTATATAATTTTAAGAATTTATTGGATATAGCAATAAATGAAGTTGAACAAATGCCCATAACATACAAAAAAATTGATGTAGTTGTACATAATACAAAGATTAAACTAAGAAAAATAGCAAAAACTTTGACAAGAGAAATAAGAGACGATTTACAAAGAGATGAATTGCTTACGATTATGGGTGTGGTTAACCCCATGTTCTAGAATCCCTATATTGAATACCAAAATATAAGTGATTTATTTCTCAAATACATGGGCATTCTTGTTAAGAATTTCACTAAATGTGTAGAAGTCAATGGTTTTGAAAGCAATGGTATTCTCAATAAATATATTTTGATCAAACAATCAAACCATTTTGTAATGACAATGTTTGGTCAAGTTTCACAATTGACTAACCATCGTGAGCTATGTTCTATTACATGATTGTGAAAAAAAATTGTATTCCAGTAGTATTTTACAAGATACGATTAGTGAATATTTCCATTTATAGAAATTATGTCAAAAAATGATTTTGGGATCTGTGGAATATGAGAGGGTGTTTAGTGCATTATCTTTTGTAAAATATAAAGATCATAATAGGTTGGATAAAAATTTGGAAAAAAGTTTGAGAGTATATGTGTCAACCTATGAGGTGGAACAATATCCTTATGAAAAAGCTTTTGCATATTAGAAATCTCTATCATACATAAGAGGTATCATGAATACTTATGATGATGAGAATAATGATACTTATAGTGATCAATTTGTAGAGACACGAAGTTTAGATATGCATACATATGATTTTGGACAATCTAAAAAGTGTTGTTTCAACTTCTGTCATTGTAATATATGGAAGATTTTAAAAGTTTAATATATTTCACATTATTTGTTATTAGTTTTCTACTATATTTTGAAAATTGAATTTTTGTTTTATTGAGACTTTGAAATTTATTTGATTATGTGTATATGTTCATATCATATCATTGTTATTGGACTGTGTCTATTTTCAAAAAATTGTATGTTTTATATCATAGACATGTTATTGAATTTTTTGTATATGTTCATAAACTTTTTCTAATATCATAGCCCTATTATTTTATTTTGTATATGAAATTGTATGTTAATATTTAAGCCTTGTTATTAGATTATATCTCTATGATATTTAAATTTTGCATTATATTTCTATTTTATAAAGCCTTTATGGCTAAGCAGATATTTGTGTTGCAATTTAATCATTTAAAAAGTTTTTATAAAACAAAAGATAACTTTTTACCTATGTCCATCTTGATTAGCAATTCATTTATAATTGATAAATATTTATTGCATCCACATAAATAAATCAAAACATCATAATTTTAAAATTTCATGGTTTCAATGGTTACAAAGAAAATTAAAAAAATAATACACAATTTTTTGAAAAAGTCTCTTTTATTAATTTGAAAGCATTCTTTTATAATTTACAAAATTGTTGAATGTTATACAACAAAAGTTACAGTTAATTATTGAGCTTTCTACTAGGTGTATGAAGCATATTTTGGATCTTTTTGAGGTTGAGGTTGTTTTCCCTCATCAGTATCCACTTCCAGTGCACCATCTCTTATCAAACTTCTTTTCATTATGTTCAATCTCACTAACAACACCTTGTCTTCTTTTCCAATATCTTCCTACGATGTTGTATCCACTTCTTTCTCCTTTTATTTTAGCAAAATGTTAGGATCCAAACCGTTTTCTCTAAAACAAAAATATAGTAGAAAACAAAAATTTAAAATATTTCAATAAAACAAAAATATAAATTAGATAGTTCTTAAAAAATAGTTCTTTCATTTAGATAGCTGCTTGCAGAATAGTTTTTACAAAATTTAAATATACTTTCATGTTGCTCACCTGCTTCTTCAAATATTCAAAATTAGACTTCAAAAGAAAAGAAAAATATGTTAATATAAATAAAAAATATATATATAAAAAATAATAAACATTTGTTATGCATAAAATATATGACTTATGTCAGCGACATCTCTTGCAGTTTCTGCAACTTCTACTTTTTTTTCTTATCAGTAGCCCATTAGTTGGAAAATGCTTGGGCTTTGAAATTGAGGTTTTCTAACCTATTCAACATAATTTTCAAAATTTCATCATTGTACATGGAGTTAACCTTCACCTTGCCAAATTCAACCTGATGTAACAAAGAATTAAGCTTTTGCAGATCATTCTTCACCAATGAAAAATATCATGTCTTTTTGAAAAAATATTATATTGAGCATTTATTTCTTTGATAAAACCTTTGCCTAATATATTCATTCTTTTAATTCTTCAATATCTGAAAAAAACTTTCTTTAACTATTATTTCACAATTATAAGCTAATAAAATATCTTTTAAAAAATCAACTTTCTCATCATAAGTGAGAGAATGAGGGATGATGATTTGATGGGTAGGGGATGAGCTAAGTTTAGCGGTAGCTAACTCGAAAATCTCTTGTGCTTCATTACACTTTTACATATCCTAAAGCACATCAGTTGCCTTGAAAGGAAAATATTATGGATTGGTGTCCTAAAAAAGATAATCATCGTCAAGAGGTACATTAGGTAATTTTGAAATGCCAAGCATACTTGATATATTTCTAATAAAAATATTGGGAAGTATGATAGAGTATGTGTCTAACTTAGTTCTCATCCCTAACCTAGTAGTGAAAGGAATTATTTCCCACACATGTATTTTTGACCTCTCATAAATGGTTGTCATGGTGGTGGCAGTGGAAGTATCCATTTTATTCTTCTATGGATTAATTCATCCGACTCCCCTATAAAATTTTACATTAAAATTTTAATTAAAACTATTGTAAAAAATAATGTAATTAAAACAAAATTAGTTTAACTACACTTACCAGAAGAAGACGTGACTTGTATAGCCAATTATGTCCTCATTGAGGAATGCGAGGGTTGGTCAAATTAAAAGTTTAAATCAATATAATACATAATAATAAATAACAATTTTGAATATTAAGGTTACTTGTTGCATGCGAGGATTGGTCAACTTCATCAACATCAACTAAAATATTTGTAGAAATTATTGGAGGTGTACGAGGAAGATGTGAGGAAGACCTCATTCATTTTGCAGATCTTGCAATAAGTCTTGGTGTCGATTTCAACTGCATATCAGAATCTTCAATCACTTCCTGCATGTGACCCCTTACAGTAGGCTTCATTACAGTAGAAGAAGTGGATGCCTTTATCTACCTTAGCCAAAATTTTATAAAATAAATTGGGTAAAGTAATGGGATGTCAATCAAAAAGTATATATGGCTTAAGTATTTTGGGAATGATCCCGATAAATCCTTGATTAATGGTCTCCACAAGGCCTCAAATAGTAATAGCCTCCTCACACATCCACAAAAAATCAACTCCTATGGTCTCCCACATGGTATTAAAAAATCACTCAAAATTCCATCAATGCATGGGGTTTTTTCATTCACTAAAGAGCGAAGGGCAGAATGAAGTTCATATTGTGAAAGAGGTTTGTCTAGCAATGCTCTATCTTCTTCACATACTTTAGGAGATATGCACTATTTGCAATATTCTCTAAAAACTCAACTTATGTGTTAGGCCCTTCACTTTTGAAAAGGACTGTAAAATGCTCCTAGATGAAGGATGGGATGTCCTCCATCAAAATTTGTAGGCCAAATTTAGGCTTTTTAATAACCTCTATCCTCTCTGATATATTATTCTTCTTAATGGTATTAAAGAATAATTTAGAATTATTTTCTTGCATCATTAATTTTCTTACGTTATTATTTTGTTTTAACTCTTTCTAGCTCAAACCAAGCTTAGGTGCTTTTCTCAAATAAACACATTTAACCTTTCACCTTGCACTTGGAGTGAGTTCTAAAACCATTCCTAATGAACCCTTCGATTTCCCAAGATCCTTAGTGTAGAGAACCACAATATCCCCACGGTCACCTCGCTCCTAACAAATCTACCGAGAATCATACGCGGTGGGTTGTTTTCCCTCTCTACATCTTTAATATCTTCTCATGGCATTTTATAATTTCTAAAGCTTGGTACACTGGGAGGTTTAGGTAGAGGAAAATATCCATGGATATATAACACCTTGGGATTATATGACATGGTGTAGGATAATTAATAAAACTCATTGTCTTTGAGTGAAGATGAAAATGATAAAATGACTTTGGACATAATTGTAATTCGTTCCTTGCACAATATACTTAATTATCCTAAAGGTATAATTCTTGATAGAGTATAACTAAATTTATGCTATCAAACTCCTTAGTTTAGATGTTATTAAGCAACCATTATGAGTCACTTGGTGTTATGATCATCCTTCAAAATAGTTTGCATTCATATCCTTCTATTGATTAGTTAGACTAGATATCTTAGGAGGTTGAAAGTTAAGATATAGCATTTAGAGGTATGTCTTTGAATACTTATCCTCATAAAATATTATGAGTTTGGATCTTGTAATAGACAATATGATTTCTTTGTTTTAGAATTTTAATGACTATAAGTAGCATATTTTTCATCTTAATCATGGTGTACTTAGTGAATCTTCATTTGATTAAAGTATGTCTATAGAATAATATATTTGGTCCTTAAGGGGTCTTTAATATTGATGATAATGATTCTTTTTAGTTGAAGACTTTATTGGATATTTAATGGGACTTGATCTATAGTGGTAAAAAGAAGAGGAATTGTAATAATGTTAATATGCTCAGTATTTAAATTATCCCAACAACAAACTAAATTACATTTGTGAGGAACACAATGCTCTTGTTCTTATATTAAAACCATATTCATGCAAAATAAATAGAATGGACTTACTAGGTCCTAGGACTTAAAGGGTTATGTTTAACCTAATGGTTACTTTAATTAAAGTTTTGTAATTATTTTTTTAGTTTGACTCGGTTGAGTTTATTATGTTTGGTTTACTTCTTTGATATATATATATATATATATATATATATATATATATATATATATATATATATATATATATATATATATATATATATATATATATATATATATAGCTTCTTTGTGTAACTCTACAAATCGTTAAATGAATTGTTTTTTAAATTGAAAATATCCTTCTTTAAAACATGAACTTTCTTGTTAATAAAAATTGTATATATATAATTTATATATATATATATTCATAATATTTAAAAATCAAATTCTTTCAAATATATAATATAATAAAACTTTTAAAACATTTTGTTACTAATGATCCTTATCAAAATACCTAATAATCTATACTTTATTGTCACGAAAATTATGTTTGAAAACTTTAAATGTTTATAGAGTTCTTTAGCCTTAATATAGAAAGGAGAGGACCGAGTTCCTTTAGTCTAGCATGCCCATGTTATGGTTTAAAGTTTAAACTGAAATTGCTAGGAGATTTTATTCAATTGCCAACGATAAGGGAGGTCAAACTATTTTGCTGGTCGCATAACTTAATAAAAAGGCATCTGCAATTATATTTATTGCAAGAAGCATCTCTAAACTTATTTCACCAATAATTATAATCAACTTTCCTAGGAAAAACTTATTCGACCATCCATGCAAGGCCTCTCTTTTATACTTATTCAACCATCCATGCAAAATAGGCCTCTTTTTTATACTTATTCAACCATCCATATGGTTCTACTAGAAATTTTCTAAGATAGAAAAATATTGTTAGGACCTCTTTCCCTTGGCAAATATGCCAAAGCCATAAATAGGTAAAGTCTATCATGGAATTCGAGAGAAGAAGTAACAATACAAAAAATCCAATTCGTCCTATTTTTCTTCGACGTTGCAGAATGATAAGTCAAGTTTTTTTTTGGTAAATAAAAGTCTTCATTAATTACCGGGTTTTGTAGGTTAACCCAAAACCTATTACAATATCCAACCTTCTGCTGAGATTGTATATCCTAGTCATCCTTGAAACTTTCTTACCATAAATTGTGTTGAATCCCCTACAACACCTTACAAACAAAGCACACCCATACCTAAACATAACTGTAAACATTACTTACATTGACAGGAATTGAAGTTTGGAACTTTGCACTTGTGAAATCTGTTGCTTGCCCATTTCCTATTCTCTATCGGAATCTTCCAAGGCTTACATCCTATTACCTTCATTTCCAATTTGGTATTATTTATAGGGAAACCCTATAGTTATTACCAGCTCCATGGGGAAAAAACACCCATTCATCTTTCTCCTTAATGGGTAGGTTTCTTTTCATGACTAATAATGTTTTCCACTTCACGTGGCACACCTTGTGTCCATGTCACCAAACTACCAACATCAACACCTATGTTGGATAATTTTTCAGCTGACCTATTGGCCTCACGGTACACGTGACAAGCCCTCCTATTTTGTCTTGCCTCAAAAAGGATCCTCACTTCATGGATGACTCCCTCGATTCTCCATAGAGGTATTTTGCCATTGGTTAACAGGTTGATGATGTTCATAGAATCACCTTCAATCATCAAGTTACCTTGAGTTGCTTGGGCTACTTGCAACCCTATCCAAAGGGCTCTAGCTTCTACTTCGTTATTAGTTCTGATTCCCAATGATTCAGTGAAGGCCTTGACCAGATTTCCTTGATGATCCCTGATTATTCCTCCAGCTCTAGCTCTTCTCGGGTTCTCCTTGGCTGCACCATCAAAATTTAGATTAAACCAACCCTGAGGGGTGGCTCCCAAGAAATCCCATTTTTGGGATTGGGCAAAGGAATGGAAGGTTTTTCCTCAATACCTAAGGCCCGAGTTAATTATTTTTCTTGGGGAAGAATTGAGTGGTTCTCATCCACTAAGGTGCTAAGGTTTTCTTTCGCAAAGCCAATAATCCTGTTGAGGATGGTTTTTGGGTTGTGAATGGTATCCTTAAAGGCTCTATGGTTTCTTTCTAGCCAAATCTTCCAAATAAAATGATGCCAACAGATTTTCCATAGGTACTTAAGTTTTAGGCTAACAAAGGGTTGAGGTAATTGATGGAACACTTCGGATATAAGAGCAGGCTTAACCCACAAGATCCTAAAGGCTTGGAAAAGTTCATCCAGGATGGACTTCGCTACCGGACACTCCAGAAACAAGTGTTGGGTAGTCTCCCATCCTGCCCTGCACATGTAGCAACAGTTATTAATAACCATACATTTGGATAACATATTGTCCATAGTGAGGATTTTTCCTTGAATCACCAGCCATAAAAAAAGGATATTTTAGGAATTAAGCCTTTGATCCAAACCAAAATCGGTTGAAATTGTTGACCTTCCACATTGAGAAGCAAATTATAGGCAGACTTAATTGTGAAGTCACCACTTTCAGTCTCAGCCCAAACAATGTGATATTCATCCTCTCCAGAGGGAATAATTTGCTGAGTTAAAATTTTATAAAGCTCTTCAGACTCGGCTTCAAAACCTTGTACTCTAATGTGTTTCCACCTGTTGATATTTATATCCTGCCACATATAATTTGCAACCTTCTTCCCAATATGCTGCTCCATATGCTCTTGAATCCTAGCCAAACAAGGATTCTGGGATAACTCCTCAGCTCTCACCCATCGATCCTTCCAAAATTCTATTATTTGCCCATTCCCTAGAATCCATCTAAGACCTTACTTGACAAGATCCCTACTCGTGAGGATTGCATTCCAAAAAGCAGACCCCCTGCTTGCTAAGTTGTCATTAAGGAAGTTCACACCTTGGAGGTATTTCCTCCTGACTATGGCAGTCCATTTATTATCGACCTTAGTCAATAACCGCCACGCTTGTTTTGCTAACAGAGTTGTATTGAGATGAGCAACTCTCCTCAATCCTAACCCCCCATCAGCTTTAAGTTTGCAAACGTTGTTCCAACATACTAAATGGATCCTTTTCTTATCCTCAGTCCCTGACGAGAGAAATTTTTTTGAAGCTGCTCAATTTTGTGATACACCTTGCTGGGAGCTCTAAATACTGATAGGAAGTAAACGGATATACTTTGAAGTGAAGCCATAGTTAAAACTGCTTTGCCTTCTTGACATAACAGATGTCCTTTCCAACCTGCTAGCTTTTTTTGGATCCTCTCCAGAACTATGTTACACATTGATCTTTCAGGTTTCCCCGTAAATAGGGGAAGACCTAAATAGGTGGTGGGAAGGGATGCAATCTGACATTCCATGATCCTTGCTATGTTGTTTTGCCTAGGAATGGGAGTATTGATGAAATAAATTTTGCTCTTATCAAAATTCACTTTCTGTCTAGCCGCTTCTTCATACATTCTGAGAATATTTTTAATCCTTCTTGCCTCAACCACAGAATCCAAAGTCAGTAGCAATGTATCATCAACAAATTGTTGATGTGTCACCGAGGTAGTTAGCGACGTGGCCTTGATACCTGATATGAGTCCAGCTACCACTACTGCCTTAATGGTTCTTCCCAAGGCCTCAGCTACAATGATGAACAACATAGGACTTATGGGATCTCCTTGTCTTAGACCACATTTGCTTTGAAAAAAACCTGCAGTAGACCCATTAACCAAAACTAAAAAACAAGGCTTAGAAATACACTCTCTTATTAACTTGACCCATTTCATGTTGAATCCAAATTTTAATAAAATTGCCTCTAGGAATTCCCAATTTACCTTGTCATAAGCTTTGTTCATGTCTAAATTTAAAGCCATGATTGCTTTTTTAGTCTGAGCGGCTATATGAAGAGCCTCATGAATAGTAATAACTCCATCTAATATTGATCTTCCTTGTATAGAACTTTCTTGACTTGGATCAATGATAACCGGTAGAACTTTCTTCAAACAGTTGGCTAAAACTTTGGATAGAATTTTATAGGATATATTACATAGGCTAACCGACCTAAAGTCAACCATAGTCTTGGGGATGGGGCCTTTACGGATCAAAGCAATGAAAGTTGAATTGAAACCCCTTGGAATATGATTTGAACTTTAGAACTCCTTGATTGTAGCAATAACTTCTGCTCCAACAATATCCCAACAAACTTGGAAAAATCGCGATGAAAACCCATCCGACCTAGGAGCTTTGTCAGGATCCATGTTAAACAAATCCTCCTTGATCTCTTCATCTGAAAAAGCTGTTGTAAGAGACTCGTTAATTGTTTCATCAATGAGTTGTGGAATGAATTGAAGGAGAGAGTCCTTTGCTTGGGAATTACAGGCCCGTTCTTCACCCAATAATGAACTGAAAAAATTAACAACCTTGTCCCTGATCTCCTGAATGTTTTGAGTTGAGGATCCATCAACCTTAGTTAAATTTCTAATATTAGTGTTGCTTCTATTGCTCAATGTGGTAACATGGAAAAAATTTTAATTAGAGTCCCTTTCCTTTAGCCATAATGCCCTTGATTTCTGCCTCCAATACATCTCTGCACAAGCTAAAATATTATAAAACTCACAAAGGGTTTCCTTCTCTTCAGTCCTTGTCGCCTCATCATAGGTTCCATTTTGGATTTTGCTTTCTATTATTCTCAGTTTTTCCCCCACTGCTCTCTTATTCTCAAAAATATTTCCAAAGACTTCTTTATTCCATATTCTAAGGTTATTTTTCACCATCTTAAGTTTTAGAGATAGTTCAAAGGAAGCACTTCCCTGGATAGGTTGCTACCACCATTCCTTTATTTGTTTCTTGAAGTCCGAATGTTTAACCCACATTGACAGAAATTTGAATGGATTTTTAAAGGAGTTAGCCTGAAATGCCTCCCATAGAATAAGATTATGGTCTGAAGCGCATTTAGGAAGGGCTTGTAACTCTGAATCACCAAACATTGTTGTAGCTTCCTTGGATAAAAAAATCCTATCCAACCTTTCTTGAATCAGCTGACTTCCTATCCTCTTGTTACTCCATGTAAATTTGGCTCCTTTTAGTCTTACATCCATCAATTCATTTGTGTTAATGAATTCATTGAAGTCCTTCATGCTCCTTGAGGGTAACCCAGATCCTCCCTTCTTATCAGATGGGTAAATGGGGGTATTGAAATCTCCCCCAATCATCCAAGGAATGTCTTTAAAAGCTTGGCTCAAATGCCCCAAAAACTCCTACAGTTCAGACCGCCCTTGGACAGAGGTGGAGGCATAAACATTTGACATAATCCAATTCTTATTAGTATCAAAATCATGAAATAATACGCTTAAGACTCTTTCATTTGCCTGAATAATACTTTCTTCTATTTTAATAGGATCCCATAAGATCATAAGGCCCTCAGATGCTCCTCTCACTTGTTGAAAGGCAAGTTCCCCTTGCTTCCAAATCCTTCTAGCTATAAGTGTTGATTGTGCCGCATATGTTTTGGTTTCTTGAAGAGAAATGATAGTAGGATTCCAATTCTTCCTTATAGACTTCACCATCCTTTGTTTTGGTGGGTCGTTTAGACCTCTCACATTCCATGAGAGAACCTTCATTTAGACTGTTTGATATTTTTTTCTCACCCCTTTCCCTGATCCAAAGGGGTTTTGTCAATTTTGCTATTATCCTGGCCAGGAATAGCTTGCTGTAACAATGTTCTTTGCTTTTCGTTTACAATTTATTCATTGATTCTCATTCTATAGTGCTCTGTTGTAGATATTCTCCCTTTCTTTCTTTCACTTCCATAATCTATCGGAGGCTTGGTAGTGCTTCTAGTCTATTTTGGACTAAAATGAGGGGGCATATACTGTGATAGTCTAGGGCTTGAACCTTCTTCCTCATTTTGGGGGTTTTCAATTCCCTCTTCATCCTCGGCCTTGTTTTGGTTCACCTCTCCTATCTGGTTCCTAAACAGGGGGCTTTCCTTCAAGGAACCTTTTACCGTTGGGCTCATCTAATAAAGGATAATTTGCTCCACTACAGGATTAGGAGCTACATTCCTGGTTCTTGTTTCCACAACTTCGACTCTTGACTCTATTTTTTCCATGTTTAAACTGAAATGACCCGGCAATTTTTCTTCATTTTGAGCATAGCTTTTGGGGCTTTTTGTCATAGTTATGGATGGTCCCGATTTGGATGGGGAGTCTAGGGTTTCGAAGTAAACTTGACACTGATGGTATCATCCTTACTATTTTCTTTTTCAACTTCTAGTTTTGCTAGGATATCAAACATGTTCAAGCTGGGATCTTTATTACATACCTTATGATTTTTGCCTCCCTAATTATGTTGCTTTACTTTCTCCTGGATTTTTGCCAGTTCTGTGTTGGCTTGGTCAACCTGGTTATTCTTAACTTGTTTGTATCCTTCCAAGTTAATACGCGGTCCTTGAAACTTTGGGATCCCTCTCCCATTAGCTTTCCCCAAAAAATCTTTGCTCGTGGCTTCCTTGTTTGTAGTTATTGTTAGACATTGGGCTTGAAGGTGGACCTGGGTTTTGCACACGCTACAAAATATCGACTTGTTCTCATACTCCACGGGTTGAATCCTTAGAAACTCTCCATATGCTAGTTCCACCTGAGAAGGTAGATCAGAATCCAATTTTGCATTTACACAGATCCTGGCATGCGTCGGTCTAGTCCTTGCCCGGGTTGAATGGTTTATTGTCACGAGCTCTCCTATCGTCTTTGCTATGCCACTAAGCCAATACTCATTAACAAACCAGGTTGGGAGGTTTGGTAAGCGAACCCAAATGGGTGCTATATTAATGTCCTGCTTCTTAGGGTTGAAATCCTCCCCCCACTTCCTCAGAAAGAGGCTACACCTTCCTAGAAACCAGGGTCCTCCTGTCAAGATGCGCTCTGCATCATCTTTGTTGTTGAGTCTTATCATAAAAAAACCTCTTGACATGGCTACGATTTCTAAGCTTCCTAAAGTTTTCCACTTTGCCATGGCCCATGAGCGAATAGTCTCAATGTCCGGCGTTCCTCCCATAAACTTGCCAACTAAGGATGATGCCTCTATATCCAAGAATCTTTCCATAATCTCCACCGGCACAGTTGACCTGTTATTATTTGGTATTAGGGGCGGTAGTTCACTGACTGGCTCCTTTTTCCCTTTCAACATTTCCAAAAAGGTTGGGCCCTTGTTGCCAGCTCCCAAACCCCAATGGGACCCTTTGTCTGAGGGTTTATTTGGAGGATTTGTACCTTTAGCCTTTTCAAACTGAGCTGACAGGAAATCCTTTTCATTTCTAGCTACAGCATTTTGCCCTACCTCTGGATCTTCTCCTTCCGCTGGTTCAAAATTCCTGCCTGCCGTTTTTGCTCCTCCTTCGCTTCCTCCGCTTCCTCCACCGCTCCTTATCTCTCCGCTCCAGGTAAACTATTAGAATGATAAGTCAAGTTGACTACAAGTGACAAACTTCAAATAAAAGTAATTAAATTTATTACCAAGAGATTAAATTCACATATGATGTCTGTGGTAAATATGACCTGATAAAATACATATATATTTATTAAATTGTACATCCCTAGTGGTGAGAGGGAGCTGCGTGTGCCAGGGTTTGAGCAATCATAGTTGAATGAACAATGGTGACAATATATTTTATACTGCAAATCGCCTTTCCTTCCATTTAAGCGGTAATAGAAGTGATCGAGTGAGTAAAAATTGATAAACAAGAACGCAGACCTCCAAAGAACGCAGACCTCCAATGAGACCAACGCTAAGATGCTTTAACAGAAGGGACCACTCACATAGAATTTCCAACAACGCCCAACAACCAAGTACTGTGTGAGCCGGACGGACTTTTCTCCTCAAACATCCTAATCCATCTCTTCTTTTGATAAGGATGATGATTTTCGAGGGCTTTAGGTGCCTGGTTTACCTACAGCTGCCCGTCAGACCAATCGTTCTATGGAAGACTTACCGCTGCCTTTAATTTCGCTGCTTACTTACTTCGCCTCGAAATTAAGCCCGTGAATAACACTGCAAAAGTCATCCGCTCCGACAGTCTGTATCGTTGCCTCTCAGGCCTTGCATACGGCTAACTCAACGGAGAGGAGGGAAGATGAGGTGCAGTTGTAGCTATACTCTTTTTCATCTTGGCTTCTTCTTTGTAATCAGTTTTGCTTTGGTGGCAGCTGATTACCGGACGTCTATCTGCAACGATGCTACTACTTTTTCCACCAACAGTACATATTCCACCAATTTAAATAGAGTTATGGACGATCTACGTCGCAATGCTTTTCAAACGGGATATAACACATCTTCCTATGGGCAAGCGCCTAATAAGGTCTATGGCCTCCTCCAGTGTATAGAAAAGATATCAGGTGAGAAATGCTCAAATTGTTTACAGGACGCAAAAACATATTGTGGGAATGACATAGGTGGCCTAGTTTGGATGGATGAGTGCTTTTTGCGCTACGACAACTATAGCTTCATTTCAAAACTAGATACTGATCATGCAAGATACCAAGAAAATGTTAACGATGTGTCAAATGATGTACAAGCTTTCAAGGCAACAAAGTCTAGTCTCCTTTCAAATTTGTCCACTAAAGCATCCGACCCGCAGCATCAGCCAATTTCTCCTCTTCCGGCACAGTTTATGGTCTAGCTCAATGTTGGAGAGACATTTCCACTAAAGATTGCAAGACATGCCTGATGTCAGCAATTCAATATGTGGAGCGTTGTTGTTCTGGCAAACAAGGAGTTCAACGTATGTTAGGAAGCTGCACGATTGGCTATGAGATATATCCCTATTTAGATGGGTATACGGGGTCGTCCTCCCCTCAAGGCTCCCCAGCTGCCACGCCTTCAACAGCTCCCACACCTCCAACAACTCAAACACCCGCACCTGCTAATGTTATCCAGGGTTCTCCTATGGAACTTTTCCTCGGGTGATTTCAAAGGGTACGCATACCTTCTTCATTTTTTTCAATTATTCTCTTTTTAGTTGGCAGTCAACACATCTGTTTGATATATTTCTATTAGTTACATACAAAAAGTAACCAAACCGCTATAGCTCCTGTCGATAACAATAGAGATCTTCTATGCAGAGAAGTCATCAAAACAATTAGCCGTAGCATTGGGGGTTGTGGGAGGTGTGATTGTGGCTATAATAATTTGTCTGATTGCGATGAATAAAAAACTGAAATCTGGAACTTCTGGAACGCCAATAGCCGTAGATACGCGTAATGAAGGTGCTACTTCCAAATTCCTTATATGTTTTCGTCGTATGGCATTAATGTAAATATTTTACCCTTAAAGTTAACTGACTCTCTTCTCATATACAACGTTTTTTCTAACGTTACAGAAAGACGTGAGTATACACCTGAGTCGGGGGCGCTTATGCAGGAACCCAGCTTTATCTTCAACTTACAAACCTTGGTAGAAGCAACAGAAAATTTTCATGAGAAAAACAAGCTTGGCGAGGGAGGCTTTGGTGCTGTATACAAGGTGGGGTTGTAATTTCGCGTAACAAGAACAGTGTTTTCAGGAAATAGTTAAGGCGTATGAGAACTTTGTTTCTGTTTTGATCTTTCAGGGAAGGATTAAAGATGGCGAGCAGATAGCGGTTAAAAAGTTGTTTGCAAAAACTGGACAGGGGAATAACGAATTTATGAATGAAGTGAAGTTCGTGGCCAACGTTCAACACCGAAACCTGGTAAAGCTGCGCGGATGTTGCGCTGAGGGAGACGAAAGATTGCTTGTATATGAATATTTACCAAAGAAGAGCTTGGACACCATTCTGTTTAGTAAGTAAATATTTAATG
The DNA here is from genome assembly GCA_028583015.1 of Wollemia nobilis. Classification (NCBI taxonomy): domain Eukaryota; kingdom Viridiplantae; phylum Streptophyta; class Pinopsida; order Araucariales; family Araucariaceae; genus Wollemia; species Wollemia nobilis. The sequence continues at coordinate 152,916 of JAQPPZ010002590.1, forward strand.
TCTGTTTGTTTCGGCAAAGTTATATCAAGTAGATTGAAGAATTAACATAAAATATCAAATCTGAGAAATACAGATCCAGAAAAACGCAGACAGTTAGATTGGCAAAAACGTTATAACATCATATTAGGAGTTGCTCGTGGACTTCTTTATCTGCACGAGGATTCGCAACTGCGAATCATTCACAGAGACATCAAGGCAAATAATATTTTGCTCGACGACAAACTAAATGCCAAGATAGCTGACTTTGGCTTAGCTAGGCTTTTTGGCGATGATGACAGTAACATTCAAACAAGAGTTGCAGGAACCCTGTAAGTGTTACCCCTCACCCTGTGAGATCTTTAAAGCTTTTTGATGGTTTTGTTGCAGTTTTATGAATCGAGGGAGTGTTGCCTTGAGATGATGCAGTGGTTACATGGCTCCTGAGTATGCAATGAGGGGCCAACTGTCTGCAAAAGCCGACGTCTATAGTTATGGAGTGCTCCTCCTTGAGATTTTGAGCGGAAGGAAAAACATCGATAACAATTTTCCTCCACAAATGCAAAATCTGTTAGAATGGGTAAGAAAATGGATCTGGACCGTTATGCTTTGACCATATTTACAAAATCAGTTACTCAAATAAAGTAATGGATTGTATGATGCAGGCATGGAGGCTATACAGAGGTGGAGATATTCTGAATATGGTTGATACCACAATAACAGAAGCGTGCCCAAATGAGCAAGTCGTAAGATGCATTCATGTTGGGCTTCTCTGTGTGCAAGCTGATGCTACAACCCGTCCGGCAATGTCTAATGTTCTTATGATGATGATGAGCAATTCGGTGACGTTATCCAATCCGACAAAGCCTGCTTTTGTAAGTAATTTTGGCCAGTTAGGAGAGGAGGCACCATTGCAGACTCCTGCAATTGCCACGTCATCTTCATCCGGTGTTCGTTCTCTGAATGAAACCTCTATCACCGAATTGCAAGCTAGGTGAGATTAAAAAAAGACCTTCAATGTAAAATTTCCTAGTGGTTAGGACATGCATACGTTGTACTGTCGAGGGAAGAGGTTTGGTGGACCATAAAAGAAAGTTGTAATCCCGTGGATTCTCTTTTCTTATCCTGGCTACTGTTCAGACGAAGCCACCGCCCATATTCCTGACGTTGAATTTTCTAATGTTTTGACGTTCCAAGAGTTGAAGAAAAAGGCACCACACCTTAGACTAAATGAACATTTTAGAAAATAATTAGCTTGCCCGATTTGGTCTGAAATAGACAGTTGCTTAGAACAAAGCCATTTGTTTATTGCTTTAAAAAAATTAGAAAGTCCTACTTAATTGTGATTTTGATATTTGATTGTCCTAAGGCATGTCACGCCAATGGTGTTGCGAGTAAGCCCGTTGTATTATCAAAAAATTATAGCGTCACTAGTTGGCGATTTGCCAGCAATAGAAAAAAGGGGTCATAAACGAGAGTCCATACATTTAGCAATAGGCGTCGGAGATAATACTTCATATTACCAAAGAATACAACAGAAATATTACATCAGCTTACGAATAAGAAGCAGGCATTCCCATAGAACGTTGAAATAGAAGCAGGCATTCCGATAGAACGTTGAAATATTACATCAGCTTGCGAATAAAGAAGCAGGCATTCCAATCTCAAGGTTCTATCCAACTTAAAACAATCTTAAACAATCTTTCAAAATGCTACTACGAAAAACATAAATCTGATCTGAAATAAGCTTACAGGCAACATGTATAGTATGGTCAACGCCTATAAGAAGCAGGCATTCCGATCTCAACGTTCTATCCAACTTAAAACAATCTTTCAAAATGCTACTACGAAAGACATAAATTTAATTTGAAATAAGCCTACAGGAAACATGTATAGTATGGTCAACCCCTATATGTGTTAGAAAAATAAACCCAGATTTCACGCCTCCACCAGACTGCGCTCCAAACCTTGGGCGAAACCGGATTGCGCTCCAGACATGGGTGAAGTCGGACTGCGCTCCCGCAGTCCGGGATCCTGGCAAAAGTGTGACATGACGTCGCACCTACCCTCTGACAGATGTGACATCTGACAGATTCGATCTCCGCAAGAGTTAATGCCAAGTCGGCGATTAGTCAGAAACCCTAGTTGAGGGCCTGTCAGAGGATAACCCTTATCCGACTCTCCCCGTGGCTATAAAAGGCAGTTCGGGTCCTCAGACAAACAAGAGGCGAAAAAGGGAGAAGCTCGTGAAAGAGGAAGCGGAGAATAAAGCAAAGAAATAAAGGAGAGCGATTCAGTGAGCAGTGTGGCTCTGCTGATTAATGTCCGAGTAGCAGACTCGACATTTCTCCTTGTTTAGTTTATCCTGCAGCGTAGCCTGCAGATGTTATTTCCTCAGTTGAGGAATTTTGTAACCCTAGTTTCATATGAATAAAGTTTGTTATTATTTGTGGCATCTTTAGGGTTTACAATAGTTTATGTGCTAAACTTTGTTGTTCTCTATTCCGGCGTTTCTCTCCTCTCATACGGGTCTTGCCAAGCCAAGCAAACCCAACGGCAGCCGCGGAAGACAAAGAAGTCGAAGGCCAGAGTTGGCCAAGTCTGAAGCAGCCTTCCCACTTTGCTGCCGCAATCCGACTACGCCCGAGTTTCGAGCGCAGCCCGAGTGCCAGCGAAGTTCATCAGCCAACGAAGCTCGCACTTCGCTGTCGACCAGCGACTTTTGCCCTGCACCGTGCGAAGTTCGCACTTCGCTTGCGAAGGCTGAAGTTCGCCCTTATTCCAGCGCAGTCCGCACTGCGCTCGCGACTGGCGGACTTCGCCCATTTCCTAGCGCAGTCCGCACAGCGCTTGCAAGTGACGGACTTCGCCTGTGGTTCGACGTCGTTCACACTTCGCTCCCGAAGCTTGGAGCTAGTCGTGCGCCCTGCGCAGTCTGCACTGTCGAACTTTGACAAATTAGAAAATTGTCGAATCGTTCCTTCAAATTGGTATCAGAGCTGATTGAGCCGTGACGCGGAGATAGAAGATGGATTCTGGAAAGAATTCCCTACAGTTGTAGATCCCGCGATTTAATGGCAAGAACTACGATTATTGGAGCATCCAGATGAAGATCTTGTTTGGATCTCAGGAGCTATGGGAGTTAGTCGAGAATGGCTACCCAGAACCGACAGATGCAATAGCACTGGCCGCCCTCTCTCAAGCATATAAGGATCTATTGAAAGAGCACAAGAAGAAGGACCAGAAGACCCTCTTCTACATCATGCAAACGGTTGAGGAGACCATCTTCCCACGGATTGCATCAGCCACCAAGGCCAAGTAGGCTTGGGAAACCCTGGCAAGTTCGTATCAGGGCACCAACAAAGTGAAGTTGGTGAAGCTGCAGATGCTCAAGAGAGAGTTTGAGAATCTGCAGATGAGCGAGTCCGAGTCGATGAGCGACTTCTTCACCCGAATGACGAACATTATCAACCAGATGTGGTTGAACGAAGAAAATGTGCAGAGCTAGAGAATCGTGGAGAAGATTCTCAAAAGTCTTCCTGTTAAGTTCGACTCGGTTATGATAGCAATCAAAAAGTTGAGGGATTTGACAACCCTCTCGACAGATGAACTCATGGGTTCCCTGCAGACCCATGAACAAAGGCTGAGCCGCTCAACTCAGTCTTCTTTGGAGCAAGCCTTCAAAGGGTAGGTCTCAGTCCGAGACAACTGCAGACAAGACTCCCACCATGGCGCTTCTAGTTCTCAAGGAGGAAGAGGCAAAAGCAGGCGTGGGAGAAGTAACAAGTAAGGAAGGAGATCAAACCCTCAGGACACAGCCAAGTTGCAACTTTCATCAGCAAGGAGGAATAGGCACTAGCAAAAATCAACAAGGTGGCTCTCAGTAGAAGAAGGACATGTCAAAGGTCCAATGCTACTACTGCAGTAAGTTCGACCATTATGCCACACAATGCAGAAAGAAGATGGTGAATGAGAATCAGCAACAAGCCCATTATACGGAGGAATCCGAAAATGCGGTAGGAGGAGATGTGTTGTTGACTTACAGTATTGAAGAGGAGAGCAAGAAAAACACATGGTATCTTGACAGTGGTTGCAGCAACCATATGACTGGAAACAAAGAGATGTTCTCACAACTGGATGAAACAGTCTAGTTCGAAGTCAAGATGGGGAACAACATCAAGGTTCCCGTGATGGGGAAAGGAAAGATCCTCATCCACACCCAGCACGGTGAAAGATAAACAATTCAAGATGTTTTTTATGTGCCTAGGTTGAAGCACAATCTGCTAAGTGTTGGACAGCTTGTGCAGAAGGGGCACACTATACTGTTCAAAGACGGTGTTTGTTCCATCAGAGACAAAGTGCATGGACAAATCGCAACTGTGTCCATGACAAAAAACAAAATGTTTCCGCTGCAAATTTAGAATGAATCTTTGATGTCTCTGAGTGTAGTTGAGAAGGATGCTACCTAGCTGTGGCATCTCAGATTCGGTCGCCTGAGTTTCAGTGGCCTGAATCTACTGCATAAGAAGCAGATGGTGAAGGGTTTACCCCTTATTGAGCAACCGAACCAAGTTTGTGAAGGTTTCCTGGTCGACAAGTAGCATAGGGACGCATTCCCTGTAGGACAGTCTTGGAGAGCATCACGACCATTGGAGCTAGTGCACTCAGACATTTGTGGTCCCATGCAGACCACCACACTTTTCGACAACAAGTTCTTCCCGACCTTCATTGATGACTTCAGCCGAAAGACATGGATTTATCCAATCAAGTTGAAGTCAGAAGCTTTTGCAAGGTTTAGGGAGTTCAATGCTCTGGTTGAGAAATAGAGCGATTATTATGTGAAGACTCTAAGAACTGATGGAGGTGGAGAATACATCTCCAATGAATTCCACAACTTTTGCAAATAGCATGGAATTCGAAGGCAGTTCACTGCCAGATACATGCCGCAACAGAATGGCGTAGCTGAGAGGAAGAACAGAACAATCATGGAGATGGCACGGAGCATGCTGAAGGCAAAAACTCTGCCACATGAGTTCTGGGCGAGAAGCTGTAAGTTGTGCGGTTTATCTCTGCTGAACCGATGTCCCACCAAGAGTGTGAGGGACAACATTCTAGAGGAAGCCTGGAGCAAGTTGAAGCCAACTGTGGCTCATTTGCGAGTTTTCGGGTGCATAACATATGCACATGTTCCAGATGAGACAAGGCAGAAGCTGGATGACAAAGCTGAAAAATACATCTTCACAGGGTACAGTGAACCAGCAAAGGCATACAGGCTATACAATCCTGTGACAAAGAAACTTGTCATCAGCCGAGATGTGAAGTTCCTAGAGGATGAAGCCTGGAACTGGAATTCAAAGACTGGTCAGTCTGAACTAGCAACTGTTGAACCTGTAAACTTGGAGGATGATAGTGCGCAGCCAACTGTACCTTCAAGCAGCAACAGTGGTGCCAGCAGCAACACAGCCTCATCATCCCGGTCACCTCCACTTGCAAGCGAATTCAAAACCTGAGGACTCCTACAAAGACTCGGAGCTTGCAAGACATTTATGAGGTAACCCGTAATCAGTTAGATGAAGATTATTCTGATTTTGCTCTCTTTACTGAATGTGATCCGGTGGAGTTTGAAGAGGCAAGTCAGAATCGCAAATGGGTGAATGCGATGGATGAGGATATAACAGCCATCGAGAAGAATGAGACATGGCAGCTAACAGATCTTTCAGCACGAAAGAAGACCATTGGGGTCAAGTGGGTATATAAAACGAAGTTTAATGCCCAGGGAGAAGTTGACAGGCATAAGGCCAAATTAGTGGCGAAAGGCTACAAGCAAAAGTTAGGTGTTGACTATCATGAGGTGTATGCACCTATAGCCCAACATGACACAGTCAGAATGATTTTGGCACTGGCAGCTCAGAAAGGATGGAGCATGTACCAGATGGATGTCAAGTCTACCTTCCTCAACGGAGTGTTGGAAGAAGAGGTCTACATAGACCAGTCGCTCGGTTATGAAATACAAGGGCAAGAAGGCAAAGTCCTGGAACTAAAGAAGGCCCTGTATGGGTTGAAGCAAGCACCCTAGGCATGGTACAACCGTATTGACGGCTATTTTCAAGAGAATGGGTTTCAAAAATGCCCATATGAGCACACCCTGTACATGAAGACAAATGCAGCAGGTGAGCTCATCATCGTCTGCCTATACGTAGACGATCTGATATATACTAGCAATAGCAGCAGTCTATTTGTGCAGTTCAGAACAACCATGAAGTCCGAGTTTGAAATGACTGACATAGGGCTGATGAAATTTTTTCTTGGCATTGAAGTTGACCAATCTGCAGATGGCATCTTCATTTCTCAGGGCAAGTACGCAAAGGATGTCCTGAAGCGTTTCAAGATGGAGGACAGCAAACCTGCCATCACACCTGTAGCCACAGGTTTGAAGCTGAGCAAGTTGGATACGGGGAGGAATGTAGATCCAACCTTGTTCAAGAGGCTAGTTGGCGGTCTGATGTATTTGACTGCAACTCGGCCAGATCTGATGTTCGAAGTCAGTCTGATTAGTCATTTCATGGAGACTCCGAAGGACACGCACTAGCAAGCAGGCAAGAGGATCTTGCGCTATGTCAACGAGACACGAAACCATGGCCTATTTTACGCCAGACAAGACCAGTTGGAGCTGGTGGGCTTCACAGACAGTGACTGGGCTGGCAGTACCGATGATCGAAAGAGCACCTCCGGGTATGCTTTCCATCTTGGATTAGGGGCAGTCTCATGGGCGTCCAAGAAGCAACCCATCGTTGCGTTGTCCATAGCCAAAGCAGAATATGTCGCCGCCACGACATCCGCATGCCAGGTAGTTTGGCTGCGAAGAGTTCTGAGTGAATTACAACATCCGCCCGAAGCAGCGACAACAATTTTTTGTGATAACAATTCGGCCATCGCACTGCCAAAGGATCCCGTGTTCCATGGTCGGACGAAGCACATTGATATTCGTTATCACTTCATCAGAGAGTTGGTGAAGTCCGAAGAAATTCATCTGCAGTTTTGCAGATCCAAGGAGCAGTTGGTAGATATTTTCACAAAGCCTTTGAAGGAGGAAGACTTCAGCAGATTGCGAGAGCAACTTAGAGTCAAAGCACTCATGAAATCAGGTTTAAATGAGGGTGTTAGAAAAATAAACCCAGGTTTCACGCCTCCGCCAGACTGCGCTCCAAACCTTGGGCGAAACCGGATTGTGCTCCAGACATGGGCGAAGTCGGACTGCGCTCCCGTAGTCCGGGATCCCGGCAAAAGTGTGACATGATGTCGCACCTACCCTCTGACAGATGTGACATCTGACAGATCCGATCTTCGCAAGAGTTAATGCCAAGTCAGCGATTAGTCAGAAACCCTAGTTGAGGGCCTGTCAGAGGATAACCCTTATCTGAACCTGTCAGAGGATAACCCTTATCCTCCTCTCCCCGTGGCTATAAAAGGTAGTTTGGGTCCTCGGACAAACAAGAGGCGAAAAATGGAGAAGCTCGTGAAAGAGGAAGCGAAGAATAGAGCAAAGAAAGAAAGGAGAGCGATTCAGTGAGCAGTGTGGCTCAGCTGATTAATGTCCGAGCAGCAGACTCGACATTAGTTTATCCTGCAGCGTAGCCTGTAGATGTTATTTCCTCGGTTGAAGAATTTTGTAACCCTAGTTTCATATGAATAAAATTTTCTATTGTTTGTGGCATCTTTAGGGTTTGCAATAGTTTATGTGCTAAACTTTGTTATTCTCTGTTCTGGAGTTTCTCTCCTCTCATATGGGTCTTGCCAAGCCAAGCAAACCCAACGGCAGTCGTGCAAGACGAAGAAGTCGAAGGCCAGAGTTGGCCAAGTCTGAAGCAGCCTTCCCACTTCGCTGCCACAATCCGACTGCGCCCAAGTTCCGAGCGCAGCCCGAGTGCCAGCGAAGTTCGTCAGCCAGCGAAGCTCGCACTTTGCTGCCAACCAGCGACTTTCGCCCTGCGTCGTGCGAAGTTCGCACTTTGCTTGCGAAGGCTGAAGTTCGCTCTTATTCCAGCGCAGTCCACACTGTGCTCGTGACTGGTGGACTTCGCCCATTTCCCAGCGCAGTCCGCACTGCGCTCGTGAGTGACGGACTTCGCCCGTGGTTCGGCGCCGTCCGCACTTCGCTCCCGAAGCTTGGAGCTGGCCGTGCGCCCTGCGCAATCTGCACTGTCGGACTTCGGCAAATTAGAAAATTGTCGAATCGTTCCTTCAATATGTTCATCTTGGAAAACAATAAGACATTTGTCCTTCCATATGGTAAACAAAACACTACTCTAACAATCTGCCAGAAAATACAAATATGGCGAGGAAGCTTAGGGGAATCCCCAAAAGAACCAAATGCCACCAAACATGATCCGAGACGACATCGAAGTACAAGGCCTTAATTTCCTTTCAAACTGTCCTGCTACACGAACACTCCCAAAAGATATGCTTGATGGTTTCACTGCTACCACATGAAGAACACCTATCAGAAGAGAGCAACCATTTGGCCAGCCTTGCTTTACTCTGAAGACCCTGCATAACGACTAACCAAACGAACACTTTTAGTTGCATAGAAAGCCTCCAACCCCAGATGTTAGCCAACCATTTCTTCCATTTTTTGCCGTATATCGGGTACTCCATCTAGAGTTAAGCACCTCTTCAAATGGAACCTACGGAACCATAAGTAAGTACAACTTAGCCGAATTAAAACACTAGATAGGTTTATCATACTGCCATCTCCAATCTCTCCAAACTGATCCCGGAAAGCTACTGAAAATTTTGTGTTGAGACCCTGAATTTGCTAGATTGCAAACTTGTCATAAGATTTAAGCTTAAATTTCACTAACAACTACGTCGGAGACTTATATGACATGGCACACAACTTTTCTGTTCGACATGAAGAGCACACAATTTAGAGAGTGTTGAAGAGCATGCGTGTTAGAAAAGTACGAGTAATTGAAAAAATGTAATTATTTAATAGTAGCGATTCGATCGGGTCACGCTTTGCCGTCCAAGGAAAGTTGAATTATTGAAATTGACTTCCTGTCGATAGATTAGACTAACGGTTTGCAAGCTATATGCACGCGGAATGAATATGATGTCAAGTATTTTGCACTAAACTTTTTGTTTTTAAGGAACACTTATTAAATATGTATGATGTGGAAATGTAAATTTTTAATATAAATCATTTGTTTATTAAAATAAATTAGGTGTGTTATCTATTGAGAGTAATTTTAACAAAATAACGAACTTGGTCAAATAAATCATATCTGATTTTTTTTTAAATATATATATAAATATAAAAGTGATTTGTATTATTAAAAAAATATAATATTATATTAATCATAAAAAGTTAGGTGAAATAGAAACATACCTCCAAATATCTATGTCAAAATTTTTGATATGGAAGCATACCTCGAAATATCTATAGTGGTGGGAAGAATAGGAATTGTGGCAATGTTAATGCTCGGTTTAGTCTCCTATGACAAACTCATTTACACTTGTGAGGAACACAATACTTTTATATTAAGACCATATTCATGCAAAATACTTAGAATGGATTCACTAAGTCTTAGAGTTAATATTAAAAGTTTTAAAGATTATATTTAACCTAATTCAATCTACTTGTAACATGGTTATTTTAATTGAAGTTTTGTAATTGTTTTTTTTTAATTTGACTTAGTTGAGTTTACTATATTTGGTTTATTATATATATATATATATATATATATATATATATATATATATATATATTTTTTTTTATTTTTTTTTTGTTAGAGTAAATCACTATATAAAATATATTTATATAGAAAAGCAATTATAGTGTTTCAAACTTTAACGGTAGAATTAAAGAAAAAATAAGACAAACACACACGAGAAGAAGAGACAACGATTTTAACGTGGTTCACCCAATGTGGGTTACATCCACCGAGAATTTTCAGTCCTTCATTTTCTCAATCCAAGCAATAGAGGGTTACAACCTACAACAAACATCTGCTGTAATTTCCTCTCTATATTTCCAAGGAATCAACACAGTAATTTTCTTTGTCATAGTCATCTCTGTTTTTCCTCACAACTATATATAAGAAAAAAACAGAAAAAACAAACTGCTTTTCTTAATACATTCCAAGATTAACATTGAGTTCCCAACATCTAATTTTGGGATAAAAACAAAAAAACTTTCCCTGGTTGTCCTGTTGTAAATCCGAAAACTTTCTCTGGTAGACTAACAGACTGTAAATCTGGAAACTTTCCCTGCCCGTCCTGCAGTAAATCCAGAAACTTTCTCTGTTTAGCCTCCTCATAATTAGGCTCCATTCCTAACAATCTCCCACTTGGAGACTAATTCCATTGCACCATATTGCAACCAAGGACTGAAAAATTCTCATCATGGCCTCTTATTCCTTAAGGCCAACTGAAGTTGAGCAAAAGCTCAACTTTTCTCTTGACACCACTTTTGTAAGCATGTCAGCAGGATTTTGTGATGTGTGAACCTTCCCTAATTTCAAAGATCCATCTTCCACTACTGATCTAATGAAATGATACCTGAGTTTGATGTGTTTAGTTTTTGAATGGAATGCTGAATTCTTTGCAAGGTGTATAGCACTCTGGCTATCACTCCACAACCTATTATCCTCTTGCTTCTTCCCCAGTTCTTCCATTAGTCTTTGCAACCAAACCATCTCTTTGCTTGCTTTTGTAGCAGCAACATATTCAGCTTCAGTGGTTGAAAGGGCAACTACGTGTTGGAGTTTAGAAATCCAACTAACCGCTCCTCCTCCTATAGTAAATATGTAGCCAATGGTGCTCCTTCCACCATCAAGATCACCTGCCATATCAGAATCTACAAAACCTTTCAAGCATATATTAGAGCCTCCAAAATTCAAAGAATAATTTGAAGTTCCTCTCAAGTACCCGAGTATCCATTTTACCGCTTGCCAATGTCCTTTTCTCGGATTACTCATAAATCTACTCACTACTCCCATTGCATGGGCAATGTCTGGTCTTGTACAAACCATTGCATACATCAAGCTTCCAACCGCTGATGCATAGGGAACCTTAGCCATATGCTCTTGTTCCTTTTGTGTCTTGGGACACAAATCTTTGGTGAGTTTGAAATGCTTTGCCAATGGAGTAGCAACAGACTTTGCATTGTTCATGTTGAATCTCTTAAGCACTTTTTCAATGTATTTTGCTTGTGATAATTTCAGAGTGTGACTCTCCTTGTCTCTTGTTATCCTCATACCAAGGATTTGTTTGGCTTCTCCCAAATCCTTCATGGCAAAGGATTTAGCCAACTTCTTCTTGAGCATGTTTATATCTTGCATATTTGTTCCTGCAACTAACATGTCATCCACATACAATAGCAAAATAACATAGTTACCATTTCCAGTTTGCTTAAAATATACACAGTGATCACTTTGACATCTTTCAAACCTTTGATTAGCCATGAACTTATCAAATTTTAAATACCACTGTCTAGGAGCTTGTTTTAACCCATACAAGCTCTTTTTCAGTTTACATACCCAATCCTCTTTACCTTTCACCTGAAAGCCTTCTGGTTGGTGCATATAAATTTCCTCCTCCAAATCACCATGAAGAAATGTTGTCTTCACATCCAATTGCTCCAGAAACAAATTTTCTATAGCTACAAGACTCAAAATAGCTCTAATAGAGGTCATTTTTACAAGCTGGAGAAAAAATCTCATCAAAATCAATACCTTTTTTCTGAGCGAATCCCTTGACCACTAGTCTTGCTTTGTATCTCTTATGCCCTTCATTCTCCTCTTTAATCTTGTACACCCATTTATTGGTCAAAGCTCTTTTACCTTTGGGTAGCTCAACCAAATCCCAAGTTTGGTTGTGGAATAAAGAGTCCATTTCTTCATTCATTGCAAGCTCCCACTTATTCCTGGTATCCATCTGTAATGCTTCTTGAAAACATTCTGGCTCACCAGCATCAGTATACAAAACATAATCAGAGAAACGTTGAGGAATTTTACTTATCCTGGTAGATCGTCTAACAACACTTTCTGGAGATTGAGGTGCTTGTTGTTGCTTGCTTGTACATTTTGATCTTCTACCACTTTTGGAGTTACCTTTTCTATGTGTCCATCAAGGTCTATGTATTCAACAATTTCCTCTTTCTGTTTCTTTCCCTGCAACCGATCTTTATACAAGTTTTTTTCATTAAATATGACATCCCTACTTCTAATGACTTTTCGGTTATCACAATCCCATAATCTGTAACCCAAGCCATCAATACCGTAACCAATAAAATAGCACTTTTGGGCCTTAGCATCTAACTTATTTCTGTTCTCTTTGTCTATATGCATAAAAGCCTCACATCCAAATACCTTAAGGAAAGAATAATTTACTGGTTTACCTGTCCAAAGCTCTTCCGAAATTCCTCCATCCAAGGCACTAGACGGTCCTCTATTAATCAGATATACTACAGTATCAACAGCATGAGCCCATAAAAATAATGGTAAGCCTGCATGTATTCTCATGCTCCTAGCACGCTCCATGATGGTTCTATTCATTCTTTCTGCAACCCCATTTTCTTGAGGTGTTCTTGGAACTACCTTGATTCTTCTAATTCCATTTTTAGAACAAAACACATCAAATTCTCTCCTGCAATATTCTCCACCATTATCCGACTTTAGACACTTTAACCTTTTTCCAGTTTCATTTTCAACTAATGCTTTCCAATTCTTAAAGGTATTAAAAACATCACTTTTATTCTTAATGCAATATATCCATGTTTTCCTTGTTGCATCATCAATAAAAAGTACATAGTAAGAGGAACCTCCAAGAGAAGTTACCTGAGTTGGGCCCCAAACATCTGAGTGCACAAGCTCCAATTTCTCTTTCTTCCTTTCCTTGCCATCCTTGAGAAATCTAACTCTCTTTGCTTTACCATAAACACAATCCTCACAGAATTCCAAATCAATCTCTTTTAACTTAGGCAATAACTTTCTTGAATGTAAAATTTCCATACCTTTTCCACTCATATGGCCAAGTCTTTGGTGCCACAAAGATGCACTCTCACCTGTAGAAACTAAATTCATGGAGCGGTGAGAAAAATCAATAAGTAAATAAAGAGTACCCACCAATTTACCTCTAGCTACTATCAATGAACCTTTAGTAACTTTCCAAGCATTTTCTCCGAATGCAACCGTGTATCCTTCACCATCAAGCTTACTTGCCGATATAAGATTTCTCTTTAAATCTGGTATGTGTCTCACCTCTTTAAGAGCCCATTGACATCCATTTGGGGATTTAATCAAAATCTTTCCAATACCCACGATTTTACATGGTTGGTCATTTCCCAATAGAACCTGTCCATAATCTCCGGAAACATAATCTATGAAATATTCCTTATGTGAGGTAGCATGGAATGAAGCACCACTATCAATTACCCAATAATCACTATTTCTATCAAGAGATAAGATTAAAGCATCTTGTAGAATTTGTCCAATAATATTGGCTTCTGAAGTGTTACCATTATTATCATTACCTTCATTTCCATCACCCTTTCTTTGCCAACAGTCCTTCTTGAGATGACCCTTTTTGCCACAGTGCCAACACTGTAGCTTTCCTTTTCCACGTGATTTGGATCTGCCTTTGGATTTGCCACGATGTGAACTCTTGCCTCTTTCTCTTCCTCTTCCTCTATTCTCAATAGTTAAGGCGGTGCTAGATGATTCTCCTGTGGTTTTTCTTCTCATGTCCTCACTGAGTATCACACCAACCACATCATCAAATTCTAATTTATTTGAACTCGAAGCAGAGTTACTTACCGCCATTACCAAATTGTTCCAACTTTTCGGAAGAGAGCATAAGATTAATAAGGCCCTAAGCTCATCATCAAAATCCAATCCTATTGAATGCAATTGATTAGTGACAGTATTAAATTCATTTAAATGATCATGCACAGATCCTCCTTCACTCATTTTCATGTTAAATAACCTTTTCATTAAGAATACCTTATTTGATGCTTATGGTTTCTCATACATCTTGGCCAACTTATCCATGACTCCCTTGGTAGTCTTTTCATCGAGAGATGTTGAAAGCTACGGTGGCTCCCAAGCACAACCTCATGGTACCCAATGCCTTTCTATCAAGGAGACTCCACTCCTCATCAGACATAGATGAAGGTCTCTCTGTTTCCCCCTCAAGAGGTAAGTAAAGATCCTTCTAGTACAAGTAATCCTCCATCTGCATCTTCCAGAATTGAAAGTTCTGGCCATTGAATTTTTGAACTCTAAACCTCCCTTCTTCCGCCATTGCTCCCACTTGATCCAGAAATTCTCCTTCTGTCAAGTGCACCCAACAAAACAACCGCTCTGATACCACTTGTTAGAGTAAATCACTATATAAAATATATTTATATAGAAAAGCAATTATAGTGTTTCAAACTTTAACGGCAGAATTAAAGAAAAAAGACAAACACACACAGAAGAAGAGACAACGATTTTAACGTGGTTCACCCAATGTGGGTTACATCCACCGAGAATTTTCAGTCCTTCCTTTCTCAATCCAAGCAATAGAGGGTTACAACCTACAACAAACATCTGCTGTAATTTCCTCTCTATATTTCCAAGGAATCAACACAGTAATTTTCTTTGTCATAGTCATCTCTGTTTTTCCTCACAACTATATATAAGAAAAAAACAGAAAAACAAACTGCTTTTCTTAATACATTCCAAGATTAACATTGAGTTCCCAACATCTAATTTTGGGATAAAAACAAAAAAACTTTCCCTGGCTATCCTGTTGTAAATCCGAAAACTTTCTCTGGTAGACTAACAGACTGTAAATCTGGAAACTTTCCCTGCCCGTCCTGCAGTAAATCTAGAAACTTTCTCTGTTTAGCCTCCTCATAATTAGGCTCCATTCCTAACAATCTCCCACTTGGAGACTAATTCCATTGCACCATACTGCAACCAAGGACTGAAAAATTCTCATCATGGCCTCTTATTCCTTAAGGCCAACCGAAGTTGAGCAAAAGCTCAACTTTTCTCTTGACACCACTTTTGTAAGCATGTCAGCAGGATTTTGTGATGTGTGAACCTTCCCTAATTTCAAAGATCCATCTTCCACTACTGATCTAATGAAATGATACCTGAGTTTGATGTGTTTAGTTTTTGAATGGAATGCTGAATTCTTTGCAAGGTGTATAGCACTCGGCTATCACTCCACAACCTATTATCCTCTTGCTTCTTCCCTAGTTCTTCCATTAGTCTTTGCAACCAAACCATCTCTTTGCTTGCTTCTGTAGCAACAACATATTCAGCTTCAATGGTTGAAAGGGCAACTACGTGTTGGAGTTTAGAAATCCAACTAACCGCTCCTCCTCCTATAGTAAATATGTAGCCAGTAGTGCTCCTTCCACCATCAAGATCACCTGCCATATCAGAATCTACAAAACCTTTCAAGCATATATTAGAGCCTCCAAAATTCAAAGAATAATTTGAAGTTCCTCTCAAGTACCTGAGTATCCATTTTACCGCTTGCCAATGTCCTTTTCCCGGATTACTCATAAATCTACTCACTACTCCCACTTGCATGGGCAATGTCCGGTCTTGTACAAACCATTGCATACATCAAGCTTCCAACCGCTGATGCATAGGGAACCTTAGCCATATGCTCTTGTTCCTTTTGTGTCTTGGGACACAAATCTTTGGTGAGTTTGAAATGCTTTGCCAATGGAGTAGCAACAGACTTTGCATTGTTCATGTTGAATCTCTTAAGCACTTTTTCAATGTATTTTGCTTGTGATAATTTCAGAGTGTGACTCTCCTTGTCTCTTGTTATCCTCATACCAAGGATTTGTTTGGCTTCTCCCAAATCCTTCATGGCAAAGGATTTAGCCAACTTCTTCTTGAGCATGTTTATATCTTGCATATTTGTTCCTGCAACTAACATGTCATCCACATACAATAGCAAAATAACATAGTTACCATTTCCAGTTTGCTTAAAATATACACAGTGATCACTTTGACATCTTTCAAACCTTTGATTAGCCATGAACTTATCAAATTTTAAATACCACTGTCTAGGAGCTTGTTTTAACCCATACAAGCTCTTTTTCAGTTTACATACCCAATCCTCTTTACCTTTCACCTGAAAGCCTTCTGGTTGGTGCATATAAATTTCCTCCTCCAAATCACCATGAAGAAATGTTGTCTTCACATCCAATTGCTCCAGAAACAAATTTTCTATAGCTACAAGACTCAAAATAGCTCTAATAGAGGTCATTTTTACAACTGGAGAAAAAATCTCATCAAAATCAATACCTTTTTTCTGAGCGAATCCCTTGACCACTAGTCTTGCTTTGTATCTCTTATGCCCTTCATTCTCCTCTTTAATCTTGTACACCCATTTATTGGTCAAAGCTCTTTTACCTTTGGGTAGCTCAACCAAATCCCAAGTTTGGTTGTGAAATAAAGAGTCCATTTCTTCATTCATTGCAAGCTCCCACTTATTCCTGGTATCCATCTGTAATGCTTCCTGAAAACATTCTGGCTCACCAGCATCAGTATACAAAACATAATCAGAGAAACGTTGAGGAATTTTACTTATCCTGGTAGAACGTCTAACAACACTTTCTGGAGATTGAGGTGCTTGTTGTTGTTGCTTGTACATTTTGATCTTCTACCACCTTTGGAGTTACCTTTTCTATGTGTCCATCAAGGTCTATGTATTCAGCAATTTCCTCTTTCTGTTTCTTTCCCTGCAACCGATCTTTATACAAGTTTTTTTCATTAAATATGACATCCCTACTTCTAATGACTTTTCGGTTATCACAATCCCATAATCTGTAACCCAAGCCATCAATACCGTAACCAATAAAATAGCACTTTTGGGCCTTAGCATCTAACTTATTTCTGTTCTCTTTGTCTATATGCATAAAAGCCTCACATCCAAATACCTTAAGGAAAGAATAATTTACTGGTTTACCTGTCCAAAGCTCTTCCGGAATTCCTCCATCCAAGGCACTAGACGGTCCTCTATTAATCAGATATACTACAGTATCAACAGAATGAGCCCATAAAAATAATGGTAAGCCTGCATGTATTCTCATGCTCCTAGCACGCTCCATGATGGTTCTATTCATTCTTTCTGCAACCCCATTTTCTTGAGGTGTTCTTGGAACTACCTTGATTCTTCTAATTCCATTTTTAGAACAAAACACATCAAATTCTCTACTGCAATATTCTCCACCATTATCCGACTTTAGACACTTTAACCTTTTTCCAGTTTCATTTTCAACTAATGCTTTCCAATTCTTAAAGGTATTAAAAACATCACTTTTATTCTTAATGCAATATATCCATGTTTTCCTTGTTGCATCATCAATAAAAAGTACATAGTAAGAGGAACCTCCAAGAGAAGTTACCTGAGCTGGGCCCCAAACATCTGAGTGCACAAGCTCCAATTTCTCTTTCTTCCTTTCCTTGCCATCCTTGAGAAATCTAACTCTCTTTGCTTTACCATAAACACAATCCTCACAGAATTCCAAATCAATCTCTTTTAACTTAGGCAATAACTTTCTTGAATGTAAAATTTCCATACCTTTTCCACTCATATGGCCAAGTCTTTGGTGCCACAAAGATGCACTCTCACCTGTAGAAACTAAATTCATGGAGCAGTGAGAAAAATCGGTAAGTAAATAAAGAGTACCCACCAATTTACCTCTAGCTACTATCAATGAACCTTTAGTAACTTTCCAAGCATTTTCTCCGAATGCAACCGTGTATCCTTCACCATCAAGCTTACTTGCCGATATAAGATTTCTCTTTAAATCTGGTATGTGTCTCACCTCTTTAAGAGCCCATTGACATCCATTTGGGGATTTAATCAAAATCTTTCCAATACCCACGATTTTACATGGTTGGTCATTTCCCAATAGAACATGTCCATAATCTCCAGAAACATAATCTATGAAGTATTCCTTATGTGAGGTAGCATGGAATGAAGCACCACTATCAATTACCCAATAATCACTATTTCTATCAAGAGATAAGATTAAAGCATCTTGTAGAATTTGTCCAAGTAATATTGGCTTCGAAGTGTTACCATTATTATCATTACCTTCATTTCCATCACCCTTTCTTTGCCAACAGTCCTTCTTGAGATGACCCTTTTTGCCACAGTGCCAACACTGTAGCTTTCCTTTTCCACGTGATTTGGATCTGCCTTTGGATTTTCCACGATGTGAACTCTTGCCTCTTTCTCTTCCTCTTCCTCTATTCTCAATAGTTAAGGCGGTGCTAGATGATTCTCCTGTGGTTTTTCTTCTCATGTCCTCACTGAGTATCACACCAACCACATCATCAAATTCTAATTTATTTGAACTCGAAGCAGAGTTACTTACCGCCATTACCAAATTGTTCCAACTTTTTGGAAGAGAGCATAAGATTAATAAGGCCCTAAGCTCATCATCAAAATCCAATCCTACTGAATGCAATTGATTAGTGACAGTATTAAATTCATTTAAATGATCATGCATAGATCCTCCTTCACTCATTTTCATGTTAAATAACCTTTTCATTAAGAATACCTTATTTGATGCTGATGGTTTCTCATACATCTTGGCCAACTTATCCATGACTCCCTTGGTAGTCTTTTCATCAGAGATGTTGAAGGCTACGGTGGCTCCCAAGCACAGCCTCACAGTACCCAATGCCTTTCTATCAAGGAGACTCCACTCCTCATCAGACATAGATGAAGGTCTCTCTGTTTCCCCCTCAAGAGGTAAGTAAAGATCCTTCTGGTACAAGTAATCCTCCATCTGCATCTTCCAAAATTGAAAGTTCTGGCCATTGAATTTTTGAACTCTAAACCTCCCTTCTTCCGCCATTGCTCCCACTTGATCCAAAAATTCTCCTTCTGTCAAGTGCACCCAACAAAACAACCGCTCTGATACCACTTGTTAGAGTAAATCACTATATAAAAATATATTTATATAGAAAAGCAATTATAGTGTTTCAAACTTTAACGAGCGAGAATTAAAGAAAAATTAGACAAACACACACAGAAGAAGAGACAACGATTTTAACGTGGTTCACCCAATGTGGGTTACATCCACCGAGAATTTTCAGTCCTTCATTTTCTCAATCCAAGCAATAGAGGGTTACAACCTACAACAAACATCTGCTGTAATTTCCTCTCTATATTTCCAAGGAATCAACACAGTAATTTTCTTTGTCATAGTCTTCTCTGTTTTTCCTCACAACTATATATAAGAAAAAAATAGAAAAAACAAACTGCTTTTCTTAATACATTCCAAGATTAACATTGAGTTCCCAACATCTAATTTTGGGATAAAAACAAAAAAACTTTCCCTGGTTGTCCTGTTGTAAATCCGAAAACTTTCTCTGGTAGACTAACAACTGTAAATCTGAAAAATTTCCCTGCCCGTCCTGCGAGTAAATCCAGAAACTTTCTCTGTTTAGCCTCCTCATAATTAGGCTCCATTCCTAACATATATATATATATATATATATATTTTTTTTTTTTATTTGTACAATTTTTCTAAATTATAAAATGATTTATTTTAAATTGAAGATCTTCTTTAAACATAAACTTTCTTCTTAAAAAAAATTATATATACAATTTATGCATATATTTTTTTATAATATTAAAAAAATTACTTCAAATATAATATATAATAAAAATTTTAAAATGCTATAACATTTATTACAAGTATCAATGGTTCTTGTTGGAAAATTAAACCAAATTTGACATCTCAAAAAATCCATCCACTGCAGCATTCGTCGAATTCTAGCTCACTTGAATTAATTACTGGCAATTGAGACTGACAGTCAGTTTGGTGATTGGATGGAAACCCCAATTTTGCATTAATTGCATTTCAGAGCAGTTGGTGTAGCTTTTCGCCTCATCCGTGAATCCCCACTATATATCTCTCTCGGGGTTCTATTTTGAATGAGTTAGAAGGGTTGGAGAAAAGCAGAGCGAAGGAGCAAAAGATAAACGCAGCAGCATTGTGTGGAGAGAAGAAGGAACATCAGTGTTGAACAACTAAGTCTCTGTTATTTAATGAATATGTTCTATACATTTTATATTTGCAGATCTATGGATGTATTTCTAACTTGGAGCATGTGGATGTATTTTATCTTTTAAGCAATAATAAAGAGTTGCATATATTTTTCGCTCTCTCTGTATGGTTTATAACTTGGCAAAGTTTATTTATTTATTCCCTCCATTCTGCTAGAAAATCCGTGAATATTTTCGTAGATGTCTTCATCTCCATTTTAGGTCATTTCGTCTGTTAAAGCCTTTCGAATTTGAATTAACTCCACCTTGTTCATTTTGTTTGTATTTATTTGTGGAAAAATTTAGGTTAATTTAATATTATAAAGTTGAAATATCAAATTAACTCTAAATCCTTTGTGAAGTTCGAAATATTAAATTACATCAAAAATCCACTTTCACAAAATTCAAAATTCCATTTCGCATTGTCTTTGTCTCCAATCCGCATCCGCTTAACCTAAAATCTATTCTACACTTTTCCCTTGGCAAAAGTGACATCATCATCAATATTGTGCGGATTTTGAATCCGAGCTCTTTCTCTTCTTTTACCCTAGTGGAATCCATTCCGCACTTGTTTGTTCGCTCTTGCCCTGTATTAAAGTGTGTGCCATTCTGAACTTGTTTCCCGCTTTGAAATAGTGCATCCTCCTATATTCGCTCCACTCCAGATTGGAGTATTGGCACTTCAGATTTAATTTGTCTTCTGGAATCGCGTGTTCATTGTCATTGTCCCGCTCCAAAATTAAAACCCTTCTAATCTGCTTCGGACTAGTGTTTTGGCATTTCGAGATTGAATCCTTTTCGGATTCGTGCTTTCCATTTAAGTTTCGCTCCGGGTTAAAAAACACTTTTGTGGATTGGCTTTGCCCTGTTCTGGATTTAAAACTACAAATTGGTATCAGATCTTGGGCCCTCCCATGGAATATTAAAGCAATGGCTTTCGAAAACAACTCTTTGCAGTTATAGATCCCACGGTTCAGTGGCAAGAATTACGATTACTAGAACATTCAGATGAAAATATTATTTTGGTCTCAGGAGTTATGGGACTTGGTCGAGAACGGTTATCTAGATCCAGCAGATGCAACAACATTAGTCACACTCTCCCAAGAAGATTCAGATTTGTTGAAGGAGAATCGTAAGAAAGACTAGAAGGCATTATTTTATATAATGCAGGCAGTTGAAGAGATAATTTTCCAATGAATTGCAGTAGCAACCAAATCCAAGCAAGCTTGGGAAATTTTAGCCAGTTCATATCAGGGCACCAACAAGGTGAAGTTGGTAAAGCTACAGATGTTAAGGAGGGAGTTTGAGAACCTACAGATGAGTGAATCAGAGTCCATGAGTGACTTCTTCATTTGGACTATGGATGTCATCAACCAGATCCGGTTGAATGGGGAGAATGTGGACAATCAAAGAATAGTGGAGAAAATTTTGAGAAGTCTTCCAATAAGGTTTGACTTAGTTGTAATTGCAATAGAAGAATCGAGGGATTTGAAAACCCTCTATGTGTATGAGCTCATGGGTTCTCTATAGACACATGAGCAAAGGTTGAGTCGGTCATCTCAGTCTTCCTTGGAGCAAGCATTCCAGACGTAGGTCTCATTCTGAGACAATGGTAGAAAAGAAGATTCCCACCAAAACGCTTTCAGTTCTCAAGGAGGAAGAGGCAGAGACAAGCATGGGAAAGGTAACAAACAAGGAGGAAGTTCAAACTAAATTACAGTGAGACCAGCTACAACTTTCATCAGGCAGGAGGAAGAGGCAGTGGTAAAAATTAGCAAGGAGGATTTAATTAGAAGGACAAGTCAAAGGTCCAGTTCTACTACTACAAGAAATTTTGCCACTATATCTTTGAGTGTAGAAAGAAAAAGGCAAAATATAACCAACAGCAAGCCCACTACACAAATGAAGCTAGAAATGTAGAATGTAGAGATGCATGTGGTAATATGTTGTTGACTTCCAGTACTAAGGAGGAAAGCCAAAATAATACCTGGTATTTGGATAGTGGGTGCAACAACCACATGATGGGGAACAGAGAGATGTTCTCACAACTAGATGAAACAGTCCAATATAAGGTGAAAATGGGGAACAATAGCAAGGTTCTTGTTAAAGGAAAAGGAAAAATTATCATCCACACCAGGCACGATGATAGAAAACAAAGACAAGATGTATATTATGTGCTTGGGTTGAAACATAACTTGTTGAGTGTTGGACAGTTGGTGCAAAAGGGGCACACTATTCAATTTAAATATGGAGCATGTACCATCAAAGATAAAGAGCATGGTAAATTGCAACAGTATCCATGACAAAGAATAAAATGTTCCCTTTGCAAATTTAGAATGAACTGCCGATGTCCCTTAGTGCAGTTGTGAAAGATGCTATCTAGCTGTGGCATCTCAGATTTGTTAACCTAAGTTTCAATGGCCTGAACTTGCTGCACAAGAAGCATATGATGAAGGGTTTACCCCTCATAGAGCAACCAAATCAAGTTTGTGAAGGTTTCTTAGTTGGAAAATAACACATGGATGCATTCCCTGTTGGGCAATCTTGGAGAGCTTCACAGCCATTGGAGCTAGTCCATTCAGATATCTATGGTCCAATGTAGACCAACATATTTGCTGGAAATAAATATTTTTTGACTTTTATTGATGACTTCAGTTGAAGGACATGGGTTTATCCCATAAAGCAGAAGTCAGAAGCTTTCAGCAAATTTAAGGAGTTCAAGGCTCTAGTTGAGAAACAAAGCAGGTATTATGTGAAGACTCTTAGGACAAATGGAGGAGGTGAGTACATCTCAAACGAATTTCATAACTTTTGTTAGCAATGTGGAATTTGTAGGTAGTTTACTGCCAGATACACACCATAGCAAAGCAGAGAGGAAGAACAAAACTATTCTGGAGATGGCACAGAGTATGCTAAAGGCAAAGGGATTGCCACATGAGTTATGGGTAGAAGTTGTATCTTGTGTAGTTTATTTGCTAAATAGATGTCCCACCAAGAGTGTGAAAGACGAGATTCCTCAAGAGACTTGGAGTAATCAGAATCCAAGTGTGGCTCACTTGAGAGTTTTCGGATGCATTGCATATGCACACATTCCAGATGAGAAGAGTAAGAATATAGATGACAAAGCTAAGAAATATATCTTCATAGGGTACAATGAACAAACAAAAGCTTACAGGTTGTATAATCTTGTAACCATGAAGCTGATAATCAACAGAGATGTGAAGTTTCTGGAGGATGAAGCATGGAACTAGAAATCAAAGACTGGCCAGCCAGAGCCATCCATTATTGAATCTGTGGATTTGGAAGAAGACAGAGTGCCTACTCTAGTAGCTTCAAGCAGTAATAGTGATGCCAACAACAACACAACCTCATCATCCCAGTCACCTCCACTTGCAACAAGGATCTCAATTCTGAAGACACCATCAAAGACAAGAAGTTTACAAGATATCTATGAAGTAACTAGAAATGAAACTGATGAAGAATATTCTGATTTTACTTTATTTTATGAGTGTGATCCAATTACTTTTGAAGAAGCAATTCAGAATAGAAAATGGTAAATGCTATGGATAATGAGATAGTAGCAATAGAGAAAAATCAGACCTGGGATTTAATGGATCTTCTAGCTGGTAAGAAGACCATTGGGGTCAAATGGGTATATAAAACTAAGTTTAATGCCCAAGGTGAAGTAGACAAGCATAAGGCCAGATTGGTGGCAAAAGGCTACAAGTAGAAGTCAGGGATTTACTACCATGAAGTTTATGCACCTGTAGCCCAACTTGACACAATCAGAATGATCCTAACATTGGCAGCTTAGAAAAGCTGGAGTGTTTAACATATGGATGTCAAGCCTGCCTTCTTGAATGGAGTGCTAGAAGAAGAGGTCTACATAGACAAGCCACCCGACAATGAGCTGGAAGGGCAAGAAGGCAAGGTCTTGAAATTGAAGAAAGCTCTATATGGGTTGAAGCAAGAACCCAGAGCTTGGTACAATAGAATTGATGCTTATTTTTAGGACAATGGGTTCATAAAGTGTCCATTTGAGCACACTTTATACATGAAAAAAAATGCAGAGGGTGAAATGATAATCGTCTGCTTGTATGTAGATGATATGATATATACTGGCAATAACAATATGCTATTTGATCAATTCAAAACAACCATGAAGAAATAGTTCGAGATGACAGACTTGGGGCTGATGAATTATTTTCTTCGTATTGAAGTTGACCAATCTGTAGATGGCATCTTCATTTATCAGGGTAAGTATGCAAAGGATGTCTTGAAGAGGTTTAATATGGAGGACAAAAAACCTGCCATCATCCCTATTGCCACAGGCCTAAAGCTGAGTAAGGCTGATAACAATAGAACTGTTGATCCAACTCTCTATAAAAGGTTAGTTGGAAGCCTGATGTATTTAACTGCAACCAAACCAGATTTGATGTTTAGAGTGAGTTTAATCAGTAGGTTCATGAAGTCTCCAAAGGACACTCATTGGCAAGCAGGCAAGAGGATTTTACAGTATGTCAATGGCATGAGGAACCATGGAATCCACTATGATAGAAAAGACCAGCTTGAATTGATTGGCTACACTGATAGTGATTGGGCTGGTAGCATAGATGATAGGAAGAGCACTTCTGGATATGCCTTCCATCTTGGATCCGGAGTTGTTTCTTGGTCGTCAAAGAAGCAACAAATTGTTGCATTATCCATGATAGATGCAGAGTATGTTGTTGCCACCTCAGCCTCATGCTAGATAGTTTGGTTGAAAAGAGTTCTGAGTGAACTAAACCATCCGTCGAAAGCAGCAACCGCCATTTTTTGTGATAACAATTTTGCCATAGCATTGTCAAAGGACCCAGTGTTCCATGGTCGGACAAAGCACATTGATATCTGGTATCATTTCATCAAAGATCTGGTGAAATTTAATGAGGTTGAATTGTTATTTTGCAAGTCTAAGGAGCAGCTTGCAAATATATTCACAAAACCTTTAAAGGAGGAAGACTTCAACAGGTTAAAGGAGAAACTCAGTGTCAAAGTTTTTTTGAAATCTAATTTAAATGAGGGTGTTAGAAAATTAAACTAGATTTGACACCTCTGACAAATCCATCCACTGCAACATTCACCGAATTCTAGATCAATTGAATTAATTACAAGTAGTTGAGACTGACAGTCAATTCGAAGATTGGATGGAAACCCTTGTTTTGCATTAATTGCATGTTAGAGCGGTTGGTGTAGCTTTCCCACCTCATCCATGAATCCCCAACTATATCTCTCTCTTGGGGTTCTATTTTGAATGAATTAGAAGGGTTGGAGAAAAGTAGAGCGAAGGAGCAGAAGATAAATGCAGCAATGTTGTGTGGAGAGCAGAAGGAATAACAGGGTTGAACAACTAAGTCTGTCTTATTCAGTGAATATATTCTACACATTTTATATTTGCATATCTGTGGATGTATTTCCAACTTGGAGCATGTGGATGCATTTCCTCTTTTAAGCAATAATAAATAGTTGCATATATTTTTTGCTCTCTGTATGGTTTATAACTTGGCAAAGTTTGTTTATTTATTCTCTCCGTTTTGCTAGAAAATCCGTGAATATTTCTATAGATATCTTTGTCTCCATTTCGGGTCATTCCTTCTGTTAAAGCCTTCCGGATTTGAATTAACTCTACTCCGTTCATTTTGTTTGTATTTATTTATGGAAAACTTTAGGTTAATTTAATATTATAAAGTTGAAATATTAAATTAAATCTAAATCTTTTGTGAAGTCCAAAATATTAAATTACATCAAAAATCTGCTTTCACAAAAATCAAAATTTCATTCCGCATTGTCTTTGTCTCCAATCCCCATCCGCTTAACCTAAAATCTATTTCACACTTTTCCCTTGGTCAAAGTGACATCATCATCAATATTATGTGAATTTTGAATCCAGGCTCTTTCTCTTCTACCCTAGCGAAATCCATTTTGCACTTGTTTGTCCTCTCTTACCCCGTATTGGAGTGTGTGCCATTCCTGACATGTGTCCCACTTCGTAATCGTGCATCCTCCTGTCTTCGCTCCACTCTGGATTGGAGTATTGGCACTTTGGATTTAATTTGTCTTCCAAAATCGTGTGTTCACTGTCACCGTCTTGCTCCGAAATTAAAACCCTTCTAATCCGCTTCGAAATGGTTTTTTGGCATTCCAGGATTGAATCCTTTCCGGATTCGTGCTTCCCATTTAAGTTATGCTCCGGGTTAAATAACCCTTTTGCGGATTGGCTTCGCCCTGTTTCAGATTAAAAACTACAGTCCTTACAAAAATACCTAATAATGTGTACTTTATTGTCGCAAAAAATGTTTTTGAAAATTCTAAATGTTTATAGAGTTCTTTAGCCTTAATATTCCAATAGAGAAAGGGAGAGGGGTTTAAACTGAAATTGTTATGAGATTTCATTAATTGCCAACGAGAAGGAAGGTCAAACAATTTCTTATTAGTGTAGAAGTAAGCGAACACTTTTCATTAATTAGAATTCGTATAAATCTGAGCTACATTGGAGAGCTCAGATTAGCTCGTAATCATAGGATCTAATTAACAGCTTAGGTCTAAAATAATTTAACAAAATAGACCAAATATTATATACGCTAACAATAGCGTAACTAACCTATCAACATAAATAACTCTAACATAAATAAAGGAATAACATAAAATTACTATAGTAACTCTAACATCCCCCCTTATTACATTATTTATGTAATTTAAGAAATACTAGTTGTACTAACATCCCCCCTGATTACATCATTTGGCAATACAAAGAGAGCTACGAAACAATTCAAATTTGACACATGCAAGTGCCTTAGTGAAAATGTCTGCAACTTGAGCATCGGTGGGAATGTACTGAAGCTTAATTCGGTGCTTCGAAACTTCGTCTCGAATGAAATGACATTGTGTGTCAATGTGTTTTGTTCTTTCATGATGGACTAGATTTTTGACTAGGTTTAGAATACCCTGATTGTCGCAAAACAAGTGTATTGGAGATTTGGATGGATGACCCATACTTGTCAGAATGCGATGCAACCATATCACTTCACACACAACTTCACGTGCGGCATGATATTCTGCCTCTGTTGATGAGATAGCAACCACCTGTTGCTTCTTGTTGTGCCAAGAGATAGGATCAAATCCAAGATGAAAAATATATCCTAAAGTTGACTTGCGATCATTAAATGATCCGGCATAGTCGAAGTCCGTGTATCCTTGCAAGAATAATTTGTTGTTCTTCTTGTATTATAGGCCATATTCCAAAGTACCACGAACATAGTGAAGAACACATTTTGCTGCTTTCCAATGAGTGGTCTTAGGCTCCTGCATGAACCTCGAAAGATAGTTAACAATAAATACGAGATCTGGCCTAGTATTGGTCAGATATATGAGACTCCCAATCAATCGTCGATAGAGAGTACCATCTACCTGAGGTGAATCATCATATCGCGATAACTGAATTCCAGTCTCCATCGGAGTTGCCATTGACTTGCAATCAGTCATGCGATATTTTTCCAACAATGTCTTGGCATATTTTTTCTGAGACACTTTGATGTAGTGCTCCTTCGGCTGACTTCCGGACCAAGACAATAATGGAGAAGTCCGAGATCTGACATCTCAAAAGATTGACACAAGTCTCTTTTGATAGTAGAGATCATAGTTTTTGAACTCCCTATAATGAGCAGATCATCAACATAGAGTACAAGCAACACTATCTAAGAACCCTATTTCTTGAAATAGAGGTTTGCATCTGACGGACATCTCTTAAATCCATGCTACAGGAGGTGATTGTCCATTTTTATATACCAAGCTCGAGGAGCTTGTTTCAGGCCATATAAGGATTTGACCAATTTGCAAACCTTCTACTATTGGCCTTCCACTTCAAATCCTTTTGGCTGAGTCATGTAGACTTCTTCTTGGAGATCACAATTTAGAAAAGCACTTTTGACATCCATATGGTGAACTTTCCACCCAAACGGTGTTGCCATAGCACAAATAACTCGAATTGTGGTCATCCGAGTAGTAGGTGCAAAAGTTTTCTCATAGTCAATGCCTTCCTTTTGAGCATAGCCCTTTGCAACAAGACAGACCTTATGCTTATCAATTGTCCCATCTGCTTTGTACTTGAATTTATACACCTATTTGTAGCTAATGGGCTTCTTTCCTTGTGGCAGATCGACAAGCTTCCAAGTTTTGTTTTTCATAAAAGACTTATACTCTGCATCCATAGCGGCCTTCCACTGAGGCTCACTAAGAGCATCTTGCACTGATGTAGGTTCAAGATCGTCTATTGAAGACATAAAAACCTTATCACTATCAATATCCATATCTTCTATATCTCTCGTTGGATCTATAGAAAGTTCTTCAAAAGATTGACACAGATCATCAACCCTAGTATTCTCTGTTGCAGATTTTTCTTGTCGATCCATGCTGCGAGTACGAGGCCTATCCAATGTCAAATCTGGTGGAGTGGATAGCTTAGAGTCTTTGATTGTATTTGTATACCACTTTGGATTCTTCTTCTTAGGTGTTGAAGAAGATGAAGAAGAACCTCCAACTTTTGATGAAGGAGATTTAGCAACCTGAGTTTCCACAAGGTCTAGGTATACATCTGATGTGTTTTCTGATGTGAAAGCCTCATCAAAAACTACATCTCTACTAATGTGTATCTTCTTGGTCAATGGATCAATCAAACGATAACCCTTAGAGTGCTCTTCATATCCAAGAAGAATACACTTCAACGTCTTCTCATCTAGCTTCTTCCTTTTCTATTTTGGTATGTGCATGAAAGCTTTACATCCAAAAATGCGTAGATGAGAAATGGAGGGTTTCTTACCACTCCATGCTTCCTGTGGAGTTATTCCTTGTAGAGCCTTTTTAGGTGCCCTATTCAACAGATATACTACTATGGTGACATCTTCTGCCCAATATAGTTGCTCAAGACTAGCTCCTATGAACATGCAACGAACCATTTCCATGATGGAACGATTCCTCCTTTCAGCAACTCCATTTTTCTGAGGAGTATAAGCAGTAGTTAACTGTCGTGTGATCCCATTTTATTTCAAGAACACAAAAAATTCTTTAGAGGTGAACTCACCCCCTTGATCTGAGCGGAGGGTCTTTATAGAAGTCCCTGACTCCTTCTCAACAGATTTCTTGAATTGCTAGAAAAAGCCAAATGCTTCATATTTCAGTTGAAGAAAGAATACCTACATCTTTTGTGAGTAATAATCCATGAATAACTAAAAATACCTCTTACCCCAACAACTGTTGGGAGTGAAGGGACCACACAGATCGATGTGAACCAACTCCAGAGGTTTCTTTGCTCTTGTAGAGCTCTTTTCAAAAGGCACTCTATGTTGCTTTCCGCTAGCGATCGAGCAAAGCTGGTAAAGTGGAAGAAAGAGAAGGAAGACCCTTTACCATCTCATACTTACTTAACTCAAGTATGTAACCAGAACTCAAATGTCCATATCTCTTGTGCCATAGGGAAGTTGCCTCCTTTGTAGAGATTGTCATGGCTACATGTGGAGTAAAGATAGCATCTACGGAAAATAAGCCATGCTTATATGAAGCATTTGCAATGTTCTTACCCCTCCTAGTAATAGAAAAACACTTCTTGCCTCCCTCAACACTAAAGTTCACAACCATATCTTTGTCCAAAATTTGTGTGACTGACAACAAATTGTTTGCTTATATGAAGATACCTCTGATCACACATAAGGATAAACTAGCTTCCTAGTCTTCTCCATGACTGGTTTCATCTCACTTTACTCAATATAGATAAATGAATTTACTTGCACACACATTGGTTCTTGATTGACTTGAATCATCACCATACTCATGATTTGTAAATAAACATTCACTACACACACATTTTATCTCTGAGAGATTTGACAAAAATTAATGAATTTGCTGGAAATAACTAGGATGTTTGAGTCTCTACAAAAAAATCTAGATTAGTCACCCATAAGTATCACATTCATACCATACTCACATCACGACAAGAGTCTTCCATATCCCATCATTAGATGTTGGTGTCCCTGATTAAGCAAAAAAGATAAAAATGGTCAAGTAAAATATACATAAAATAATCATTTAAGTGTCAATTCACTTACATTATTATCATAAAATATACACATTGTTATTACATTGTCATCCATCACATCATTTACACATGCATCAACACACACATTCACACAAATGCATACACAAAAGAAAAACCATGTATGTATATATATATGTTGCATGTACAAATTATGCCCAAAGGTTGTATACAATGGAGCACTAAGAATCATATACAAAACTGAGATGTCCCTAGATAGTGCCCAAGGGTAGACCCTTGTAATATTGAGGAATTCATAACCCAAGGAGCCCTAGAAGAGACTTAGTATGCCTAGAGTAACTATGTCTAATAGAGCCAGATACGGAGGAGGAATGCCACATTGGTAGTCCAATTCCATGATGCATAAGGTAATCCTCAAGCTCATGAATATAGCCATCCCAGGATCAAATTCAGAATACACCTTATATTTGACGAGCATCCCTCATTGTCAGCTCTACTCGAAGCCTTGCTATCACATCCTTGCCTCTGCTTATGATAGTTTGAACCTTTAACTTCATATGCAACCAAGCATTCTTGATATCTCATACCGCTATCCCTGCATCTCGCTCCACCACCATCCATTGAAGCTAATCTTGTTCCTCAACCAGGCTATCTCGCTCAACCTAGATCTTAACCCACTCCTCCTAACTCTAACTAGGAGGTCTCTTTGGAACCTCCTCCATATCACCCCCACCCTCACCATCTCCTCCAATCTCAATAGGTTGATCTATTGTAGGCTCTAGGGTTATGCACAGTGGCGAATATTCACAAATTGGGTGAATATTAGGATTTTTAAAATTGAAAATTGGTGAATATGAGGACCCTCGACGTCGGCCCATTCGCCTAAAATTTTTAGGACCAATTTTTTCTTAGGGTCAATTCACCACAATATATATCTAAACATAGGTATATTTATACTCATTGGAAAGCTCTTTTTAAGCCTGATCTAATGGTGGAATTCCTATGAAGTTATAACGTGATTTAACAGGTAAAAAATTATCCCAAATATGACCTTACCTTTTAGGGCTTCAAATACCCCAAAATTTGGTGTGAATATGATTGATTTAATTTTCTTAGGAATCACCATGATTCACCTTGATTTTGATTAGGATTCACTATTTTTTACAAGTACATTTTGAGTCAAACCCCTTATGCATAACCCTATTTGTAGCCATCGATTATCTCCCTCCACTGTTGTACTGATGATGTCTCTAATTTTAGGAAGTCTCCTCTACCTTGGTTGTCATATCTCCATCATCACCACTACCCTCATCCACCATCTAACTCGGTGCCCATGGAGACTAAGAAGCAAACCAAGTATTGTACTTCATCATGGTCCCAACATCATTCACACCTGGGAGATCCATCTCCTCATCATCTGCATACTCCACTCACCATTTCTCAATACAATATAAGATCAAATCATTAGATTGACACCTATATAATACTAGAGCATCAGGCACCCCTTATCATATCCTAAACTATCACAAAACCCATGAGAACTAGATCAACTCCACCTCACTACCATGCCAACCAACCACCCATTTGGCCTGCCTAACCCATTGCAAGAACTCTCCATAACTAGGTTACCTAGCATCTCACCACGGTAGCTAGTACACCTGGTTAGATGTCAACCCTACCCATGGATATTTGTAATCTTGGTCACTATGACCAGGATGACTTGGTTGTATCTCCTCAACTACTTGCCACCTCAATGCATAGGTTTTATTTGTATCCCACTCACATAGCAAGCCCACAAGATGAGCTACACTAAAATACTCCCAACCCCAGATCTTATGCAACACAATGCAACCCAATCCCTTCCATCCCCACCTCTTCACCTCATACAACTCCATGTATGCTTTAGCTAGCAAAGCAGGTGCCCAAGCATACACCTGAGGCTCATCGATTATATTGAATACCAATCAAATCATGTTCCATGTAAATTGACATCTGATGTCGTTAAGCACCAACACATTAGATAGTAATAACATAACATAGGTTGCAACTACCTCCAAATATCCTTGCACATACATATCCAGGTATATGATACTACCACTACTGATCCTCACATCCCTCCATCCATCACCAAAAATATAACTCATCTCATAGCCCTTATCATGTCCAAATTGGACAAGCAAACCCTCCACAAGCACTTGAAATATGTGGTACACATCCTCTAGTGTCACGATCATCTCCCTTGTCAAGAGATAGAAGTTCCCCTATCAGGATCTAGAAGGTCCCTTGTCTGGATCCCATTGCTCTACTAGGGCAGAGAGGTACCCCTCATCCACCCACACCACCTCAATTTGGGTACACCCATCCAACCCCACCCGCTCTAGCCACTCCTAGTTGGTCTTCCATAGTGCCTTCTCACCCCTAGTAGGATAGGTGAGAATTTATGATGAGCCTTAAAAATCCTTAACTACAACACAACACAAAAGCAAATGCATATTAGCATCTCATCCATTGCATAATAATAAAAAACTTTTTGCCTTCTCTCCTTCAGTCATTAAAAAAAAAAATTGCACAAATGAACAAGAGGGCTATAAGAACTTACCTTCACCACCCATGCATCACCTCAAATCAATGCATCCACTCCCTCCATCGTCATCACCAAGCACTTGCACTCTTCTTCTCTTAAATGTTGCTTTTCAAACTTGTAAATGCAACAATGAAATTAATATTCATTTGTGTAGCCCTTTTATAGTTGCTTTGGCATGTCCATATGCCCCAGGATGTCTGAAAGGTATGCTAAAATACCTCCCTACATTTACCAACTGGTAGACACCCTCCCGTGTCTGTGTAGATATGGATGCATGCCAGTGTTTAGCTTTAGATTACTACAAAGGGTTTCATAAGGGCCTCAAAACATAGTAAAACTCCACAAAATCACCACAAAATCCATCCATGCATTCATTACATCATCACATCACGTTTTGTGATAACATGGATTGATTTGGGTGCTTCATTTTTTATTGCAACCACAAGTTGCAAAAACACTTTAAATGTTTCAAAATATCCTAAAACAATCCAAAAATTTACAAAATTGCCAAATTCACTATCTTAATAATTCATCACATCATAACATCACATTTGTGATTGATTTGAGTATTTAATTCTTGATTGTGACCAAAACATTGTGATAATGCTCTAAATTGCTTCAAAATATCCTAAAACAATTCTAAATTTCATAAAAAATACCACATCCACTCATCAATGCATTTACATATTCATTCAAAATTGTCAAATCCACTTACATTCTCAAGTGAACCTCGTATCCAATGGTTTACCCTACTCCCCTAGTGATTGCAGTGATTGGTTATCCATGTAGTCTAGTAGGATGGGTAGATCACCATAAGGATGCTTGTTTAACATCATCATCCCATGCCATGTTCGAAGTCAAACCAAATTAGTTTCTCCATTTTTTGAATGCGAATATGTTCGTGTAAATTTTCTCAAAGCTATCACAAGCCCTCTTCGTAGGCAAAAGTGGAATTCTTATTACAAATTCCACATGCATTTTCTTCAAAATTGTGGTCTCCCAAAGTGACATGGTCTTCCCACATCCACCACATGTTTATTACTTTTTACTGCCAATAGTTTGGTTAAAAATGTGGTGTCTTGAAGTGAGATGGTATTCCCATTTTTGCCACATGTTCACCAATGCTGGCTATTTTTTTTACAACAACAATACTACCTTTAATCTCTAGCATCGACATACATCATATGCATCCATTACATCATCCAATCAAAAACCCTTTTCTATTGAATTAAAATTAGAATCACAACAATCATCACATCCATTGCATCATACACATTCATAGCATCATTCACACTTCATTGCATCATCCACATTCTATCAATTGGCTTGTGAGATTCATTCTTCACTCACTTGCCAATTGAAGGGGTAAGCAAAAACCACAATTGTTTTAGAATCTTCTTGTGCACCTGAGGAAAGAGTCCATTTCACCAAACCATGTGTCTCTTATTTTTGCACTGCATTGTGTTTCACACAATGTGATACAAAAATGGGCATCTGTAGACACCAAATCCTAGTTACTCATTATCCACTCACCGCTATCAAATTATAATCATTCATTATTTATTTATTTATAAATATATTTATATATTTAGATATAAATATTATATATATATATATGAATAAATCTTAGCCACCCATCATATATTAATCATGGTTGCTCATTTAATGCAATCTTTGTCACTTGTCAAATCACAATCTCAACCCTTTATCATATTTTTAATCTTGATTGCTCGTTAGTGTTGTTGAAACCCTAACATAATCAAGGTCAATCATAAAACAATATTCACTTTGGTGAATCAGGATTCCCAATATCAAAATTGAACATCTTAAGAGGTTAAAAATTTACCCATTTGATTCCCCCTTCACATTTGTATAAATCCTCACCACCACCATATCCTTCGTTCAACCCCTAGAACTCTTGCAAACCAGATCCAAACAATGAAAGGCATTTTCAAAATTTTGCAGGGCATCCACAACCATCTTCAAATGCTTTAGGACATAAATCAGATACCACATTACATCCATTGAGCCCTCGGATGCTTCAGGGTATTTGCATGACATCAAATCAAACTAGTATAAGCGTAGACCCAATGATTTAGGTATATTTTGACAAGGTATTTTACTTGAGTATTTAACTTATGTTTTTTTTGTATTTTGCACTGTATTATACAAGTATTTTAGCTAGGGTTTTAAGGTTGCACTCCTTTATTCTAGCGAGCCTCACACTGTGGAGGCCCTACATGTGTTACTAACTCTTTGTTGTGATTTGTTTGTGTGCAGATACATGAAGACATTTCTATTGTTAGCTATTGCAGCTTTAAGTGTCCCAGTTATAGATACACAAGCCCACTCACCTCTTGTTTGGAGCAAAGAAGATTTGAAGACACCATAATTTTTTGATCGAGGGTTTCTATTCCTCATGCTGTAAATTATTGTATCAAAACAAATCAATATTTTGTAACCCTTGATTTGGGGCACATTGATGTATAAAGTGGAGATCAAGGCTCCCTAGTTTAATAATAATATATGATATTCATTTCATGTGCACATTGTGGTTTGTTTTGATTTATTACTGTTACTAGTGTTGATATTTTTCTTCTTTACAATATATAATGTGCATATATATTAGAATCATAATTATACAATAATAACCATCTATGATACAATAGCTACAAAATTGGCCCACATAGGGATAGCCTTGTAGCTAGATCCAATGTTTGAGACTTCTCTAGGTATTGATAGCATCCTAATATATTGATGTGATTGTCAAATCATAGAACATGAGTGGATGTGTCACATTCATCCTACTTGGGGATTATATGTATCACTTCATTTATATATTACATGTTTGGAAGTACAATAGTAGGTTGATCTCTTAACCTTTGCTATCAATGTTTCCTATACTTGTGTCAGCTCTATTGAGTGTTTCTACTATATGCAAGTGTCTAGACCAACTAGTTATCATTGGATCCAACCACCATTATGTACTTCATCATAATTGTATCTATATTTATAATCAAACATAGAATCTTATACTATGTTATGGAGATTGTTTCACCAACTTGTCCCTCTCCTATGTCCAAGCCACTACCTTAGCTTGTACCACATCCTACTCTACTAACACTACTACTAGAATAGCCTACACGTTATGGGCTAGTGCACCCCTTTGCCTCTATAATAGATAAATATGGCATTCTATGTCCTACCTCCCTTACTATGATCATAGGCATGGTTGTCACTAGAGCTCCTCTTACCACTATTGTTGGTGCCCTCTACTTCCTCTACTAAAAATCCCACTATTTTCTAACCAGTAGTGAGAGAAAATGTTGGGCCTCTCTTGATCATCTCCCTAATCACATCCTCTTGTTTATCCTTAGGCATTATATTATGACCCTCCTCATGAAAATGGTTTGATACCTTCTCCAATAGCATCAATTAATGTCTAGTTCATCAACTCCATGATCTAAAATGATTGGATCATCAACTTTAGGCTCTAGATATGAGTTAAGGTTTTATAGGGAAAAAACCCTCATGCTCAAGTTGAACAATGATACTAGAAATTTTTTTGATGGATTCTTTACTAATTAGTTCCTATACCAATATTAGACCTAGCCTTAACACAAAAATTAACCTCAAAAATTGGATTAACAAATGTACCACTGACAAGGAAATATGCCATCACAAGATAATAGTAGCATCATATAGAAAGAGTGCTCTCAAATTAGTGAAAGTAACACCATGATGTGAAAGCACTACCACCTAGAAAAAGTGCCAATGCAATAGGGCCTTTGTTATGCAAGAGTGTTACCCATTGCTCTAACAATGTTTTTTAAGATAAAAAATGCAAAACTAATATGATTTCAAAGTATGTACATGAGATTGAAATCCTCCTACTAGTAGTGGTCTCACTTTATCTACACTATGTGGTGGACTTACATGATGAACCATCAAAATTTATGTCATGATCAAGCACCCATAGCTTCAAATCATAGTCATCCATGATAAAAATATTCTTTATCCCCATTCATTTTACCCTACCCCACCTTCGCTATTTTTTTTTATTTTATCACAATCTTCCATCATTGCATCAATGTGTATCATGGTCAAGTTGAGTTTATTTGGTCAAAATTAAATTTCCTTTCAAAAATCAAGAGGGCACAACAATATTTAATACTATTAAAAAGGAGAATTTTAACCATGCAAATCTGCCACTTCTTTAACTTGTTAATCCTAATAGATATTCCAAAGGATCTTCTAAGGAGTCATGGATTTCTATAAATCCATCCCTTGGATGATCCTAATCCATGATTTTTTAAAGCAACAAAGCCATGTAAAATTGGCCATCCCTTGCACATAGCAAAGCCCTATAAAAATAATATCACTTCTTCAAGTAATAAGAATTTGTCTGAATTTCAACTCATCATTTGCACAACAAATTGTTACTCCATATTGTTGCATCAACATGTGTGTCTCATCAAGACTCCATCAACATTTGCACGAAGGGTGGAGTCAAAACTAGCAAAATCTTAGAATATAGGAAGCCTCTATGCTTAGGGTTGTTGAGTTGTGATGTTTACTTAATATTTGTATTTTGATATTTTATTTTGCTTTATCACTACAATTATCTTAATTTATCTTGTTATTTAGCTTTTTACTTTCTCTTAAATAGTATCTTTCTACAATAATCAACAATCTATATTTTGTCAAATTTTTACATCTTTTCTAGATAGGGTATTTTATTCTATCATGGGTTCAAATATCCAAATTTATTATATTAGTTCTATTAGAGTAGAGACTATAGATCTTACAGTTGAAATTCGATCATAGATAGTAAAAGCATTGCTCATAGTCAAAAGTGCCATTAGAACTATTGCTTTGCTATGGAGCTTCTATCTCTTTGTATATAGTTAATATTTATAGCTTGTAGCTCTCTCTCATTCTACCTTTGGGAATAAGGGTTTGATGTCAACTAAGAGAGTGAGAACCCTCCACTAACTTAAATCCCTCTAGATTTAACTCTATATTTTTTAATCTATTTTGTAGGTTTTTGTGGAACTGGAAGTCACAAGTGAAAGCATCACTAGTTGTAAAAAAGTGTCAATGATACATTTACTTCATATAGTGCTACTATCATAGGGATAACGTCAAACTAAAGAGTTTATTTTAGCATCATTTATCATTTCAAGCTTAACTTATTGATGTCTATTATCTATCTGATTATATGTATACTTATGATTTCTATTATTTAGTTGATAAAAAAAGAAAAGGAATAAAAAGTTTAATCTTATAATTTTTAGGAAATCAATTGTACCATTGCATTATCATTAAAAATTAAATTGGATTTGTTTGTTTCAATGTTTTATTATACCCTTGCTCAAAATTATAAAGCAACTTTAGTTTATTTAAAGTAAAAAGCATATAGTCAATAGATTTATTTGTTGCATTATGTATGATTCTACTTGTAGCTAGAATAGTATCAAATTAAGGTTAGGAAGTCATAAGAATCTATTAGATAAAATGTAGGTGTTTTCAAATTAATCCATGAAATATTAGACTAGGATCACAACTTCTCCTATACTCAAAGTGAGACAATGGGGATTCTATACCCCATAAGGACAAGGAATCCAACACACTCGATATTCTAGGCCAATTGGAGGCCCTCCATGATTTCCTTACTTCATAAAAAGCATATCAAGAGTGGCAATATAATCAAAGAATTTGTAGTCATCCCATCAAGCCCATGAATATTAAAGAAAAAAATTGTCATATTTTCTTCACCAACAACATTAGCAATGGTTAGCTTGATAGTAAGGCAAACTACAATTTTGGGTTAGAAGGGATTTGAGATCGATGGCTCCATGTTCAAAAAATTGGTAATGGCCTAAAATAATATGTCTAGACAATCAACTCAATGAGGGGGAAATACCTTAAGGATACCCTCATATCAAGTTGGGAATGACTATCATCATAGCCACTTCTGCTACCATTTCCATTTCCATTCTACCTATCATTGCTCCTACTTCTTTTGTTGTCATTTTTTCTTCTCTTTCTAGTTTTTATTCTCTTACTATACATTATTCTATTACACTTCTCTCATTCTCTAGTAGTGCATCTCATGATTCTAGTAGAGGCATCCTGCCTACAAAAATCACCATTATGCCTAGAACCACTCTAATTACCTCATTCCCATACATTTCATCATCAACAACAACAACAACATTCTCATCCATCCAAAATCTCCATAACATATCCATTAGTGTTATTTGTACTATCACCAACAACAACATCCATTTCATCATTGATGATGTCACCACTAATAGAAATATTGGTATAGCTAACACCACAACCTATCCCTTTCATATCTTCTGCATTCCCTTCCATCACTACCTAATTCGATCTGCTAACCATGTTTACAAACCCATAACATCTACCATCATAGGCAAGGTAGATTCTCTTGCAGATAATGATATCACCCATCCTAGTGGTAAATATTGAGTTTACAAGAGTGTCCTCTCAAACCAATGTAAGCTACAAGGTCAAGTCAGACCTTTACATGGAAAACTACCTATGAGTTGAAGGAAACTGGTGTTGACCAAGCATTTAATATCATTTCCACTAAGGAGAAGAAAAGAAAGAAGGAATGTAAGAGGCTAAAGGATAAAATATATAAGGCTTCAATTCTAATGAAGTCATAGCTAGCCAAAAATATGAATAATATCTAATTTGTAAAAGCAAAGGAATATGACTCATCCAAGACAACAACATCCCCTATTGACTTGACTACTAGATTTTTTGAGTTGCAGCTAAATTAAATAGATTTGTACCAAATGATACAACTTGTAAATCAACTTACAACCAATGCCAACCATAAAATTGGAATGATGGTAATTGAACATAAAGCATTGAAGAAGAAAATTAAGGAGTTGTTAAGAAGTGGCATAGCTTAAGACATAAAAGGAACAACTCTAGTAATAGAATAAGGCACTAAAAAATATATCTTAGAGAAGGATAAATTGAAATAGTTGAGGACCTCAAATATTGGCATATTGAGGTTGAAAAGAGTGCACAACTAGAAGATTCTTGAAACCACTTTAAAAAGGTCAAAGCCATATTGAATAGCTTCAAGAGACCCTACAAGCAAGAGATTATTAAATAAAAGAGCTAACATTTTTTATTTTTTAATTTATATTATATTTATACAATTACATTATATTTCCTCTTTATGATTAAATTATAAATTATTTACATTTTATATAATTGTTTGTCATATTATATTTGATTTTTAACAAAATCTACATTTAACAACTATTAGATGAATAAAAAAACATGTAAACTATAATTCTTGAAATTGCATTTAGTTTTATGAAAAATAATTAATAGTTCTTTTTCAATATTCCTATGATTAAATTTCTTTCCAAGTTAACACCTCCTCTCTAGGAGGATCATATTTTTTATCAAATCTATATCACGGTGGATAGGTTGATTTATTTTTCTAATTCCTTAAATCCTTTAAACCCTAACATTTGCATATGATTCTTTTTCTAAACTTCAAACATTTGTCTTTTTATATTAAAAAATCAAATAACAATTTTTTTATGGATGTAAAACATGAGTTAATAATATATTTAAATAAAAATTGAAATAAATAAAAAATATCTTAAAATGTTTGATTAAATGTTAGTTTTATGCAATATATAATCATAAAAAAATAGTTTTATAGAAAATATTTTTATCAATTTTATTAAAATAAAGACAATTATTATGTTTTACATTTTAAACTATTAAACAATAATAAACAATAAAATATTTGAAGGATAAAACAAAACAAGAAGTAGATGAATATATGAAATATTTAAATAAATTAAATGTCTAAATAATAGCAAGGATTTAAAGGTTTGTTATGTGTGGAGTCTAGTGACAAAGAAAGAACATACATAATTTAATTGAATCTTATACATGCACATCATCTAAAAAATATATGTAAAATAAACATCAAATAAAAAGGAAATATATGTATGAATTAATTAAAGACTAACGTATATCAACAAAAACATTTATTTTATAAATTTTTTATTAAAATACATTTTATATATTAAAAATAATAAAATATTTCATTTTAAAATACAATGTTTTTTATAATTAAGTATATTGAAACTTTAAAAATTAAAAAATATATTTAAAATATAAAAACAAACCATCAACAACAATAAATAAATCAAACTTTATAATTGTATGCAACCTTACTTTCAAAAATACAACAAATATATCACAACAATATATATTACAGGACCCGTTTTATATTAGACGTTTAATATGGCCAATTTAGAATGGATCCCCATCATATCGTACTTGGAAAGCTTGCATGCCTTTTTAAGTCCCAAAAAGAGGTTAATAAGCCAGCTATGTTGGTTGAATAGACCTTAGCACTACAACAGACACGTACAAGTTAGACCGTCCAATCTAGACCAAAATTGAATTATTTGCCGTACATTCTGTTTTAAATGTGCTTTGTTTTACCTTATAATTATTAACCATCGCATTGCGTTTTTTTGAGACCGTCCAATCTAGACCAAAATTGAATTATTTGCCGTACATTCTGTTTTAAATGTGCTTTGTTTTACCCTATAATTATTAACCATCGCATTGCGTTTTTTTAAAGTAATATTTCTCATCACATTGCGTTTTTTGAGTGACAATTTTGTAGGTTTAAATGTGTAAGTCTTTGGTTTGAGATTCCTCACCCTTATTAATATCGAGTTTGGGTATGGGCATGTGTGTGGGACTGACCCTTTTGCTTTTTAACCGATTAATGTGATGATGAAGTCTAGTGGCATATTCTATGATTGGAATTCCATTCGCGTTAATACTATTTATCTTGTTAGTGTAGTTTGTGTATGTTTGTGAATAACCTCACATTAATTGTGTTGTGGGACTTGAGTGGTTTATAAACCCCATTTGCCATACTCTTTGTCAATAGGGTGGCAGGTTTAAATGTCCTTGGTCCTACTTTGTGGGATTCCTCACCCCTATTAACATCAAGTTTGGAAATGTGTGAGGGGGATTGCCAATTAGGAAGCACGTTTAAAGGTGCAAGTCCTTGGTCCCACTTTGTGGGATTCCTCACCCCTATTAACATCAAGTTTGGGTGTGTGTTGGGGGGCTCGCTTTTTTGCTTTCTAACCGGTTAATATGATGATGCAAGTCTAATGGTATTTTCCATGATTTGATGCAAGTCCTTGGACATGTGTGTGGGGTGCTAGCCCTCTTGCTTTCTAACCAATTAATGTGATGATGCAAGTCTAGTGACATTTCCCATGTGCAAGTCCTTGGTCCCACTTTGTGGGATTCCTCACCCCTATTAACATTGAGTTTGGGCATTTCTATGTGCAAGTCCTTGTCCCACTTTGTGGGATTCCTCACCCCTATTAACATCGAGTTTGGGCATGTGTGTGGGGGGCTGGCCCGCTTGCTTTCTAACCGGTTAATGTGACGATGCAAGTCTAGTGACATTTTTCATGATTTGATGCAAGTCTTTGGGCATGTGTGTGAGAGGCTGGCCCTCTTGCTTTCTAACCAGTTAATGTGATGATGCAAGTCTAGTGGCATTTTTCATGATTTGATGCAAGTCTTTGGGCATGTGTGAGGGGCTGGCCCTCTTGCTTTCTAACCGATTAATATGATGATGCAAACCTAGTGGTATTTTCCATGATTTGATGCAAGTCTAATGATATATTCCATAATTAAAATTCCCTTCACGTTAATACCTATCTATCTATTTCCGAGTTTAATACCTATCTATCTATTTCCGAGTTTACGATATGATACTGTCCTGCAGCGAGGCCCACTTTATGTCTTTTTAGCCACTGTACCCGCCTTCGATCAAAGACTCCACCGAGCTTAGCCACGTGTTCTGACCTTTGTTCATAACTCACCGGTAACAATCCACACGACTTTCACGTCATCGGCCAGAAATATATAGGTAGGTTTCATCAATGCAGTGGACACATATACAACCCTTAACCATTATCAAAACGTTGACGTTTCTAACCAAATGTCTTCGTAAAAAATTATGAGGAGAAGAGATTGAAAATTACTCGGTTACATCTCTATTATACTGTCGTGCAGCGAGGCCCACTTTATATATAATCAAAGACTCCATCAAGGATGGGTCACGGGTTCTGACCCTTGTTCATAACTCACTCGTAACAACCCACAACACTTTGACATCATGGGCTATCAATATCTATCAAGTGGACACAATTTCAAGCCTAACCAATATTAAACGTTCACAGTCAAAGTTACGTTTCTGACCCAATGTCTTAGAAAAGCAATTTATAAAATCTTGAATAAGAAGATATTGAAATTCTACTCAGTTACGTCTCTAACGAGGCTCCAATTCACTTATGGTGGTTTCATTTATGGACCGAAGTGGACAGCTATGAGGGGTCGAGGATATCGTCGTAGACAGGGTGGAAGATCTTTCCATATCCTCAAAACCAGTGCTCGATGACGACAAGGCACGCGTATGGCTTTTATTTACAAAGGCAGGCCTCGTTGGATCTGGGACTGTCACACAATTGTTCAAATATCATCGTCACAACGTTCGACATCAGCGGACGGAGTGCGGCATCAGCCTGTGTACAAAGAAGTCCAACTTGAATACAAAGAAGTCTTATTCATCTGTGTTGAATAATTTCGACACTAAGTCATTCTTGTTGCAATCTTTAAGAATAACTTACCAAACAGAAATTAATCCAGGCTCTTATTTGGAAAATACTCATAAGCAAGCAACCTTTCTGGTCCTTCTACACAGCATCCCAGCCACTTCACAAGGCTTCGATGTTGAATATGAAGTTTTATTTTCGTTTTTTCCGTCGTCATCGGGAGCGCAGGCCGAAAGAGGGAGGGCCCGAACTCGGGCTGCGCACCCAAAGTCGGGTTGCGCTCCCGTCTCTTGCGCAGTCGGGCTACGCAAGGGTTTATGTGCGTAGTCGGGTTGCGCACGAAATATGTGCGCAATTGGGCTGCACACAAAACAAATTGCTAAGTCGGGAGCGGCTGGTCAACGCCCGACTGTATTGGTCAAAGGC
Organism: Wollemia nobilis; assembly: GCA_028583015.1. Classification (NCBI taxonomy): domain Eukaryota; kingdom Viridiplantae; phylum Streptophyta; class Pinopsida; order Araucariales; family Araucariaceae; genus Wollemia; species Wollemia nobilis. The sequence goes on from JAQPPZ010002590.1 coordinate 196,726, forward strand.
AGCGAAGTCCGACTTCGCTGCGCAGTCGGGTGGACATTTCCAGACTTAGGCAAATTTTTGAGGAGCGGTTGGTCAACGTCCGACTACATTGGTCAAAGGCAGCGAAGTCCGACTTCGCTGCGTAGTCGGGTGGACAGCTCCAGACTTAGGCAAATTTTTGCCTTGCGAACTTTTGCTGTCCGAAGGCTTGCGTGGCTACAACAATGGTTTGCTTGGCTTTGACAAGAACTGTACGGGAGGAGAGAAACACCAAATCTAAATGCAATGTTCGGGATCTGAGTTCAAAGTTGTAGAACACGAAAAACGCTCTGAGGCAATTGTACAGATGACAAATTATATGCATACAGAGATAACCGTAAACCCTACAGATGCCATAAACAACAGCTAATTTTATTCTTATAAGACGAGGGTTACAAAAGTCCTCAACTGAGGAAATCCTAACATCTGCAGACTAAAGTTGCGGGATAAACTGAAAGGGAAAACAAATGTCGAGTCTGCTACTCGGACATTAAACAGATGAGCTACACTGCTCACTGAAAAGATCTCGTCTGCTGCTCTGCAAATGATTGCTTTTCTCTTGCCTATTTCTCTAAATTTCCCCCACTCTCCACCTTTTGTCTGAAGACCCGAACTGCCTTATATAGTCGCGGGGGAGAGGAAGATAGAGGTTATCCTCCGACGAGTTCCGACGGACCACTCGAACTAGGGTTTCTGACCAATCGTCGAACTGGCATTAACTTCTACGACGATCGGATCTGTCAAACGTCACATCTGTCAGAAGGCACGTGCGACGTCAAGTCAAAAATTTTGCTAGGATCCCTGACTACGCAAGTGCAGTCCAACTTCGCCCAAGTTCGGAGCGTAGTCCGACTTCGCCCAAGTTCGGAGCGCAGTTTGGTGGAGGCGTGAAATCAGAATTAATATTTATAACACCCTCCTTTAAGCCTGATTTCACGAGCGCTTTGACTCCAAGATGCTCTCGCAATCTGCTGAAGTCTTCCTCCTTCAAAGGCTTCATGAAAATATCTCGCTAATCTGCTCCTTGGATCTGCAAAACTGCAGTTGAATTTCTCCAGACTTCACTAGCTCTTTGATGAAGTGATAACGAATATCGATGTGCTTCGTCCAGCCATGGAACATAGGATCCTTTGATAGTGTAATGGCCAAATTGTTATCACAAAAAATTGTTGTCACGTCTTCCAGAGGATAGTTTAGTTCACTTAGAACTCTTCGCAGCCAAACTGTCTGGCATGTGGCTGACGTGGCAGCGACATATTCTCCTTTAGTTGTGGACAACGCAATGATGGGTTGCTTCTTGGACGCCCATGAGACTGCCCCTGATCCGAGATGGAAAGCATACCTGGAGGTGTTCTTCCGATCGTTAGTGTTGCTAGCCCAGTCACTATATGTGAAGCCCACTAGTTCCAACTGGTTTTGTCTGGCGTAAAATAGGTCATTATTTTGCGTCCCGTTGACATAGCGCAATATCCTCTTGCCTGCTTGCCAGTGCGTGTCCTTCGGAGTCTCCATGAAATGGCTAATCAGGCTGACTCCGGACATCAGATCTGGCCGAGTTGCGGTCAAATACATCGGACCGCCAACTAGCCTCTTGAACGAGTGTTGGATCTACATTCCTCCCTAAATCCAGCTTGCTCGACTTCAAACCTTGTGGCTACGGGTGTGATGGCAGGTTTGTTGTCCTCCATCTTGAACCACTTCAAGACATCCTTCGCATACTTGCCCTGAGAAATGAAGATGCCATTTGTCGATTGGTCAACTTCAATGCCAATAAAATACTTCATCAGCCCTAAGTTCGTCATCTCGAACTCCTTCTTCATGGCTGTTCTAAACGGGGCAAACAATGTTGTGCTATTGTCAGTGTAAATTAAATCGTCCACATACAGGCAGACGATTATGAGCTCACCTACATCATTTGTCTTCATGTACAGGGTGTGCTCATATGGGCATTTTACAAACCCATTTTCTTGAAAATAACTGTTAAACCGGTTGTACCAAGCTCGGGGTGCCTGCTTCAAACCGTACAGAGTCTTCTTCAGCTTCAGGACTTTGCCCTCCTGGCCTTCAAATTTGTAACCTGGTGGCTGGTCTATGTAGACCTCTTCCTCCAACACTCCATTGAGGAAGGTTGACTTGACATCCATCTGGTACATCTTCCAACCCTGTTGGGCTGCCAATGCCAGGATCAACCTGACTGTGTCAAGTCGGGCTACAGGCGCATAAACCTCAAGGTAATCGATGTCTAACTTCTGCTTGTAGCCCTTTGCCACCAGTCTAGCCTTATGCTTGTCAACATCTCCTTAGGCGTTGAACTTTGTCTTATACACCCACTTGACCCCAATGGTCTTCTTCCCTACTAGAAGATCTGTCAGTTGCCATGTATCATTCTTTTCAATGGCTTCAATCTCCTCGTCCATAGCCTGCACCCACTTTTGATTCTGACTTGTGTCTTCAAACTCTACTGGATCAACTTCGGTAAAGAATGCAAAGTCAAAGTACTCTTCATCTACATGGGTTTGGGTTGCCTCGTAGATTTCTTGCAAGCTCCTTGTCTTCGCTGGCGTCACCAGGTTCTGGATTCTACTTGCACATGGAGGCGACCAAGATGGAGTGGTTGTGCTACTGCTAGCACCACTGCTGCTGTTGGAGGTTGTAGGTGGCTACACACTTCCTTCTTCCAAGTCAATAGACTACTACTGCTGGCTCTGACTGGCCAATCTTCGACTTCCAGTTCCAAGCTTCATCTTCAAGAAACTTCACATCACGACTGATGATGAGCTTCTTCGTCACAAGGTTGTACAACCTATATGCCTTTGCCTGCTCACTGTACCTTGTGAAAATGCACTTCTCAGCTCTATCATCCAACTTCTACCGCTTCTCTTTTGGAACATGTGCATATGCAATGCACCCGAACACACGTAAGTGAGCCACACTTGGCTTCACACCGCTCCAGGCATCTTGAGGGATTTTGTCCTTCACTCTTTTGGTGGGACATATGTTCAGCAGGTAGACTGCACATGTTACAGCCCCTGCCCAAAATTTGTGCGACAATCCCTTCACCTTCATCATGCTTCATGCCATCTCCATGATGGTCTGGTTCTTGCTCTCAGCTACGTCGTTCTGCTGTGGCATGTATTTGGCAGTGAACTGCCTTCGCATTTCGTATTGCTTACAGTAGTTATGGAATTTGTTGGAGATGTATTCACCTCTGCCATCTATCCTGAGAGTCTTGATATGATATCTGCTCTGTTTCTCCACTAGAGCCTTGAACTCCTTGAATCTGGCAAATGCTTCTGACTTCGGCTTGATGGCATAGATCCAAGTCTTTCGATTGAAGTCATCTATGAACGTTAAGAAGTATTTGTTATCGACAAATGTGCTAGTCTGCATCAGACTGCAAATATCTGAGTGCACCAGCTCCAGTGGATGTGATGCTCTCCAAGACTGACCGAAAGGGAACAAATCTCTATGTTATTTTTTGACTAAGTAGCCCTCACAAACTTGATTTTGCTACTCTATCAGGGGTAAACCCTTCACCATCTGCTTTTTGTGTAGTTGATTTAGGCCACTGAAGTTCAGGTGACCAAATCTGAGATGCCACAACCAGGTAGCATCTTTCACAACTGCACTCAGAGACATCAATGATTCATTCTGAATCTGCAGCAAAAACATTTTATTCTTCGTCATGGACATGGTAGCAATCTGCCCATGCGACTTGTATCTGATGGTGCAAGCTCCGTCTTTGAACTTGACTGTATGTCCCTTCTGCACGAGCTATCCAACGCTTAGCAAGTTGTGCTTCAATCCAGACACAGTAAATGTCACAAATCTGCTTCCATTTGTCGTGCCTGGTGCGGATGAGGATCTTTCCTTTCCCCATTACAGAAACCTTGTTGTTCCCCATCTTCACCTCAGACTGGACGGTTTCATCCAGTTGGGAGAACATCTCCTTGTTCCTCGTCATGTGGTTGTTGCACCCGCTGTTTAAACACCAGACATTCTTTTGACACTCCTCAATGTTGCAATTCAATAACACGTTTCCTCCTACTGCATTTTCAATTTCATCCGTGTAATGGGCTTGCTGCTGGTTCTCCTTGGCCATCCGTTTTTTGCACTATGAGATGTAATGGTCGAACTTCTTGAAGAAATAGCATTGGACCTTTGACATGTCCTTCTTCTGACCAGATCTAGCTTACTGGTTTTTTTAACTGCTTCTTCCACCTTGTTGATGGAAATTACAGTTGGTCTCTCCTTTGCTAGGGTTTGATCGTCCTCCTTGCTTGTTGCCTTTCCCACGCCTACCCTTGCCTATTACTCCATGAGAACTAGAGGCGCCATGGTGGGAATCTTGTCTACCGTTGTCTCAAAATGAGACCTGAGCTTTGAATGCTTGCTTTAGAGAGGTCTGAAATGAATGGCTCAGCCTCTGTTCATGTATTTGCAATGAATCCATGAGCTTGTCTATCGAGAGGGTTGTCAGATCCCTTGACTCTTCGATTGCTATCACAACCGAGTCAAACTTAGCAGGCAGACTTCTGAGAATTTTCTCCATGATTCTCTGGCTCTACACAATTACTCCATTAAACCGCATCCGGTTGATAATGTCCATCGTTCGGGTGAATAAATCACTCATGGACTCAGACTCACTCATCTGCAAATTTTCAAACTCCATCTTGAGCATCTGCAGTTTCACCAAATTTACTTTATTGGTGCCTTGGTACAAGCTGGCCAGAATATCCTAGTCCTGCTTTGCCTTGGTGGCTGATGCGATCCGCGAGAAGATGGATTCCTCGATTGCTTGCATGATGTAGAAGAGGGCCTTCTGGTCCTTCTTCGTGTTCTCTTTCAATAGGTCCTTGTCTGCTTGAGAGAGGGCAGCCAGTGCTGCTGCATTTGTCTATTCTAGGTAGCCGTTCTCGACTAACTCCCACAACTCCTGAGATCTGAACAGGATCTTCATCTAGATGCTCTAGTAATCGTAATTCTTTCCGTTGAAGCGTGGGATTTGCAACTGCAAGTTGTTGCTACTGGAAGTCATTCTACTTTAGTCTCCGCATCAAGGGATCAGTAGCTCTGATACCAATTTGAAGTTTTATTTTTGTTTTTTCTGTCGTCGTAGTGCAGGCCGAAAGAGGGAGGTCTCGAACTCGGGTTGCGCAGTCGAAGTCAGGTTGTGCTCCCGTCTCTTACGCAATCGGGCTATGCAAGGGTTTATGTGCGCATTCCGGTTGTACACGAAATATGTGCACAATCAGGTTGCACACTAAACAAATTGCTAAGTCAGGAGCGACTGGTCAACGCCCGACTGTGCTGGTCAAAGGTAGTGAAGTCTGACTTCGCTGCACAGTCGAGTGGACAACTCTAGACTTAGGCAAATTTTTGGGGAGCGGTTGGTCAACGCCTGACTGCGTTGGTCAAAGGCAGTGAAGTCCGACTTCGTTGTGTAGTAGGGTGGACAACTCTAGACTTAGGCAAATTTTTGCCTTATAAACTTTTGATGTCCAGAGGCTTGCACGGCTATAGTAATGGTTTGCCTGGCTTTGGCAAGAACTGTACGGGAGGAGAGAAACATCGAATCTAAATGCAATGTTCAGAATCTGAGTTCAAAGTTGTAGAACACGAAAAATGCTTTGAGGCGATTGTACAGACAACAAAATATTATATGCAGACAAAGATAACCGTAAACCCTACAGATGCCATAAACAACAACGAATTTTATTCTTATAAGACGAGGGTTACAAAAGTCCTCAACTGAGGAAATCCTAACATCTGCAGACTAAAGCTGCAGGATAAACTGAAAGGGAAAACAAATGTCGAGTCTACTGCTTGGACATTAAACAAATGAGCTACACTGCTCACTAAAAATATCTCATCTATTGCTCTACAAATGACTGCTTTTCTCTTGCCTGTTTCTCCAAATTTCTCCCACTCTCCACCTTTTTTCTGAAGACCTGAACTTCCTTATATAGCCGCGGGGATAGGAAGATAGAGGTTATCCTCTGACAAGTTCTGAGAGACCCTAAACTAGGGTTTCTGACCAATCGTCGAACTGGCATTAACTTCTACGGTGATCGGATCTGTCAGACGTTACATCTGTCAAAAGGCACGTGCGATGTCAAGTCAAAAATTTTGCCGGGATCCCCGATTGCGCGAGCGCAGTCCGACTTCGCCCAAGTTCGGAGCGCAGTCCGGCTTCGCCCAAGTTCGAAGCGTAGTTTGATGAAGGCGTGAAATCAAGATTAATATTTCTAACAAGAATATTGGCCACAAGCTTCACTTCATTTGTAAATTCTCTTTTGCCTTGTCTGGATCTTGGAGATAGCTTTTTAACTGCCATGACCTTCTCATCTCTCATGGCTCCCTAAAACATTTAGGGTAAATCCTTAAAACGTTTGCAAAGAAATACCGGTGTTCAAAAGGTATGAGACAGGTGAAATTAAAGATTAAACCTACCTTGTATGCCGCCCCAAAACCTCCCTCTCCAAGTTTGTTCTTATCATGAAAATTTTCTGTTGGTTCTAGCAACGTTTCTAACCTAAAAATAAAATTATGTTGTCGTTGAAGCAGCACCGATTCTGCCGCCATCCTCTAAACCTTTAACATGGAGGAACATCTCTCCATCATTCATAAACAACTAAGATATTACATATAAACTATTTTGAAATTTAAAGAGTGTGGTGGTGAGGGTAGACCAATGTCGTCAATGATGTGGAGCTCGGATGGATCGATGAGATTCCAACTTTGGTACGATTAGAATCTATTAGGAATATTTAAACTAAACTACGCATATTCACGTAAATATTATTATAATTAATAGAGAATAAGAATTAAAATAATAAAATAAAAATATGACAATTTTATTAATCAGAAATAAAATTCACATCATAGAATTGTAAGCCTTTTTTAAAAGGTAATTGTTTTTGGAAGTAAAGTTTTATTACAAATTTAGAAAATGATTTAATATATTTATATTTAATCTTGTCTTCATAAAAACTTATATCAATCTTAACTCTAATATTCAAAGGTCAGTTTTACATGTACGTGAAGACCCAAACTAGTAACTCCTATTAAAGAAATAGTTACATCTTTTATAACAATTACATTATATGAACCCGTATATCTAGGCATCCAAGGTGCCACATACACATTACAAGACAATTACATATAATAATATTAGGATAAGGTCCTAACATGTCCTTCCCCTTCAATTAGCTTTGTCTTTAAAGCTTGACATGAGGAAACTGTTACTAGAGCTGATATAGCAATTCCTATGTGGCATCTTCTTTTTATAATTCATGTCATTGTACTAGAACTTTAGTGATGGTTCGGTTGCAGAGTGCATATGTCTGTCGATCCACAACACACTTGGGCTATAATATATTTGATCCTTCCTCATTAGTCTTTGGAAGTGTTTATTGAACCTGTACTTGGTTGTCAAGAAATTTTTCAAGGAGAAGACATAAAAAGTCAAATGTATCTTGGAAGATAGAAACAAGTTGAGCTTGTAAGCAAGAGATCCAATCCGTTGTAATACCTAAGAGGGTCCATAGAAATTTATACTTAGTTTTTTTATGAACAAAAATTTGCAAGGATGACTACTTGTATGGATGAAAGCAAAGAAATACCATGTCCCCAACATTAAAACTACACTCTATACAATGTTGATCAATCTGTTGGTACATATGGTTTTGAGTTAATTTCAACTTCTTCTTAAGTTGTTGAAGGAGTAGTGCACATTCACAAAGAGTGGAATCTACCTCTTAGATCTTAGAGGTACCTGGGATATATGAGGAAAGTGATGTAAGAAGATGTCCATAAACCGCTTCAAATGGTGTCATAATGGTACCAATATGATAAGAAGTTTTACATCGCGACTCTTCCAAGGAAATCTATTTAGACTATTAAGTAGGATGCTTAGATGCAAATAAATAAAGGTATATCTCCAAGAACTTGTTGATAATCTCTATTTGGTTGTTTATCTAAAGATGGTAGGCCAAGCTCATTTTTAGTTTCATGCCTTGTAGTTTAAATAGTTCCTACCAAAAGTGATTAGTAAAGGTAGGGTCTCGGTTGGAAATAATAGATTATGATATACCATGTAAGCAAAAGTTGGAATCTAAGAAGATTTGGGTAACCTTAGAGGTCTTATAGGGATGGGTTAGTAAACAGAAATAAACATACTTCGATAGACGATCCACCACCACAAGAATGATTGTTTACCACTTGACTTTGAAATCCCTTCAATGAAATCCATGGAGATATCTATCCAAACATTTTCTAGAGTTGGAAGAGGTGGGGTGGAACCCTAATATACATAGTTTTCCCTTCCATTTATTGAAAAGTGTCACATTCAATCAGAAAGGTCTAAATATTCTTTTCCATCCCTACCTAAAATTAGGTGTGTCTTGTTATTTCATAAGTTCTAAGGAACCTAGAGTGACCCCCAACTGGAGATACATGCATTTCTTACATTATAGATTCATGGAATGGTGACTTCTTTGAAATAACAAGGTGACCATTGTATCTTAGTTGTTGTTCATCCCATGAATATATTGGTGGAGAGTTGGGATTATTTTAGAGTTGTTAAATTCGGGCTTGTAAGGTGGATTCTTTAGCTACTTCATCTTCAATAGACCCATTTAGGTAGTGGAGTTAAAATCACAGACAACATACTTTGGTCCTCATATTGGCATAAAAGGGCATCAACCACTACATTTTCTTTACCCTTTTATAGATTATTCCATAATCATACCCCAATAATTTGGAAACCCACATTTGTTGTTTTAGTGTGGAGACCCATTGCTCTAAAAAGCATTTTAGACTTTGATGATTTGTTTTAATTGAAAAATGTCACCCAATAATTTGGAAACCCATTTTTGTTGTTTTAGTGTGGAGATCCATTGCTCTAAAAATATTTTAGACTTTGATGATTTGTTTTAATTAAAAAATGTCACCCTATAAGGTAAGGTTGCTAATGATTGATGGCATGGAGAATTGTCAGGGTTATGCATTGCGACGAATCATTGTTAATTCACAAATATTAGGATATATAAAATTAGAAATTGGCGAATATGACGACCCTAGACGTCGATCCATTCTCTTGAAATTTTTGGAAGCAATTTTTTTTAAAGGTCGGTTCACCCCACTTTGATAATAATTTTACCATTTTATTTTAAATTGCCAACCATTCTCACCTAAATCACGAACCTTTTTACCTTCAAATTATAAATAATTATATTTATCCCACCAAATTCACCTCTTATACCACCAGTATATATAGCTAACATTTAAAACATTTCTTCTCCTTGAAAAACAACCTATAGCAGCGAAAAATAAAATTTAACAGTGAAAAACAAATTTAACAGAGAGAGCCAACAAGAGTGAGAAGCATAGGCAATTGAATGACAGAATAGGTGATAAATATCAAGAGAAACAAGGTGTTTCAATGATGGAAAGATGACAAAAAACTATGAAAAGTTAAGGTGATTGCTTAATGGAATAGGTAGTCGACAGTAAAACAACAAGGACCACAAACAATTGAGAAAACAAGGACAATCTACAGACAAAGTAGATGATAAATAGACAAAATGAGTAGGTGATAGATAAAAAGAGTAGGTGATAGATAACAAGCGACAAACAAAAAAAGAGTGGGAGACAGACAAAAAGAGCAGGTGACACAAAAAAATAGGTGACAAACAATAGGCAACAAACATCTAGTGATCCCCTAAAACTATACATGACACGCAATATGTGACCATCTGAAAAACTAGATGATAAATAATAGGTGATCATATAAAAAATCAAATGATAGACAAAAGACGACAGATCGATGGTGACTACCTAAAAATTATGTGGCAAACAACATGTGACTATCTAAAAAAGAAGACAATAGACATTAGGTTACAAATATCCAGTGACCGTCTTAAAACATAGGTGATAAACAATAGATGACTATCTACAAAACTAGACGATAAACAACATGTGACCACCTAAAAAAGCAGACAATAGATAGCAGGAAATTTTTATGAAGACGTAGAGAAGATTGATTGATAGAAGAGAAAATACATATAGACAACAAGGGACTTTCACTTGTAGTAATTTCTTTTTGCCAGTTCTAGAAATTTCACCCTATTTAATATCATGTTCATTTTTTGATAAAGATAAAGGAATTTTATTTTTTTAACATGTTCATGTTTATCTTCTCTTTATACAAGTACAATGACACCTATTGGCAATGGAAAGAAGAGAGGCCAATATTTTGATAAAAATAGTATCCTAAAATACTTTCATCATATATCAAAATCTAGTTAGCCATCAACATCTACACAAATTCAAGGTACAAATACCTTTTACCTACTAAACAATTAATTTGTGTATATTAATTTTTTTATATAATGTCTTTCTTCATCTAAAAATAGTGGTTTTTTGGTTGATGGCTTTGGCTAGTGTTTATCTATCTTTTTTTTTTGAAAAAATGTATTCTGTTAATTCTTTAATAGAATGCATTTTTACATCAAAAATTATATGGAACACCTTTGTATGTAGAAAACATTGTTGACCCTGATATACCTCCACTTCAAGATATTCCCAATAATGAAATGTTTGCACATCAAAATTTTCTTAATGAAATACAACAACAACATGAGGAGATTCCTGAAACTAGCATTCAAAAAAAAAACAATACTTCTCATACAATCCCCACTTCTGAGGAATCTTCTACTAAGAAATCTAAACGTAGAAAGTTAACCAAGTGGACTATTGGAAGAAAATTTTAGCTTGAATGGTCATCAACATATCTATTTATTGAACCAGTGCAACTAGAGAACAATAACAATATACCAAAAGAATGTAGATGTGTTATTTACAATTGGAAACTAAAAAAAGGATTATAGGATGCAACTTAAGCTAGATAAAATAGAAAAAAAATTGTGGAAAAGTTTAATAGTAAAAGAAAGTGATGGAACAACTATGAAAATAATTAGGTGGAAGGATGCATCAGAATGCATACATGTTAGATATGCACACGCATATGAAAAAAAATTGAAACAACAACAAACTTTGGTTGAGAAGGGAGGAACGATTCAAGACCAATTTCAAAATATTCATAAGACCACTTTAGATTCAAAAAGTTTACAATTTGCTATTGTATATACTATTCTTAAAGAGGGTAGACCTATGTCTGATTTCATTGATTATAAACATCTATTTCAACTAGATGATGTGTAGTGAACTCTTATCTCTTTCTTGGTGCTTTCAATAGTGTAAAAGGTTTAAAATGATTGTGGCATGGTGGTTATAGGGGAGGACTGCATGAAGAACTATGTGGTGACTTCTGAGGCAGACAACATAGAATATTATGGTGGCCATAAAATTCGGACAGCTTGACCCATATTCATGGTGGCTACCAATTCCACCATGTGAATTAAAAAAAATAGCTGACATGTAGAACCTTCCCAGTGCCCATTGGTCAAATCAAAGTGGTTAGAAAATGGTAAAATGTCTCTCAATGGTTGAGAAGGAGGACCTTAAAGAGAAAGTAAAACATATCAAATTCATTTTACTTTCAATTGATGAGGTAACTATTGTTGAAAATACATATTGGATTTGTATGCATGCTTACACATTGGAAAATCATTTAAGGCAACCTCATTTACTTGCACTACATAAGATGGTGGAAAATTGTAATGCAAAAAACCTTTACAATATTGTTGTAACTAGTTTAAAGGACATAGCAAGAATGAATGATATAGAAATAGCCACTAAGTTAATATGTGTTTAATTTGAAGGTGCTACTACAATGCAAGGACATAGGAATGGTCTTTGTGTTCGACTATAGATATCAATTATCCCATATTTGATTCATATTTATTTCAAGGCTTATAGAATGAATCTTGCATATAAATTTTTGAGCAAATTTGAATATGTCGTGAGAGTGGAAGAACTTATTTGTGAAATTGATGCTTATTTTTTGTGCAATCCAAAAAGATTTTCATAGTTTCAACACTTTGCACTAGGAGTTACTGAAGGTAAAATTTTGTTAAAATATGTAGATACTAGGTGAATTTCATTATTTCAACTCGCATATAGAATTTTCAAATAATATCAATCCTTGGTAGGGTTTATGTATGCAAATTGTAGGGTAGTTGATAAGGCTAAAGATTTTCTATACCATATGAATGACTTGGAAACACTTCTCACATTATGTGGTATTCTTATAATGTTGGAAGAAATGAATACTTTGATTAAACTTGCATAAAAAAGATCAATTTATATTGTGAATTTCATTAGGATGAGAAAACAAATATATATGCATATTGAAACGTTGTACACACTATTGAAAGTTTTATGGATCCCATGTTTAAAAGTTGGAGAACATTAACAAACGTCAATGATCTTCAAAGCTTTTTGAAGTTCAACATCAACGATCATCAATGTATTAATGTCCATGGAAAGGAGATACCTTTATATAATTTTAAAAATTTATTGGATATAGCAATAAACAAAGTTGAACAAATGCCCATAACATACAAAAAAATTGATGTAGTTGTACATAATACAAAGATTAAACTAAGAAAAATAGCAAAAAATTTGACAAGAGAAATAAGAGACCCTTTACAAAGAGATGAATTTCTTATGATTATGGGTGTGGTTAACCCCATGTTCTAGAATCCCTATATTGAATACCAAAATATAAGTGATTTATTTCTCAAATACATGGGCATTCTTGTTAAGCATTTCAGTAAAAGTGTGGAAGTCAATGGTATTGAAAGCAATGGTATTCTAAATAAAGATTTTTTGATCAAACAATCAAACCATTTTGTAATGACAATGTTTGGTCAAGTTTCACAATTGACTAACCATCATGAGCTATGTTCTATTACATGATTGTGGAAAAAAATTGTATTCCAGTAGTGTTTTACAAGATACGATCAGTGAATATTTCCATTTATAGAAATTATATCAAACAATAATTTTGGGATCTGTGGAATATGAGAGGGTGTTTAGTGCATTATATTTTGTAAAATCTAAAGTTCATAATAGGTTGGATAAAAGATTGGAAAAATGTTTGAGAGTATATGTGTCAACCTATGAGGTGGAATAATATCCTTATGAAAAAACTTTTGCATATTAGAAATCTCTATCATACATAAGAGGTATCATGAATACTCATGATGATGATAATAATGATACTTGTAGCGATCAAGTTGTAGAGACACGAAGTTTAGATATGCATACATATGATTTTGGACAATCTAAAAAGTGTTGTTTCAACTTCTGTTATTGTAATATATGGAAGATTTTAAAAGTTTAATATATTTCACATTATTTGTTATTAGTTTTCTACTATATTTTTAAAATTGACTTTTTGTTTTATTGAGACTTTGAAATTTATTTGATTATATGTATATGTTCATATCATATCATTGTTATTGGATTGTGTCCATTTTCAAAAAATTGTATGTTTTATATCATAGACATGTTATTGAATTTTTTGTATATGTTCATAAACTTTTTCTAATATCATAGCCCTATTATTTTATTTTGTATATGAAATTGTATGTTAATATTTAAGCCTTGTTATTAGATTATATCTGTATGATATTTAAATTTTGTATTATATTTCTATTTTATAAATCCTTTATGGCTAAGCAGATATTTGTGTTGCAATTTAATCATTTAAAAAGTTTTTATAAAACAAAAGATAACTTTTTACCTATGTCCATCTTGATTAGCAATTCATTTATAATTGATAATTATTTATTGCATCCACATAAACAAATTAAAACATCATAATTTTAAAATTTCATGGTTTCAATGGTTACAAAGAAAATTAAAAAAATAATACATAATTTTTTGAAAAAGTCTCTTTTATTAATTTGAAAGCATTCTTTTATAATTTACAAAATTGTTGAATGCTATACAACAAAAGTTACAATTAATTATTGAGCTTTCTACTAGGTTTATGAAGCATATTTTGGATCTTTTTGAGGTTGAGGTTGTTTTCCCTCATCAGTATCCACTTCTAGTGCACCATCTCTTATAAAAAAAAAAAATCATTATGTTCAATCTCACTAACAACACCTTGTCTTCTTTTGCAAGATCTTCCTGCGATGTTGTACCCTCTTCTTTCTCCTTTTATTTTAGCAAAATGTTAGGATCCAAACTGTTTTCTCTAATGATCTTACTAAGAAAATTGTTATCCCTTGTTGTGTATCTTAATAGTTCTTTCATTTAGATAGTTGTTTGCAGAATAGTTTTTACAAAATTTAAATATACTTTCATGTTGCTTACCTGCTTCTTCAAATATTAAAAATTAGACTTCAAAAGAGAAGAAAAATATGTTAATATAAATAAAAAATATATATGTAAAAAATAATAAACTTTTGTTATGCATAAAATAAATGACTTATGTCAGCGACATCTCTTGCAACTTCTGCAACTTCTACTTTTTTTTCTTATCAATAGCCCATTAGTTGGAAAATTCTTGGGCTTTGAAATTGAGGTTTTCTAACCTATTCAACATAATTTTCAAAATTTCATCATTGTACATGGAGTTAACCTTCACCTTGCCAAATTCAACCTGATGTAACAAAGCATTAAGCTCTTGCAGATCATTCTTCACCAATGAAAAATATCATGTCTTTTTGAAAAAATATTATATTGAGCATCTATTTCTTTGATAAAAACCTTTGCCTAATATATTCATTCTTTTAATTCTTCAATATCTGAAAGAAGACTTTCTTTAACTATTATTTCACAATTATAAGCTAATAAAATATATTTTAAAAAATTAACTTTCTCATCATAAGTGAGAGAATGAGGGATGGTGATTTGATGGGTAGGGGATGAGCTAAGTGTAGCGGTAGCTAACTCGACAGTCTCTTATGCTTCATTACACTTTTACATATCCTAAAGCACATCAGTTGCCTTGAAAGGAAAATATTATGGATTGGTGTCTTGAAAAAGATAATCATCGTCAAGAGGTACATTAGGCAATTTTGAAATACCAAGCATACTTGATATATTTCTAATAAAAATATTGGGAAGTATGATAGAGTATGTGCCTAACTTAGTTCTCATCCCTAACCTAGTAGTGAAAGGAATTATTTCCCACACATGCATTTTTGACCTCTCATAAATGTTTATCATGGTGGTGGCAGTGGAAGCATCCATTTTATTCTTTTATGGATTAATTCATCTGACTCCCCTATAAAATTTCACATTAAAATTTTAATTAAAACTATTGTAAAAAAATAATGTAATTAAAACAAATTTAGTTTAACTACGCTTACCAGAAGAAGACGTGACTTGTATAGCCAATTATGTCCTCATTGATGAATGCGAGGGCTGGTCAACTTAAAAGTTTAAAAATAGAATACATAATAATAAATAACAATTTTGAATAGTAAGGTTACTTGTTGCATGCGAGGATTGGTCAACTTCATCAACATCAACTAAAATATTTGTAGAAATTATTGGAGGTGTGCGAGGAAGATGTGAGGAAGACCTCATTAATTTTGCAGATCTTGCAACAAGTCTTGGTGTCGATTTCAACTGCATATCAGAATCTTCAATCACTTCCTGCATGTGACCCCTTACAGTAGGATCCATTACAGTAGAAGAGGTGGATGCCTTTATCTGCCTTAGCCAAAATTTTATAAAATAAATTGGGTAAAGTAATGGGATGTCAATCAAAAAGTAGATATGGCTTAAGTATTTTGGGAATGAGCCTTATCAATCCTTGATTAATGGTCTCCACAAGGCCTCAAATAGTAATAGCTTCCTCACACATCCATAAAAAATCAACTCCTATGGTCTCCCACATGGTATTAAAAATTCACTCAAAAGTCCATCAATGCATGGGGTTTTTTTTATTCACCAAAGAGAGGAGGGCAGAATGAAGTTCATCGTGTGAAAGAGGATTGTCTAGCAATGCTCTATCTTCTTCACATACTTTAGGAGATATGCACTATTTGCAACATTCTCTAAAAACTCAACTTATGTGTTAGGCCCTTCACTTTTGAAAATGGCTGTAAAATGCTCCCAGATGAAGGATGGGATGTCCTCCATCAAAATTTGTAGGCCAAATTTAGGGTTTTTAATAACCTCTATCCTCTCTGATATATTATTCTTCTTAATGGTGTTAAAGAAGAATTTAGAATTGTTTGCTTACATCATTAATTTTCTTGCATTATTATTTTGTTTTAACTCTTTCTAGCTCAAACTAAGCTTAGGTGCTTTGCTCAAATAAACACATTTAACCTTTCACCTTACACTTGGAGTGAGTTCTAAAACCATTCCTAATGAACCCTTAGATTCCCCAAGATCCTTAGTGTAGAGAACCACAATAGCCCCACGGTCACCTCGCTCCTAACGAATCTGCTAAGAATTGTACGCGGTGGGTTGTTTTCCCTCTCTACATATTTAATATCTTCTCATGGAATTTTATAATTTCTAAATCTTGGTACAACTATGAGGTTTAGGTAGAGGAAAATATCCATGGATATATAAGACCTTGGGATTGTATGACATGGTGTAGGATAATTAATAAAACTCGTTGTCTTTGAGTGAAGATGAAAATGGTAAAATGACTTTGGACATAATTGTAATTCGTTCCTTGCAAAATATACTTAATTATCCTAAAGGTATAATTCTTGATAAATCATAACTAAATTTATGCTATCAAACTCCTTAGTTTAGATGTTATTAAGCAACCATTATGAGTCATTTAGTGTTATGATCATCCTTCAAAATAGTTTGCATTAATATCCTTCTATTTATTAGTTAGACTAGATATATTAGGAGGTTGAAAGTTAAGATATAGCATTTAGAGGTATGTCTTTGAATCCTTATCCTCATAAAATATTATGAGTTTGGATCTTGTAATAGACAATATGATTTCTTTGTTTTAGAATTTTAATGATTATAAGTAGCATATTTTTCATCTTAATCATGGTGCACTTAGTGAATCTTCATTTGATTAGATTATGTCTATAGAATAATATATTTGGTCCTTAAGGGGTCTTTAATATTGATGATAATGAGGTCCGAGGTGTAGACCAATTGGTTCATCTAATCCCCATAAGGGGGCGGAGGTCCAAGGTTCAAATCTCGGGCCTCATCGGACTGAACGTTTGTCCCTTTCCTGGTGCTTTCAGCGACGTAAAAGGTTTAAAATGATTGTGGCATGGTGGTTATAGGGGCGGACTACGTGAAGATCTGTGTGGAGGCTTCTATGACGGACAGCGCAGAATACTATGGTGGCCATAAAAGCTGGACAGCCTTCCCGAATTCATGGCGGCTACCAATTCCACCATGTAAATTCAAAAAAAAAAAAAATATTGATGATAATGATTCTTTTTAGTTGAAGACTTTATTGGATATTTAATTGGACTTGCTCTATAGTGGTAAAAAGAAGAGGAATTGTAATAATGTTAATATGCTCAGTATTTAAATTATCCCAACAACAAACTCAATTACATTTGTGAGGAACACAATGCTCTTGTTTTTATATTAAAACCATTTTCATGCAAAATAAATAGAATGGACTTACTAGGTCCTAGGACTTAAAGGGTTATGTTTAACCTAATGGTTACTTTAATTAAAGTTGTGTAATTATTATTTTTAGTTTGACTCGATTAAGTTTATTATGTTTGGTTTACTTTTTCGATTAAAAGGTATATATATATATATATATATATATATCTTTTTTTGTGTAACTCTACAAAATCGTTAAATGAATTGTTTTTTAAATTAAAAATATCCCTTTAAAACATGAACTTTCTTGTTAATAAAAATTGTATATATACAATTTATATATATTTTTTCATAATATTTAAAAATCAAAATTTTCCAAATATATAATATAATAAAACTTTTAAAACATTTTGTTACTAATGATCCTTATCAAAATACCTAATAATCTGTACTTTATTGTCACGAAAAATATGTTTGAAAACTCTAAATGTTTATAGAGTTCTTTAGCCTTAATATAGAAAGGAGAGGACCGAGTTCCTTTAGTCTAGCATGCCCATGTTATGGTTTAAAGTTTAAACTGAAATTGCTAGGAGATTTTATTCAATTGCCAACTAGAAGGGAGGTCAAACTATTTCGCTGGTCGCATAACTTAATAAAAAGGCATCTGCAATTATATTTATTGCAAGAAGCATCTCTAAACTTATTTCACCCATAATTATAATCAACTTTCCTAGGAAAAACTTATTCGACCATCCCTGCAAGGCCTCTCTTTTATACTTATTCAACCATCCATGCAAAATAGGCCTCTCTTTTATACTTATTCAACCATCCATATGGTTCTACTAGAAATTTTCTAAGATAGACAAATATTGTCAGGACCTCTTTCCCTTGGCAAATATGCCAAAACCATAAATAGGTCAAGTCTATCATGGAATTCGAGAGAAGAAGTAACAGTACAAAAAATCCAATTCATCCTGTTTTTCTTCGACGTTGCAGAATGATAAGTCAGGTTGACTGCAAGTGTCAAAGTTCAAATAAAAGTAATTAAATTTATTACCAAGAGATTAAATTCGCATATGATGTCTGTCGTAAATATGACCTGATAAAATACATATATATTTATTAAATTGTACATCCCTAGTGGTGAGAGGGAGCTACGTGTGCCAGGGTTTGAGCAATCATAGTTGAATGAACAATGGTGACAATATATTTTATACTGCAAATCGCCTTTCCTTCCATTTAAGCGGTAATAGAAGTGATCGAGTGAGTAAAAATTGATAAACAAGAACGCAGACCTCCAATGAGACCAACGCTAAGATACTTTAACAGAAGGACCCACTTTCATAGAATTTCCAACAACGCCCAACAACCAAGTACTGTGTGAGCTGGACGGACTTTTCTCCTCCTCAAACATCCTAATCCATCTCTTCTTTTGATAAGGATGATGATTTTCGAGGGCTTTAGGTGCCAGGTTTACCTACAGCTGCCCGTCAGCCCAATCGTTCTATGGAAGACTTACCGCTGCCTTTAATTTCGCTGCTTACTTACTTCGCCTCGAAATTAAGCCCGTGAATAACACTGCAAAAGTCATCCGCTCCGACAGTCTGTATCGTTGCCTCTCAGGCCTTGCAGACGGCGAACTCCATCGGGGAGGAAGGAAGATGAGGTGTAGTTGTAGCTATTTTCTTTTTCATCTTGTCTTCTTCTTTGTAATCAGTTTTACTTTGGTGGCAGCTAATTACCGGGCGTCTGTCTGCAACGATTCTACTACTTTTTACAACAACAGTAGATATTCCACCAATTTAAATAGAGTTATGGACGATCTACGTCGCAATGCTTCTCAAACGGGATATAACACATCTTCCTATGGGCAAGCGCCTAATAAGGTCTATGGCCTCCTCCAGTGTATAGGAAAGATATCAGGTGAGAAATGCTCAAATTGTTTACAGGACGCAAAAACCCATCTTGAAACATATTGTGGGAATAACATAGGTGGCCTAGTTTGGATGGATGACTGCTTTTTGCGCTACGACAACTATAGCTTCATTTCAAAACTAGATACTGATCATGCAAGCTACCAAGAAAATGTTAACGATGTGTCAAATGATGTACAAGCTTTCAAGGCAACAAAGTCTAGTCTCCTTTCAAATTTGTCCACTAAAGCATCCGACCCTGCAAGTAAGGGATTTGCCGCAGCATCAGCCAATTTCTCCTCTTCCGACACAGTTTATGGTCTAGCTCAATGTTGGAGAGACATTTCCACTAAAGATTGCAGGACATGCCTGATGTCGGCAATTCAATATGTGGAGAGTTGTTGTTCTGGCAAACAAGGAGTTCAACGTATGTTAGGAAGCTGCACGATTGGCTATGAGATATATCCCTATTTAGATGGGTATACGGGGTCGTCCTCCCCTCAAGGCTCCCCAGCTGCCACGCCTTCAACAGCTTCCACACCTCCAACAACTCAAACACCCGCACCTGCTAATGTTATCCAGGGTTCTCCTAATGGAACTTTTCCTCGGGTGATTTCAAAGAGTACGCATACCTTCTTCATTTTTTTCAATTATTCTCTTTTTAGTTGGCAGTCAACACATCTGTTTGATATATTTCTATTAGTTACATACAAAAAGTAACCAAACCGCTATAGCTCCTGTCGATAACAATAGAGATCTTCTATGCAGAGAAGTCATCAAAACAATTAGCCGTAGCATTGGGGGTTGTGGGAGGTGTGATTGTGGCTATAATAATTTGTCTGATTGCGATGAATAAAAAACTGAAATCTGGAACTTCTGGAACGCCAGTAGCCGTAGATACGCGTAATGAAGGTGCTACTTCCAAATTCCTTATATGTTTTCGTCGTATGGCATTAATGTAAATATTTTACCCTTAAAGTTAACTGACTCTCTTCTCATATACAACGTTTTTTCTAACGTTACAGAAAGACGTGAGTATACACCTGAGTCGGAGGCGCTTATGCAGGAACCCAGCTTTATCTTCAACTTACAAACCTTGGTAGAAGCAACAGAAAATTTTCATGAGAAAAACAAGCTTGGCGAGGGAGGCTTTGGTGCTGTATACAAGGTGGGGTTGTAATTTCGCGTAACAAGAACAGTGTTTTCAGGAAATAGTTAAGGCGAATGAGAACTTTGTTTCTGTTTTGATCTTTCAGGGAAGGATTAAAGATGGCGAGCAGATAGCGGTTAAAAAGTTGTTTGCAAAAGCTAGACAGGGGAATAACGAATTTTTGAATGAAGTGAAGCTCGTGGCCAATGTTCAACACCGAAACCTGGTAAAGCTGCGCGGATGTTGCGCTGAGGGAGACGAAAGATTGCTTGTATATGAATATTTACCAAAGAAGAGCTTGGACACCATTCTGTTTAGTAAGTAAATATTTAATGTCTGTTTGTTTCGGCAAAGTTATATCAAGTAGATTGAAGAATTAACATAAAATATCAAATCTGAGAAATACAGATCCAGAAAAACGCAGACAGTTAGATTGGCAAAAACGTTATAACATCATATTAGGAGTTGCTCGTGGACTTCTTTATCTGCACGAGGATTCGCAACTGCGAATCATTCACAGAGACATCAAGGCAAATAATATTTTGCTCGACGACAAACTAAATGCCAAGATAGCTGACTTTGGCTTAGCTAGGCTTTTTGGCGATGATGACAGTAACATTCAAACAAGAGTTGCAGGAACCCTGTAAGTGTTACCCCTCACCCTGTGAGATCTTTAAAGCTTTTTGATGGTTTTGTTGCAGTTTTATGAATCGAGGGAGTGTTGCCTTGAGATGATGCAGTGGTTACATGGCTCCTGAGTATGCAATGAGGGGCCAACTGTCTGCAAAAGCCGACGTCTATAGTTATGGAGTGCTCCTCCTTGAGATTTTGAGCGGAAGGAAAAACATCGATAACAATTTTCCTCCACAAATGCAAAATCTGTTAGAATGGGTAAGAAAATGGATCTGGACCGTTATGCTTTGACCATATTTACAAAATCAGTTACTCAAATAAAGTAATGGATTGTATGATGCAGGCATGGAGGCTATACAGAGGTGGAGATATTCTGAATATGGTTGATACCACAATAACAGAAGCGTGCCCAAATGAGCAAGTCGTAAGATGCATTCATGTTGGGCTTCTCTGTGTGCAAGCTGATGCTACAACCCGTCCGGCAATGTCTAATGTTCTTATGATGATGATGAGCAATTCGGTGACGTTATCCAATCCGACAAAGCCTGCTTTTGTAAGTAGTTTTGGCCAGTTAGGAGAGGAGGCACCATTGCAGACTCCTGCAATTGCCACGTCATCTTCATCCGGTGTTCGTTCTCTGAATGAAACCTCTATCACCGAATTGCAAGCTAGGTGAGATTAAAAAAATACCTTCAATGTAAAATTTCCTAGTGGTTAGGACATGCATACGTTGTACTGTCGAGGGAAGAGGTTTGGTGGACCATAAAAGAAAGTTGTAATCCCGTGGATTCTCTTTTCTTATCCTGGCTACTGTTCAGACGAAGCCACCGCCCATATTCCTGACGTTGAATTTTCTAATGTTTTGACGTTCCAAGAGCTGAAGAAAAAGGCACCACACCTTAGACTAAATGAACATTTTAGAAAATAATTAGCTTGCCCGATCTGGTCTGAAATAGACAGTTGCTTAGAACAAAGCCATTTGTTTATTGCTTTAAATTAAAGTCCTATTTTGATATTTGATTGTCCTAAGGCATGTCACGCCAATGGTGTTGCGAGTAAGCCCGCTGTATTATCAAAAAAATTATAGCGTCACTAGTTGGCGATTTGCTAGCAATAGAAAAAAGGGATCATAAACGAGAGTCCATACATTTAGTAATAGGCGTCGGAGATAATACTTCATATTACCAAAGAATACAACAACAGAAATATTACATCAGCTTACGAATAAGAAGCAGGCATTCCCATAGCATTCCCATAGAACGTTGAAATAGAAGCAAGCATTCCGATAGAACGTTGAAATATTACATCAGCTTGCGAATAAAGAAGCAGGCATTCCAATCTCAAGGTTCTATCCAACTTAAAACAATCTTTCAAAATGCTACTACGAAAAACAAAAATCTGATCTGAAATAAGCCTACAGGTAACATGTATAGTATGGTCAACGCCTATAAGAAGCAGGCATTCCGATCTCAATGTTCTATCTAACTTAAAACAATCTTTCAAAATGCTACTACGAAAGACATAAATTTAATCTGAAATAAGCCTACAGGCAACATGTATAGTATGGTCAACCCCTATATGTGTTAGAAAAATTAACCCAGATTTCACGCCTCCGCCCAACTGCGCTCCGAACCTTGGGCGAAACCGGATTGCGCTCCAGACATGGGCGAAGTCGGACTGCGCTCCCGCAGTCCGGGATCCCGGCAAAAGTGTGACATGACGTCGCACCTACCTTCTGACAGATTTGACACCTGACAGATCCGATCTCCGCGGGAGTTAATGCCAAGTCGGCGATTAGTCGGAAACCCTAGTTGAGGGCCGTCGAGAGGATAACCCTTATCTGAACCTGTCAGAGGATAACCCTTATCCTCCTCTCCCCGCGGCTATAAAAGGCAGTTCGGGTCTTCAGACAAAGGTGCGTGTGTGAGAGAAGTTCGTGAAAGAGGAAGCGGAGAATAGAGCAGAGAAAGGAGGGCGAGCGATTCAGTGAGCAGTGTGGCTCAGCTGATTAATGTTCGAGCAGCAGACTCGACATTTCTCCTTGTTTAGTTTATCCTGCAGCGTAGCCTGCAGATGTTATTTCCTCGGTTGAGGAATTCTGTAACCCTAGTTTCATATGAATAAAGTTTGCTATTGTTTGTGGCATCTTTAGGGTTTGCAGTTTTATTGTGCTAAAGTTTGTTGTTCTCTGTTCCGGCGTTTCTCTCCTCTCATACGGGTCTTGCCAAGCCAGGCAAACCCAGTGGCAGCCACGCAAGACAAAGAAGTCGAAGGCCATAGTTGGCCAAGTCGCGAGCGAACCTTCCCACTTCGTTGCCGAAATCCGACTACGCCCGAGTTCCGAGCGCAGCCCGAGTGCCAGCGAAGTTCGTCAGCCAGCGAACTTTGCACTTCGCTGCCGACCGACGACTTTCGCCCTGCGCCGTGCGAAGTTCGCACTTCGCTTACGAAGGCTGAAGTTCGCTCTTATTCCAGCGTAGTCCGCATTGCGCTCGTGACTGGCGGACTTCGCCCATTTCCTAGTGTAGTCTGCACAACGCTCGCGAGGGACAGACTTCGCCCGTGGTTCAGCGTCGTTCGCACTTCACTCTCGAAGCTTGGAGCTGGTCGTGCGCCCTGTGTAGTCTGCACTGTCGGACTTTGACAAATTAGAAAATTGTCGAATCATTCCTTCAAATTGGTATTAGAGCTGATTGAGCCATGACGCGGAGATAGAAGATGGATTCCGGAAAGAATTCCCTGCAGTTGCAGATCCCGCGATTTAATGGCAAGAACTACGATTACTGGAGCATCCAGATGAAGATCCTGTTCGGATCTCAGGAGCTATGGGAGTTAGTCGAGAACGGCTACCCAGAACCGACAGATGCAGCGACAGCGGCCGCCCTCTCTCAAGCAGACAAGGATCTATTGAAAGAGCACAAGAAGAAGGACCGGAAGGCCCTCTTCTACATCATGCAAGCGGTTGAGGAGACCATCTTCCCATGGATTGCATCGGCCACCAAGGCCAAGCAGGCTTGGGAAACCCTGGCAAGTTCGTATCAGGGCACCAACAAAGTGAAGTTGGTGAAACTACAGATGCTCAGGAGAGAGTTTGAGAATCTGCAGATGAGCGAGTCCGAGTCCATGAGTGATTTCTTCACCCGGACGATGGACATTATCAACCAGATGCGGTTGAACGGAGAAAATGTGCAGAGCCAGAGAATCGTGGAGAAGATTCTCAGAAGTCTGCCTGCCAAGTTCGACTCGGTTGTGATAGCAATCGAAGAGTCGAGGGATTTGACAACCCTCTCGACAGACGAACTCATGGGTTCCCTGCAGACCCATGAACAGAGGCTGAGCCGCTCAACTCAGTCTTCTTTGGAGCAAGCCTTCAAAGCGCAAGTCTCGGTCCGAGACAACGGTAGACAAGACTCCCACCATGGCGCTTCTAGTTCTCAAGGAGGAAGAGGCAGAAGCAGGCGTGGGAGAAGTAACAAGCAAGGAGGGAGATCAAACCCTCATGACGCTGAGCCAAGTTGCAACTTTCATCAGCAAGGAGGAAGAGGCACTGGCAAAAATCAGCAAGGAAGCTCTCAGTAGAAGAAGGACATGTCAAAGGTCCAATGCTACTACTGCAGTAAGTTCGGCCATTATGCCTCACGGTGCGAGAAAGAAGATGGCGAACGAGAATCAGCAGCAAGCCCATTATACGGAGGAACCCAAAAATGCAGTAGGAGGAAATGTGTTGCTGACTTGTAGTATTGAAGAGGAGAGCAAGAAAAACATATGGTATCTTGACAGTGGTTGCAGCAACCATATGGTCGGGAACAGGGAGATGTTCTCACAACTGGATGAAACAGTCCAGTCCGAAGTCAAGATGGGGAACAACATCAAAGTTCCTGTGATGGGGAAAGGAAAGATCCTCATCCGAACCCGGCACGGTGAAAGAAAAACAATTCAAGATGTTTTTTATGTGCTTGGGTTGAAGCACAATCTGCTAAGTGTTGGACAGCTTGTGCAGAAGGGGCACACTGTACTGTTCAAAGATGGTGTCTGTTCCATCAGAGACAAAGTCCATGGACAAATCGCAACTGTGTCCATGACGAAAAACAAAATGTTTCCGCTGCAGATTCAGAATGAATCTTTGATGTCTCTGAGTGCAGTTGAGAAGGATGCTACCTGGCTGTGGCATCTCAGATTCGGTCACCTGAGTTTCAGTGGCCTGAATCTGCTGCACAAGAAGCAGATGGTGAAGGGTTTACCCCTTATTGAGCAACCGAACCAAGTTTGTGAAGGTTGCCTAGTCGGCAAGTACCACGGGGATGCATTCCCTGTAGGACAGTCTTGGAGAGCATCATAGCCATTGGAGCTAGTGCACTCAGACATTTGTGGTCCCATGCAGACCACCACACTTTCCAGCAACAAGTTCTTCTTGACCTTCATTGATGACTTCAGTCGGAAGACTTGGATTTATCCAATCAAGTTGAAGTCAGAGGCATTTGCAAGGTTTAAGGAGTTCAAGGCTCTGGTTGAGAAACAGAGCGGTTATTATGTGAAGACTCTCAGAACTGATGGAGGTGGAGAATACATCTCCAACGAATTCCACAACTTTTGCAAACAACATGGAATTCGGAGGCAGTTCACTGCCAGATACATGCCGTAGCAGAATGGTGTAGGCGAGAGGAAGAACAGAACAATCATGGAGATGGCACGGAGCATGCTGAAGGCAAAAAGTTTGCCACATGAGTTCTGGGCAGAAGCTGTAAGTTGTGCAGTTTATCTGCTGAACCGATGTCCCACCAAGAGTGTGAGGGACAAAATTCTAGAGGAAGCCTGGAGCAAGTTGAAGCCAAGTGTGGCTCATTTGCGAGTTTTCGGGTGCATAGCATATGCACATGTTCCAGATGAGAAAAGGCAGAAGTTGGATGACAAAGCTGAAAAGTGCATCTTCACAGGGTACAACGAACCAACAAAGGCATACAGGCTGTACAATCCTGTGACAAAGAAACTTGTCATCAGCCGAGATGTGAAGTTCCTGGAGGATGAAGCCTGGAACTGGAATTCAAAGACTGGTCAGTCTGAACCAGCAACTGTTGAATCTGTAGACTTGGAGGATGACAGTGTGCAGCCACCTGTACCTTCAAGCAGCAATAGTGGTGCCAGCAGCAACACAACCTCATCATCCCGGTCACCTCCACTTGCAAGCAGAATTCAAAACTTGAGGACTCCTGCGAAGACTCGGAGCTTGCAAGACATTTATGAGGTAACCCGTAATCAGTTAGATGAAGATTATTCTGATTTTGCTCTCTTTACTGAATGTGATCCAGTGGAGTTTGAAGAGGCAAGTCGAGAATCGCAAATGGGTGAATGCGATGGATGAGGAGATAGCGGCCATTGAGAAGAATGAGACATGGCAGCTAACAGATCTTCCGGCACGAAAGAAGACCATTGGGGTCAAGTGGGTATACAAAACGAAGTTTAATGCCCAAGGAGATGTTGACAGGCATAATAAGGCCAGATTAGTGGCGAAATGCTACAAGCAGAAGTCAGGAGTTGACTATCATGAGGTGTATGCACATGTAGCCCGACTTGACACAGTCAGAATGATTCTGGCATTGGCAGCTCAGAAAGGATGGAGCGTGTACCAGATGGATGTCAAGTCTGCCTTCCTCAACGGAGTGTTGGAAGAAGAGGTCTACATAGACCAGCCGCCCGGTTATGAAATACAAGGGCAAGAAGGCAAAGTCCTGAAACTGAAGAAGGCCCTGTATGGGTTGAAGCAAGCACCCAGGGCATGGTACAGCCGTATTGACGACTATTTTCAGGAGAATGGGTTTCAAAAATGCCCATATGAGCACTCCCTGTACATGAAGACAAATGCAGCAGGTGAGCTCATCATCGTCTGCCTGTACGTAGACGATCTGATATATACTGGCAATAGCAACAGCCTATTTGCATAGTTCAGAACAGCCATGAAGTCCGAGTTTGAAATGACTGACATGGGGCTGATGAAATTTTTTCTCGGCATTGAAGTTGACCAATCAACAGATGGCATCTTCATTTCTCAGGGCAAGTATGCGAAGGATGTCCTGAAGCGCTTCAAGATGGAGGACAACAAACCTGCCATCACACCTGTAGCCACAGGTTTGAAGCTGAGCAAGTTGGATACAGGGAGGAATGTAGATCCAACCTTGTTCAAGAGGCTAGTTGGCAGTCTGATGTATTTGACTGCAACTCGGCCAGATCTGATGTTCGGAGTCAGTCTGATCAGTCATTTCATGGAGACTCCGAAGGACACGCACTGGCAAGCAGGCAAGAGGATCTTGCGCTATGTCAATGGGACGCGAAACCATGGCCTATTTTATGCCAGACAAGACCAGTTGGAGCTAGTGGGCTTCACAGACAGTGACTAGGCTGGCAGTACCGATGATCGGAAGAGCACCTCCGGGTATGCTTTCCATCTCGGATCAGGGGCAGTCTCATGGGCGTCCAAGAAGCAACCCATCGTTGCGTTGTCCACAGCCGAAGTAGAATATGTCGTCGCCACGACATTCGCATGCCAGGCAGTATGGGCTGCGAAGAGTTACGAGTGAACTGCACAATCCTCCGGAAGGCACGACAACAATTTTTTGTGATAACAATTCGGCCATTGCACTCTCAAAGGATCCCGTGTTCCATGGCCGGACGAAGCACATTGATATTCGTTATCACTTCATCAGAGAGTTGGTGAAGTCCGAAGAAATTCATCTGCAGTTTTGCAGATCCAAGGAGCGATTGGCAGATATTTTCACGAAGCCTTTGAAGGAGGAAGACTTCGACGATTGCGAGAGCGACTTGGAGTCAAAGCGCTCGTGAAATCAGGTTTAAAGGAGGGTGTTAGAAATATTAACCCGGATTTCACGCCTCTGCCCAGCTGCGCTCCGAACCTTGGGCGAAACCGGATTGCGCTCCAGACATGGGCGAAGTCGGACTGCGCTCCCGCAATCCGGGATCCCGGCAAAAGTGTGACATGACGTCGCACCTACCTTCTGACACCTGACAGATCCGATCTCCGCAGGAGTTAATGCCAAGTCGGCGATTAGTCAGAAACCCTAGTTGAGGGCCTGTCAGAGGATAACCCTTATCCGAACCTGTCAGAGGATAACCCTTATCCTCCTCTCCCCGTGGCTATAAAAGGCAGTTCGGGTCTTCAGACAAAAAGATGCGTGTGTGAGAGAAGTTCGTGAAAGAGGAAGCGGAGAATAGAGCAGAGAAAGGAGGGCGAGCGATTCAGTGAGCAGTGTGGCTCAGTGATTAATGTTCGAGCGACGGACTCGACATTTCTCCTTTTTAGTTTATCTTGCAGCGTAGCCTGCAGATGTTATTTCCTCGGTTGAGGAATTATGTAACCCTAGTTTCATATAAATAAACTTTGCTATTGTTTGTGGCATCTTTAGGGTTTGCAGTAGTTTATGTGCTAAAGTTTGTTGTTCTCTGTTCCGGCGTTTCTCTCCTCTCATACGGGTCTTGCCAAGCCAGGCAAACCCAGCGACAACCGCGCAAGACAAAGAAGTCGAAGGCCAAAGTTGGCCAAGTCTCAGAGAAGCCTTTCCCACTTCGCTGCCGAAATCCGACTGCGCCCGAGTTTCGAGCGCAGCCCGAGTGCCAGCGAAGTTCGTCAGCCAGCGAAGTTCGCACTTCGCTGTCGACCGGCGACTTTCGCCCTGCACCGTGCGAAGTTCGCACTTCGCTTGCGAAGGCTGAAGTTCGCTCTTATTCCAGCGCAGTCCGCACTGTGCTCGTGACTGGCGGACTTCGCCCATTTCCCAGCGCAGTCCGCACTGCGCTCGCGAGTGACGAACTTCGCCCGTGGTTCGGCGTCGTCCGCACTTCGCTCCCGAAGCTTGGAGCTGGCCGTGCGCCCTGCACAGTCTGCACTGTCGGACTTCGACAAATTAGAAAATTTTCGAATCGTTCCTTCAATATTTTCATCTTGGAAAACAATAAGACATTTGTCCTTCCATATGGTAAACAAAACACTACTCTAATAATCTGCCAGAAAATACAAATATGGCGGGGAAGCTTAGGGGAATCCCCAAAAGAACCAAATGCCACCAAACATGATCCGAGACGACATCGGAGTACAAGGCCTTAATTTCCTTTCAAACTGTTCTGCTACGCGAACACTCCCAAAAGATATGCTTGATGGTTTCACTGCTACCACATGAAGAACACCTATCAGAAGAGAGCAACCATTTGGCCAGCCTTGCTTTACTCTGAAGACCCTGCATAACGACTAACCAAACGAACACTTTTAGTTGCATAGAAAGCCTCCAACCCTAGATGTTAGCCAACCGTTTCTTCCATTTTTTTGCCGTATATCGGGTACTCCATCTAGAGTTAAGCACCTCTTCAAATGGAACCTACGGAACCATAAGTAACTACAACTTAGCCGAATTAAAACACCAGATAGGTTTATCATACTGCCATCTCCAATCTCTCCAAACTGATCTCGGAAAGCTACTGAAAATTTTGTGTTGAGACCCTGAATTTGTTGGATTGCAAACTTGTCATAAGATTTAAGCTTAAATTTCACTAACAACTACGTCAGAGACTTATCTGACATGGCACACAACTTTTCTGTTCGACATGAAGAGCACACAATTTAGAGAGTGTTGAAGAGCATGCGTGTTAGAAAAGTACGAGTAATTGAAAAAATGTAATTATTTAATAGTAGCGATTCGATCGGGTCACGCTTTGCCGTCCAAGGAAAAGTTGAATTATTGAAATTGACTTCCTGTCGATAGATTAGACTAACGGTTTGCAAGCTATATGCACGCGGAATGAATATGATGTCAAGTATTTTGCACTCAACTTTTTGTTTTTAAGGAACACTTATTAAATATGTATGATGTGGAAATGTAAATTTTTAATATAATTTATTTGTTTATTAAAATAAATTAGGTGTGTTATCTATTGAGTAATTTTAACAAAATAACGAACGCGGTCAAATAAATCATATCTGATTTTTTTAAAATATATATATAAATATAAAAGTGATTTGTATTATTAAAAAAATATAATATTATATTAATCATAAAAAGTTAGGTGAAATAGAAACATACCTCCAAATATCTATGTCAAATTTTTTTGATATGGAAGCATACCTCGAAATATCTACAGTGGTGGGAAGAATAGGAATTGTGGCAATGTTAATGCTCGGTTTAGTCTCCTATGACAAACTCATTTACACTTGTGAGGAACACAATACTTTTATATTAAGACCATATTCATGCAAAATACTTAGAATGGATTCACTAAGTCTTAGAGTTAATATTAAAAGTTTTAAAGATTATATTTAACCTAATTCAATCTACTTGTAACATGGTTATTTTAATTGAAGTTTTGTAATTGTTTTTTTTTTAATTTGACTTAGTTGAGTTTATTATATTTGGCTTATTATATATATTTATTTATTTATTAATTTTTTTTATTTGTACAATTTTTCTAAATTATAAAATGATTTATTTTAAATTGAAGATCTTCTTTAAACATAAACTTTCTTTTTAAAAAAAATATATATACAATTTATGCATATATTTTTTATAATATTAAAAAAATTACTTCAAATATAATATATAATAAAACTTTTAAAATGTTATAACATTTATTACAAGTATCAATGGTTCTTGTTGGAAAATTAAACCAGATTTGACACCTCAAAAAATCCATCCATTGTAGCATTCTCTCGAATTCTAGCTCACTTGAATTAATTACTGGCAGTTGAGACTGACAGTCAGTTCGGCGATTGGATGGAAACCCTAGTTTTGCATTAATTGCATGTCAGAGCAGTTGGTGTAGCTTTCCTGCCTCATCCATGAATCCCCAACTATATATCTCTCTCGGGGTTCTATTTTGAATGAGTTAGAAGGGTTGGAGAAAAGCAGAGCGAAGGAGCAGAAGATAAACGTAGCAGCATTGTGTTGAGAGTAGAAGGAACAACAGGGTTGAACAACTAAGTCTGTTTTATTCGGAGATTGTATTATGCATATTTTATATTTGCAGATCTGTGGATGTATTTCCAACTTTGAGCATGTGGATGTATTTCCTCTTTTAAGCAATAATAAATAGTTGCATATATTTTTCGCTCTCTCTGTATGGTTTATAACTTGGCAAAGTTTGTTTATTTATTCCCTCCGTTCTGCTAGAAAACCCATGAATATTTCCGTAGAAGTCTTCGTCTCCATTCCGGGTCATTCCTTCTGTTAAAGCCTTCCGAATTTGAATTAACTCCACTTCGTTCATTTTGTTTGTATTTATTTATGGAAAACTTTAGGTTAATTTAATAATATAAATTTATAATATTAAATTAATTCTAAATCCTTTGTGAAGTCCGAAATATTAAATTACATCAAAAATCCGCTTTCGCATAAGTCAAAATTCCATTCAACATTGTCTTTGTCTCCAATCCGCATCCACTCAACTCTAAAATCTATTCCATACTTTTCCCTTGGCCAAAGTGACGTCATCATCAATATTGTGCGGATTCTGAATCCGAGCTCTTTCTCTTCTTTACCCTAGTGGAATCCATTCTGCACTTGTTTGTTCGCTCTTACCTTGTATTGAAGTGTGTGCCATTCTGAACTTGTTTCCCGCTTCGAAATAGTGCATCCTCCTATATTTGCTCCACTCCAGATTGGAGTATTGGCACTTCAGATTTAATTTGTCTTCTGGAATCGCGTGTTCATTGTCATCGTCCCGCTCCAAAATTAAAACCCTTCTAATCTGCTTCGGACTAGTGTTTTGGCATTTCGAGATTGAATCCTTTTCGGATTCGTTCTTCCCATTTAAGTTTCGCTCTGGGTTAAAAAACCCTTTTGAGGATTGGATTTGCCCTGTTATGGATTTAAAACTTTCAAATTGGTATCAGAGCTTGAGCCCTCCCATGGAAGATAGAAGCAATGGCTTCCAGAAACAACTCATTGCAGTTACAGATCCCATGATTCAATGGCAAGAATTACGATTACTAGAGCATTCAGATGAAAATATTATTTGGGTCTCAGGAGCTATGGGACTTGGTGGAGAATGGTTATCCAGAACCAATGGATGCAGCAACATTAGCCGCACTCTCCCAAGCGGACTCAGATTTGTTGAAGGAGAATCGCAAGAAAGATCAGAAGGCATTATTTTATATAATGCAGGTAGTTGAAGAGACAATTTTCCCATGGATTGCAGTAGCAACCAAAGCAAAGCAAGCTTGGGAAATTTTAGCCAGTTCTTATCAGGGCACCAACAAGGTGAAGTTGGTGAAGCTACAGATGTTAAGGAGGGAGTTTGAGAACCTGCAGATGAGTGAATCAGAGTCCATGAGTGACTTCTTCACCCGAACAATGGATGTCATCAACCAGATGAGGTTGAATGGGGAGAATGTGGACAATCAGAGAATAGTGGAGAAAATTTTGAGAAGCCTGCCAGTAAGGTTTGACTCAGTTGTGATTGCAATTGAAGAATCGAGGGATTTGACAACCCTCTCTATGGATGAGCTCATGGGTTCTCTGTAGACACATGAGCAGAGGTTGAGTCGGTCATCTCAGTCCTCATTAGAGCAAGCATTCAAGACGTAGGTCTCATTTCGAGACAATGGTAGAAGAGAAGAATCCCACCAGAATGCCTCCAGTTCTCAAGGAGGAAGAGGACAGAGGCAAGCATGGGAAAGGTAACAAGCAAGGAGGAAGGTCAAACTACAATGACAGTGAGACCAGCTACAACTTCCATCAAGTAGGAGGAAGAGGCAGTGGTAAAAATTAGCAAGGAGGATCTAATCAGAAGAAGGACAAATCAAAGGTCCAGTGCTATTACTACAAGAAATTTGGCCACTATATCTATGAGTGTAGAAAGAAGATGGCCAAAGATAACCAACAACAAGCCCACTACACAAATGAAGCTGGAAATGTAGAGTGTAGAGATGCATGTGGGAATATGTTGTTGACTTGCAGTACTAAGGAGGAAAGCCAGAAGAACACCTGGTATTTGGATAGTGGGTGCAATAACCACATGATGGGGAATAGAGAAATGTTCTCACAATTGGATGAAATAGTCCAATATGAAGTGAAAATGGGGAACAACAACAAGGTTCCTATCAAAGGAAAAGGAAAGATCATTATCCAGACTAGGCACGGTGAAAGAAAACAAATACAAGATGTGTATTATGTGCTTGGGTTGAAGCATAACTTGTTGAGTGTTGGACAACTTGGTGCAGAAGGGGCACACTATTCAATTTAAATATGGAGCATGTACCATCAGAGATAAAGAGCATGGGCAAATTGCAATAGTGTCCATGACAAAGAACAAAATGTTCCCTTTGCAGATTCAAAATGAACTACTGATGTCATTGAGTGCAGTGGTGAAGGATGCTACCTGGTTGTGGCATCTCAGATTTGGTCACCTGAGTTTCAGTGGCCTAAAATTGCTGCACAAGAAGCAAATGGTGAAGGGTTTACCCCTCATAGAGCAACCAAATCAAGTTTGTGAAGGTTGCTTAGTTGGAAAATAGCATAGGGATGCATTCCCTACTGGGCAATCTTGGAGAGCTTCAAAGCCATTGGAGCTAGTCCATTCAGATATCTATGGTCCAATGTAGACCAACACATTTGTTGGAAATAAATATTTTTTGACTTTCATAGATGACTTCAATCGGAGGACATGGGTTTATCCCATCAAGCAAAAGTCAGAAGCTTTCAAAAAATTCAAAGAGTTCAAGGCTCTGGTTGAGAAACAGAGTGGGTATTATGTGAAGACTCTCAGGACAGATGGAGGAGGTGAGTACATCTCCAATGAATTTCATAACTTTTGTAAGCAATATGGAATTCGTAGACAATTTACTACTAGATATACACCACAATAGAATGGTGTTGCAGAGAGGAAGAACAGAACAATTATGGAGATGGCACGAAGTATGCTAAAGGCAAAGGGATTGCCACATGAGTTCTGGGTAGAAGTTGTAGCTTGTGCAGTTTATCTACTAAATAGATGTCCCACCAAGAGTGTGAAGGACAAAATTCCTCAAGAGGCTTGGAGTAATCAGAAGCCAAGTGTGGCTCACTTAAGAGTTTTTGGGTGCATTGCATATGCACACATCCCAGATGAGAAGAGGAAGAAGTTGGATGACAAAGTAGAGAAATGTATCTTCACTGGGTACAATGAACAAGCAAAATCTTATAGGTTGTATAATCCTGTAACTAAGAAGCTGATCATCAACAGAGATGTGAAGTTCCTAGAGGATGAAGCATGGAACTAGAAATCAAAGACTGGCCAGCCAGAGCCAGCTATTATTGAATTTGAGGATTTGGAAGAAGATAGAGTGCCTACTCTAGTAGCTTCAAGCAGTAATAGTGGTGCCAATAGTAGCACAACCTCATCATCTCGATCACCTCCACTTGCAACAAGGATCTCAAATCTGAAGACACCATCAAAGACAAGGAGTTTGCAAGATATCTATGAGGTAACTAGAAATGAAACTGATGAAGAACATTCTGATTTTGCTTTATTTTCTGAGTGTGATCCAATTACTTTTGAAGAAGCAATTCAGAATAGAAAATGGGTGAATGCTATGGATGATGAGATAGCAGCAATAGAGAAAAATCAGACCTGGGAGTTAATGGATCTTCCAACTGGTAAGAAGACCATTGGGGTCAAATGGGTATATAAAACTAAGTTTAATGCCCAAGGTGAAGTAGACAAGCATAAGGCCAGATTGGTGGCAAAAGGCTACAAGCAGAAGTCAGGGATTGACTATCATGAAGTTTATGCACCTGTAGCCCGACTTGACACAGTTAGAATGATCCTAGCATTGGCAGCTTAGAAGGGTTGGAATGTTTACCAGATGGATGTCAAGTCTACCTTCTTGAATGGAGTGCTAGAAGAAGAGGTCTACATAGACCAACCACCTAGACTATGAGCTAGAAGGGCAAGAAGGCAAAGTCCTAAAATTGAAGAAAGCTCTGTATGGGTTGAAGCAAGCACCCAGAGCTTGGTACAATAGAATTGATGCTTACTTTTAGGAGAATGGGTTCATCAAATGCCCATATGAGCACACTCTATATATGAAAACAAATGCATAGGGGGAGATGATAATCATCTGCTTGTATGTAGATGATATGATATATACTGGCAATAGCAATATGCTATTTGATCAATTTAGAATAGCCATGAAGAAAGAGTTTGAGATGACAGACTTGGGGTTGATGAAGTATTTTCTTGGCATTGAAGTTGACCAATATGTGGATGGCATCTTCATTTCTCAAGGTAAGTATGCAAAGGATGTCTTGAAGAGGTTTAATATGGAGGACAAAAAACCTGCCATCATCCCTATTGCCACAGGCCTAAAGCTGAGTAAGGCTGATAACAATAGAACTGTTGATCCAACTCTCTATAAAAGGTTAGTTGGAAGCCTGATGTATTTGACTGCAACCAGGCCAGATTTGATGTTTATAGTGAGTTTAATCAGTAGGTTTATGGAGTCACCAAAGGACACTCACTGGCAAGTAGGCAAGAGAATTTTATGGTATGTCAATGGCACGAGGAACCATGGAATCCACTATGCTAGAAAAGACCAGCTTGAACTGATTGGCTACATAGATAGTGATTGGGTTGGTAGCATAGATGATCAGAAGAGCACTTCTGGATATGCCTTCCATCTTGGATCCGGAGTAGTCTCATGGTCCTCAAAGAAGTAACCAATTGTTGCTTTATCAACTGTAGAGGCAGAGTATGTTGTTGCCACCTCAGCCTCATGCCAGGCAGTTTGGTTGAGAAGAGTTCTGAGTGAACTAAATCATCCATCGAAAGCAACAACAACCATATTTTGTGATAACAATTCTGCCATAGCATTGTCAAAGGATCCAGTGTTCCATGGCCGGACAAAGCACATTGATATCCGGTATCATTTCATCAGAGAGCTGGTGAAATTTAATGAGGTTGAATTACTATTTTGCAGGTCCAAGGAGCAACTTGCAGATATATTCACAAAACCTTTGAAGGAGGAAGACTTCAACAGGTTAAGGGAGAAGCTCGGTGTCAAAGTTTTTTTGAAATCTGGTTTAAAGGAGGGTGTTAGAAAATTAAACCAGATTTGACACCTCTAACAAATCCATCCACTGCACCATTCATCGAATTCTAGCTCACTTGAATTAATTACTAGTAGTTGAGACTGATAGTCAGTTCGACGATTGGATGGAAACCCTAATTTTGCATTAATTGCATGTCAGAGCAGTTGGTGTAGCTTTCCCACCTCATCCATGAATCCCCAACTATATATCTCTCTTGGGGTTCTATTTTGAATGAGTTAGAAGGGTTGGAGAAAAGTAGAGCGAAGGAGCAGAAGATAAACGCAACAATGTTGTGTGGAGAGCAAAAGGAACAACAGGGTTGAACAACTAAGTCTGTTTTATTTTGTGATTGTATTCTACACATTTTATATTTGCAGATCTGTGGATGTATTTCCAACTTTGAGCATGTGGATGTATTTCCTCTTTTAAGCAATAAATAAATATTTGCATATATTTTTCACTCTCTCTGTATGGTTTATAACTTAGCAAAGTTTGTTTATTTATTCTCTCCGTTCTGCTAGAAAACCTATGAATATTTCTGTAGATGTCTTCGTCTCCATTCCGGGTCATTCCTTCTGTTAAAGCCTTTCGGATTTGAATTAACTCCACTCCGCTCATTTTGTTTGTATTTATTTGTGGAAAACTTTAGGTTAATTTAATATTATAAAGTTGAAATATTAAATTAAATCTAAATCTTTTGTGAAGTCCGAAATATTAAATTACATCAAAAATCTGCTTTCACAAAAGTCAAAATTTCATTTCGCATTATCTTTGTCTCCAATACCCATCCGCTTAACCTAAAATCTATTTCACACTTTTCCATTGGTCAAAGTGACCTCATCATCAATATTATGCGGATTCTGAATCCAGGCTCTTTCTCTTCTACCCTAGCGAAATCCATTTTGCACTTGTTTGTCCGCTCTTGCCCCGTATTGAAGTGTGTGCCATTCCTGACTTGTGTCCCGCTTCGTAATCGTGCATCCTCCTGTCTCCGCTCTGCTCCGGATTGGAGTATTGGCACTCCGAATTTAATTTGTCTTCCAAAATCGTGTGTTCGTTGTCATCGTCCTGCTCTAGAATTAAAACCCTTCTAATCTGCTCCGAAATGGTGTTTTGGAATTTCGGGATTGAATCAATTTCGGATTCGTGCTTCCCATTTAAGTTCTGCTCTAGGTTAAATAACTCTTTTGCGGATTGGCTTCGCCCTGTTCTGGATTAAAAACTACAGTCCTTACTAAAATACCTAATAATGTGTACTTTATTGTCACAAAAAATGTTTTTGAAAATTCTAAATGTTTATAGAGTTCTTTAGCCTTAATATTCCAATAGAGAAAGGGAGAGGGGTTTAAACTGAAATTGTTATGAGATTTCATTAATTGCCAACGAGAAGGAAGGTCAAACTATTTCTTATTAGTGTAGAAGTAAGCGAACAATTTTCATTAATTAGAATTCGTATAAATCTGAGCTACATTGGAGAGCTCAAATTAGCTCGTAATCATAGGATCTAATTAACAGCTTAGGTCTAAAATAATTTAACAAACTAGACCAAATATTTTGTATGCTAACAATAGCATAACTAACCTATCAACATAAATAACTCTAACATAAATAAAGGAATAACATAGAATTACTATAGTAACTCTAACATCCCCCCTTATTACATTATTTATGTAATTTAAGAACTACTAGTTGTACTAACATCCCCCCTAATTACATCATTTGGCAATACAAAGAGAGCTGCGAAACAATTCAAATTTGACACATGCAAGTGCCTTAGTAAAAATGTTTGCAACTTGAGCATCGGTGGGAATGTACTGAAGCTTAATTCGGTGCTTCAAAACTTTGTCTCGAATGAAATGACATTGTGTGTCAATGTGTTTTGTTCTTTCATGATGGACTGGATTTTTGACTAGGTTCAAAATACCCTGATTGTCGCAAAACAAGTGTATTGGAGATTTGGATGGATGACCCATACTTGTCAGAATGCGACGCAACCATATGACTTCGCACACAACTTCATGTGTGGCATGATATTCTGCCTTTGTTGATGAGATAGCAACCACCTGTTTCTTCTTATTGTGCCAAGAGATAGGATCAGATCCAAGATGAAAAATATATCCTGAAGTTGACTTGCGATCATTAACTGATCCGGCATAGTCGGAGTCTGTGTATCCTTGCAAGAAGAATTTGTTGTTCTTCTTGTATTCTAGGCCATATTCCAAAGTACCATGGACATACTGAAGAACATGTTTTGTTGCTTTCCAATGAGTGGTCTTAGGCTCCTGCATGAACCTCGAAAGATAGTTGACAACAAATACGAGATCTGGCCTAGTATTGGTCAGATATATGATACTCCCAATCAACCGTCGATAGAGAGTACCATCTACCCGAGGTGAATCATCATATCGCGATAATCGAATTCTAGTCTCCGTCGAGTTGCCATTGGCTTGCAATCAATCATGCGATATTTTTCCAACAATGTCTTGGCATATTTTTTCCGAGACACTTTGATGTAGTGCTCCTTCTGGCTGACTTCCAGACCAAGACAATAATGGAGAAGTCCGAGATCTGACATCTCAAAATATTGACACAAGTCTCTTTTGATAGTAGAGAACATA
Source organism: Wollemia nobilis (assembly GCA_028583015.1). Taxonomy (NCBI): domain Eukaryota; kingdom Viridiplantae; phylum Streptophyta; class Pinopsida; order Araucariales; family Araucariaceae; genus Wollemia; species Wollemia nobilis. The sequence goes on from JAQPPZ010002590.1 coordinate 235,601, forward strand.
GTTTCTGAACTCCCGTAATGAGCGGATCATCAACATAGAGTACAAGCAACACTATCTCAGAACCCTGTTTCTTGAAATAGAGGTTTGCATCTGATGGACATCTCTTAAATCCATGCTACAGGAGGTGATTGTCTATTTTTATATACCAAGCTCGAGGAGCTTGTTTCAAGCCATATAAGGATTTGACCAATTTGCAAACCTTCTACTATTGGCCTTCCACTTCAAATCCTTTTGGCTGAGTCATGTAGACTTCTTCTTGGAGATCACCATTCAGAAAAGCACTTTTGACATCCATATGGTGAACTTTCCACCCAAACTGTGTTGCCATAGCACAAATAACTCGAATTGTGGTCATCCAAGCAGTAGGTGCAAAAGTTTCCTCATAGTCAATGCCTTCCTTTTGAGCATAGCCCTTTGCAACAAGACAGGCCTTATGCTTATCAATTGTCCCATCTACTTTGTACTTGAATTTATACACCCATTTGCAGCTAATGGGCTTCTTTCCTTGTGGCAGATCGACAAGCTTCCAAGTTTTGTTTTTCATCAAAGACTTATACTCTGCATCCATAGCGGCCTTCCACTGAGGCTCACCTAGAGCATCTTGCACTGATGTAGGTTCAAGATCCTCTATTGAAGACATAAACACCTTATCACTATCAATATCCATATCTTCTGTATCTCTCACTAGATCTATAGAAATTTCTTCAAAAGATCGACACAGATCATCAACCCCAATATTCTCTGTTGTAGATTTATCCTGTCGAGCCATGCTACGAGTACGAGGCCTATCCAATGTCAAATCTGGTGGAGTGGATAGCTTAGAGTCTTTGATTGTATTTGTATACCACTTTGGATTCTTCTTCTTAGGTGTTGAAGAATATGAAGAAGAACCTCCAACTTTTGATGAAGGAGATTTAGCAACCTGAGTTTCCACAAGGTCTAGGTATACATTTGACGTGTTTTCTTATGTGAAAGCCTCATCAAAAACTACATCTCTACTAATGTGTATCTTCTTGGTCAAGGGATAAATCAAACGATAACCCTTAGAGTGCTCTTCATAGCCAAGAAGAATACACTTCAACGTCTTCTCATCTAGCTTCTTCCTTTTCTGTTTTGGTATGTGCATGAAAGCTTTACATCCAAAAATGCGTAGATGAGAAATGGAGGGTTTCTTACCACTTCATGCTTCTTGTGGAGTCATTCCTTGTAGAGCCTTTATGGGTGCCCTATTCAACAGATATACTACTATGGTGATAGCTTCTACCCAATATAGTTGCTCAAGACTAGCTCCTGTGAGCATGCAATGAACCATTTCCATGATGGAATGATTCCTCCTTTCAGCAACTCCATTTTGCTGAGGAGTATAAGCAGTAGTTAACTGTCGTGTGATCCCATTTTATTTCAAGAACGCAAAAAAATCTTTAGAGGTGAAATCCCCCCCTCGATTTGAGCGAAGGGTCTTTATAGAAGTCCCTGACTCCTCAACAGATTTCTTGAATTGCTGGAAAAAGCCAAATGCTTCAGATTTTAGTTGGAGAAAGAATACCTACATATTTCATGAGTAATCATCCACGAATAACTGAAAATGCCTCTTACCCCCACAACTGTTGGGAGTGAAGGGACCGCACAGATCGATGTGAACCAACTCTAGAGGTTTCTTTGCTCTTGTAGAGCTCTTTTCAAAAGGCACTCTATGTTGCTTTCTTGACAAGCAGTCAGAGCAAACTGGTAAAGTGGAAGAAAGGGAAGGAATACCCTTTACCATCTCATACTTACTTAACTCAAGTAAGTAACCAGAACTCAAATGTCCATATCTCTTGTGCCATAGGGAAGTTTCCTCCTTTGTAGAGATTGTCATGGCTACATGTGGAGTAGAGATAACATCTAAGAAAAATAAGCCATGCTTATATGAAGCAGTTGCAATGTTCTTACCCCTCCTAGTAATAGAAAAACACTTCTTGCCTCCCTCAACACTAAAGTTCACAACCATATCTTTGTCCATAATTTGTGTGACTGACAACAAATTGTTTGCCAATCCTGGAACATAGAGAACTTTGTCAATCTGACACTTGCCTTCAGGAAGAGTGACTGAAACAGTGCCTTCTCCCCGAACCTTGTAGGTTTTATCATCGACAATAGTGACAGGTTTGCCCTCTTTGGCATCAAAAGACTCAAACCATGATTTGTCACCGAGTCATGTGCTTATCGGCTCCAGAATCAACATACCATATAGGATCTGTCTGCTTAGACACTGTGGTAGTCATGAGAACTTTGTGGGCTCTCTCAGAATCTGTGTCAGATTCTTCAACATCAACATTCACTTGTTGTTTTTTATTTTGTGGTTTGTTCTAGCCTTTCTATTTTGATTGTTTATTCTTATGCCAACATCTATTTGTATCATGACCTTCTTTGTCACAGATCTTGCAATATATTTTTTCTGTTGAGGTTGTTGAGTTTATTTCCCTTTTGAATCCTTTAGTGAATTCCCTCCCTTCTGAAAATTACCCTTCTTCTGGTTCTGCCATTTCCTGTTATGTAGAGGGCAGTGTTAGAAGAATCATCTCGTTGTAGTTGGCGTGCCTCCTCCTCTTAAAGCATATTAACCAATTCTACAAAAGTAACTTTTCGTTGTGATACTGAAAAGGATTGAAAATCCAACTAAGTGTTCTATTATTTACAAACCATTATATAGGCACTAATGGCCCAAAATACATAACCAACCCATGAAATCATGGATTTGATTCAATACGCTTCAACCAAAAGCTACAAAGGTGCAAAGGAGAATGCACGTAAACTTCTAAGTTAAGATTGCTAACTAGAAGATCCATTTTAGCTAACTTGAAGCACACACTTCCTACTTTGAGTTCACACTTGCTAACTAACACTCTAAAAGACAACTAGAAGACAACTAGTGCCCACAAGTGCATGTGAGAAAGAGACTCACTTACAATATGAATTTGCTAGAAATAAACTAAGCAAACCTAAGCTAGGAACTACTAGAGGGGTCATATGAAAGATCTAACATCAATCCTCATCATGCCTCCCCACAATAGAAGCATTGGACTCCAATGCTTTCAAAAGAATAGGAAAGTCACGGGACATCTGATGAAAAGAAATCCAACGAGCACGATGCGGCAGTTGTCCTCGTCGAGCCACAAGATATGAGGTGGTAGACCCCGGTGAGTCTGTCGAGTCTTCGTGTCATAGATCTGATCCGCATCCAATGGTAAGCGTGCCTCGGGAACCACGTCCACAGGATGACCGATAGCTGGTGCGATCTCCAATGTAGAGTCAAAGTACAACTTCAAGAGATCTACATTGACGACGTCATGAATTCCCAAGTGTGCGGGAAGATCAAGGCGAAAAGCATTCTCGGACACCTGCTGAAGAATAGTATAAGGCCCATAGCGAATTGGTTTGATTTTGCTATGAGTCTTATCAGTGAAACGCCGCTTGTCAAGATGCAACCAAACTTTATCACCAACCTGAAAAGGATGAGGAATTCGATGTCGATCCATGGCCTTTTTCTGCTGTTGTTGTGTCTTTTGCAAAATCTCAACCACCTTTGATTGAAGATTGTGCAAGTGTTGAACAAATGAGTGTGCCTTGTCTTGCTCCTTCTGAAGATGTGAAGTGACGGGAGAAGGCAAAGACAAAGGTAACTCATAAGGTGCCAAGGGCTGAAATCCCATACAAACTTCAAAGGGTGAATGACCTGTAGAAGAGTGTAGGGCCCTATTATAGGCATGTTCAATATGCGTGAGACTCAAGTCCCACTTTGCTGGTGAAGCGTGATGATAGATTCGCAAACTTTGCACAAGTGTACGGTTTACCACTTCAGTCTGCCCATCGGACTGCGGATGATAGGCGATAGAAAAGTTAAGGGAAACTCCCAAAATCTTCCATAAAGAATGCCAAAAGTGACCCACAAAGCGTGAATCACGATCCGAGATAATGCTGGTAGGTAGACCAAAGGAACGCCAAATGCTTGTCAAAGAAAAATTGAGCTAAGTCTGATGCAGAACTTGTCTTGCGGCATGGAATAAACTTAGCCATTTTGCTGAATCTGTCAACCACCACGAACACACAATCATGTTGGCGCATTGTCATAGGAAAACCACTAACCAAGTCCATGGAAATGCTTTCCCAAGGACGGGAAGGAATGGGCAAAGGCATGCCTAAGCCAAACTTTCTATTAGCTGGTTTTGAGCGACAACAAACTGCACATTGCTTGAGAAATCTCAACACATCCCTCTGCATTTTTGGCCAATAGAAAAATCGTTGCAAATGATGAAGTGTTTTATGCTTCCCAAAGTGACCACCATAAAGTGTAGAATGAGCTTCCTTAAGAAGTGACACTCTAGGCTCACAAGGAACACAAACCTTGTCCAATTTGTAAAGAAGTCCTTCTTTGATGTAGAAATCTTGGAAAGGACGCAAATTGGAAGAAGAAGGCTTACTCACTTGCTCAAATATTTTTCCAAAATCAGGATCCTGAGAATACTGATTAGGCCAAGTCTGAAATCCCAAGTGTGAAGTGGACATGACTGTTAAGGCAAGAGCGGCTGGAGGCCTACTCAAACAATCAGCAATTGTATTACTCTTCCCCTTTTTGTACTTGATCACCAAGTGAAATTGTTGGAGGTAAGAGGCCCACTTCATATGTCTTGATTCTTCAATTTTACTTTGAGATTGTAAAAACTTGAGAGGCATATGATCAGTGTGTACTACTGTATCTTTTCCCAAAAGATAGTGTCTCCAGTACTTAATGGCTTGAACTAAAGCATACAACTCCTTGTCATATGTAGAATAGTTCAACTTAGCAGCAGAAAAGGTTTCTGAATGATAAGCTACTTGGATGACCATTCTGTTTGAGCACAACTCCTAAGGCAACTTTAGAGGCATCTGTTTCAATCTCAAAAGGTTGAGAAAGGTCAGGTAAAGTTAACACAGGCGTTGTACACAATTTCTTTTTGAGTTTCTCAAAGGCAACTTCTTGGCTTTTCTCCCAATGAAATGGAGTTTTGGACTTAGTGAGATAATGCAATGGAGCTGCAAGGGTGGAATATTGAGGAATGAACTTGCGATAAAAATTCGCAAGTCCTAGGAAACTCCTTAACTCAGTGAGAGTTGTAGGAGGGGACCACTTAAGCAAAACATCAACTTTAAGGGGATCTACCTGAATTCCACTCTCACTAATCACATAGCCAAGGTAAGAAACTGAAGTATTGCCAAAAGAACACTTGGAAGAGTTGGCATATAATTGATTCTTCGCAAGAAGATCAAGGGTTTGCTGGATATGCCTAAGGTGTTCCTCCCAAGTTTTTGAGAAAATCAATATATCATCAAGATATATAATGACAAATTTGTCAAGGACTTCACGAAATACATCATTCATCAACCTCATGAAGGTTGCAGGAGCATTAGTAAGACCGAAGGGCATGACCAACCATTCAAAGAGGCCCATCTTCGTCTTGAAAGCTATCTTCCATGTATCCTCAGCTTGGATACGCACTTGATGATATCCACTTTTGAGATCTATTTTTGAAAAGAACTTAGCTCCTTGAAGCTGATCTAATAAATCATCAATGCGGGGTAAGGGATATCTATTCTTCACAGAAATTCTGTTCAATGCACGAAAATCAATGCATAATCTCCAAGTGCCATCTTTCTTAAGAACTAACAAAATAGGTGATGCACAAGCAGTACTTTCCTTAATGAAACCCTTAGACAACAAATCTTCTATTTGCTTTTTTATTTCTTCATTTTGCAAAATAGATTGTCTATACATGGGAGCATTAGGAAGAGAAGAACCTGGAATTATTTCAATGCTTGTGATTAATTGTGCGAATTGGAGGAAGAGACTTTGGCTCCTGAAATATGTGTGAATAACTTTGCAATATTTTATCCATTGAAGAGTGTTGCTTTGTAATGGATGTAGATGTAGAAGTGTTTTGAGAGCGAATGAAAATTAGAGCAACATCACCACCTTTCTTAATTACTCTTTTCGTTTGCTTGGAACTTAGAATGATATTAGGAGTGTTGGTGCTTTTAATGAGAAAGACCTTACCATATTTTTGAAGTGTGTAGGTTCTTTTAAAAGCATCATAAACAGCTCTCCTATCATATTGAAAAGGTTGTCCAAGCAAAATCCCACAACAATCCATAGGAGTCACATCACAAGTGACTTGATCTATGAACTGTGGGCCAAGTGCAAATTTTAAAGTGCAAGTGTGAGTGATTTCCGAGCCTCTTCCACTATCCTTCCAACCCAAAGAATAAGGTTGAGGATGAGGCTCCATAGGTAACTTCAAACGCTCGACAATGGACCTCGCAATTAGATTTTTCTGCGAGCCATTGTCCACTATACAATCAGTTGCAAAGTTGTGAAGTAAGTGGGCTCGAGTGATGAACAAAGCATCACGAGCTCCATCTGAAGAACTTACATTTACTAAGGTAACTTCATTAAGCTTACCTCGTAATTTCGTATATACTCTACTCTCTCCTACAGACTCAAGGGGACCCTTGGAAGCATCCTCCTCTTGAGTAGTAATCACTAAACTCTTCTTTTTGAGCTTAAAGCAATCAACTTTCTCATGCCCTTTCTTCTTACAATAATTGCAGAATTTCTTAGAAGAAGAAGATGAAGATTTAGAAGAAGAAGAAGAAGGAGTAGAAGCGGAAGGGGAAGGAGAAGAAGGAGATGGAGAAGACACATTCTTCTTTTGAGCAAAATTCTTCTTTTGTGAGAAAGAATTATTCCCTTTTGATGAGTTTCCAACCACTTGAGTAACAGGTGTGCGGAATGCCTGCGATTGCGCCTTGAACTTGTCCTCCGCAAGCTGCGCCTGGTTGAAAACTTGATCCAATGTTTCCATAGAAACAAACATTAGTTCCCTGTACAAATGCTCCAACAAGCCACTTTGAAACTTGAGAATCAAACCTGGAACATCATCCTCCACATTCACAAGTATTCTGAACCTGTTAAATTGGAAAATATATTCTTGTACAGACATATTAGTACCTTGGCGAAAACGAAACCATTTAATAACCAATTCTCTAGAATAATTTGAAGGATAGAAATTGGTTTTAAGACATTGTACAAGCTCATCCCATGTGGTGAGTTCTTGTCCTCGTTTTCGTTCCACAAGTACTTTGGCTAAGCCAGAAAGTTTAAGCTTAGCATAAGGCACTACATCATCTTCTGAAAGTTGAGAAAAAGCAAACCAAGAACTCATGTCAAGAATCCAACTATTCAAGACATCAGGGTTCCTGGATCCATCATACAATGGTACTTCACAACGAACTCTCAAACGGGAATCATGAGCAGAAGTGGAGGTATTATGCAAAGAAATGTCATTTACCTTCATGGCAAGGTTGCCAAGGACTTCTGCCATTGTAGTGTCATTAGCCTTATCTGCCAAAGTGTTTACAACATGGGCTAATTCTGCCACTTGGGCAGCCAAGTCAGAAGCCATATGTTCTCGGGTATAAGCCAGAAGTAAAGTTTAAGAAAGCACTAAATCAAGGAAGTACAATGCAAATTTCCTTGTTACAATGGAGTCTCTGCTTAAAATTGAAAATTTACTCCTAAGGCATAAATTTTGAAATTCTTAAACTAATATAAAGTGCAAAAATTAAAATTTATTAATTTAAAAATAACTTAAAAAATTAAATTGCAATTAATCAAAAGATTAAAGAATTTAATTAAGTCATTAAAAATTAAATTAATAAAATAAAATTTTTAAACATGCAACTTTAAAATAGTAAAAATTTAAAATTTTTACAATAAAGTTACCCTTTCTCTGTTGTTAAACTGGACAAAACTGCATTATGCATGAAAATTTGACATGCAACTAAACCTCCCACTGCACACTTCCCGAGGTCCAGGTACAGAGGTGCAGTCCCAAATTTCCAAACTTGCACAGTGGTTAAACCCGACAGAGGGAAAAACCCTGGTGCGGGTTTCCAAACCGCGCACCCGTGCGGCTGCCTCTACGCGCCGTCGTCGGCAAACCGCCGAGTGATAGCGTAGCCAGGCCTCCTGCCTGGCTACGATGCTGTCACGCCTGACAACACGTCAGGCGCTCGTGCGGCCTGACGCCAGGTAGAATCGGGCCCGGCCGTAAGCGGCCATTGCTGCACTGTTGTCGGTGACAACTAGTCGACTCGATCGACTGTCGATCTTGACAGTCGGCAGGCGCTGACCTGACGCCAAGCGAAACTCGCTTGGCGCGATCAACCGGTCGCGACGATAGTCATCCCGCTGGCAGATGTCGGTCGGTGGCGACGATCGATGTTGTCCCGCTCGACGTTGTTAGAAATGACAACACGTCGGGCGGTCGACTCGAAGCCCGAAGCGGCTTAGCGTTGTCGGCGACAGCGATCGCAGCAATGTTGTCGTTGTCGTGCCTGACAGCAAGCCCGTGCCAACGGCTAAAAGGCCGCGCCGAGTGCTGCCGGATAGCACCGACGCTGCCGAACGCGCCAAGCTTAGCTCAGCTTGCCGAATGCAGCCGAGGCTGGGCCGAGCTGCCACAAAAAAATAAAATAAAATGCTTTTTTTTTTTTTACAATAGATAATAATGCAGCAAATCTATTAAGAATATATTATTAAAATAATATATTCAACAAAATGTAAAGCTTTTTTACAACAAATTAAAAAAAATTATAAATTAACCAGGGGGGTTAATCTAAAATTTAAAAAGCTTGAAATTATGAAAATGTGAGCAACCAGCTCCCACCAGTAGCTCTCCTTTCAAGATCCGGTCGACACACGACCAGCGTTTGAAAGGCACCCAGATCTAAGTCGACACACGACCTAGCTTTGGAAGTCCTCCTGGAGCTCTTCAGTACTCAAAAATGGGGGGGGCAGCAGGGTCAAAAGGCTCCCTAATCCTAATTGGACCGTAGCTACGATCCAATCCCTTCCAAGGATCAGTATACGAAGAACTGCGGGGCAAAACTCTTCCTATACTTCTTAAGCATAAGCAAAAAGTTGGATCGAGGGGTTTGTCGGCGAAGGAACTTCCTTCTTCGAATGGTTTTCAAGCTCCCTTTGGGCTTAAACCTAGTCCTCAATGAGAAAACGTTTCTCATAATAATCCTATCTCCTATCCTCTCACCTCACAAGCCCTAGTGCAAACATGAACTAGGCTCTGATACCAATGAAAAGGATTGAAAATCCAACTAAGTGTTCTATTATTTACAAACCATTATATAGGCACTAATGGCCCAAAATACATAACCAACCCATGAAATCATGGATTTGATTCAATACGCTTCAACCAAAAGCTACAAAGGTGCAAAGGAGAATGCACGTAAACTTCTAAGTTAAGATTGCTAACTAGAAGATCCATTTTAGCTAACTTGAAGCACACACTTCCTACTTTGAGTTCACACTTGCTAACTAACACTCTAAAAGACAACTAGAAGACAACTAGTGCCCACAAGTGCATGTGAGAAAGAGACTCACTTACAATATGAATTTGCTAGAAATAAACTAAGCAAACCTAAGCTAGGAACTACTAGAGGGGTCATATGAAAGATCTAACATCAATCCTCATCAGATACCTGAAGGGAAGTGATCAACACCCGATAAGAATCAGGTAAAGCTCTCAATACAATTGAGGTAAGGAGCTTGTCTTCAACTGGTTCTCCCAAAGAATTCAACTTTGCTTTCAATTCAGAAACTCTACAAAGAAAGAATTCAATTGTCTCCCCCTGCTTCATGCTTAGATTGTATAATTGAGATTGAAGAAATAGAATAGTGGAATCATTCTTTCCCTCATAAATAGTATTAAGGGCATCCCATGCCTCTTTACTATTTGCACAATCAACAATATGGGGTTGAACTTCATCAGACACAGCAAGCAAGATGAGCACTTTTGCTTTGTTGTTTATCTTGTCAAAGTCTTTTTGAGCAGTAGATGGAGTTGTAGCACCAGCAACAAATGAAGGTCTTGTTGTTGCTCCAGATACAACATCCCATAAGTCATCCATTGCTAGGATGGCCTTCATCTTGTTTTTCCATGGTGTGTAATTAGGACCTTTCAACAACTGATGAGAATCAGTCATTAGTTTTGCAGACATGGTGAAAGTTCCTTATAACACCAATTGGTCCCTCTTTCGATATACCTTTTGCTAGGGCGTTATACCGTACAAAATACCCGCCCTTACGTGAGGGAAACTATAGGTATTTAGAAAGATCAACAAAAATCACCCGCCCTTACGTGAGAGAAACTATAGGTATTTTTTATAGATCATACGATTCGTGGTACATAAGCAGTACTGAAAGGGAATAGTCTTGTTGATGGCACCTACCATATAAAGTCTGCAATCCTCATGCGTGGGGCGTAACTTCCCCTAAACACTTTGGATTTCGGAACTTTCGTCGAGATTTACGCCTAAACACAAGAACTCTTAGGGTAATGGATGGAGTAAAAAAATGCAAAATGGCAAACTTATCTCTCCCCGATGATTTATAGAGAACAAGCTCAGACGTTGTTTTGGCAGCTATATTAGGCGGCGGATACAGTAGCGCAATCACAACACTTTACCTGTAAGTGTTGGCCAGAGGTATCACAAATACCGAACGCTGCAGTGCAATAAATTACACGGATGGGTTTTAATTATTTCGGGGACTTAGGAAGTGAATTTGATTTTAACCTTTAATGTTATAGTGCAAAAAATCAAATATGCAACATACAACAGAAAAAGTGCCCAGAGGAATGACCCACTAGGTGTCGGGCGTAGCTGAAAATGCACCTTTACAATAATGCCAAATTTGCTTTTCAAAAAATTACTCACTTTCCCCCTTTGATTTTTGAAAAAAATACCCCCTTTTTTTAAAAAATCTCTCAACAAAGGATTTTGATAATTATTTTATAACCCTAAAGTTAAAAAAATATTAATTTTAATTTATATAGTTAAAAAACCATTAAAAATAAATTAAAATCAAATTAAAAATTTAATTTTAATTTATATAGTTTAAAACTATAGAAAATAAATTAAAATAAAAAATTAAATTTAACTTTAAGAAATATAATTAAAAAAAACTGTGCGATTTTTTTTTTTTTTTAACCTTATTTGAAGGGGGTCGGCAGGATTGGAACCCGCGACCTGCAGGCTCCCAAAGCCTTACCGCACAGACCACCACCAGGTGGACTAGCGGGCTGATCCAAAAGGATCAGGGACCCCCTCGTATTTGATCAGGGACCATGTAGAAGTAAGCGAGAAAGTGTATGTTGGGGAAAATAATTTTAATTTTAATTTTTTTAAAACTGTGGACCCAGTGGTGCGGCTGTGCTGCATAGGAAAACGCACATCAGTCACGCACTGTGCGTGAAAGTGCGTGCAAGAAAAAAAAATTAAAATTTTTATTTTTTTAAAATACTGCGTACGCAGTGCTGCGGCAGTGCTGCACAGGAATTTTTTTTTTTTTTTCAGCCAGCTTCCACTGTGCAATTATTTTCAGACCAGCTCTGCAAATTATTGTTGCCTCATTTCTCCCTCACGCTTCTGGCACTGATACCATGTAGAAGTAAGCGAACAATTTTCATTAATTAGAATCCGTATAAATCTAAGCTACATTGAAGAGCTCATATTAGCTCGTAATCATAGGATCTAATTAACAGTTTAGGTCTAAAATAATTTAACAAAATAAACCAAATATTATGTACGCTAACAATAGCATAACTAACCTATCAACATAAATAACTCTAACATAAATAAAAGAATAAGATAGAATTACTATAGTAACTCTAACAATTACTCTGGTCGCATTGCGGCATCTTCAATTATACTTATTCAAAGAGAGGCGTCTCTTTTAAATTTATTCAACCATCAATGCAAAATAGCTTTTAAACTTATTCAGCCATCCATGCGAAATAGGAATAAAACAAACTCCACTAGAAATTTTCTAAGGCAGACAAATATTGTTACGATATCTTTCCCATGGCAAATACGCCAAAGACATAAATAGGTCAAGTCTATCACGGAATTCGAGAGGAGTAACATTACGAAAAATTTAAATCATCCTATATTTCTTCGACATTCCCTACAAGTCAAGTTGACTACAAGTGATAAAGTTCAAATCAAAGTAATTAAATTATTCAAATCATCCTATATTCTTCGACGTTGCAGAATAATAAGTCAGGTTGACTGATTAAGTTCAAATCAAAGTAATTAAATTTATTACGAAGAGATTAACTTCACATATGATGTATGTCGTAAATATGACCACTATACGTTGAATGAACAATGGTGACAATATATTTTATACTCCAAAACGCCCATACTTCTATTTAAGCGATAATAGGAGTCATTGGGTGAGTTATAGGTGGAAGAGCTTATTTAATTAATGTCTTGGGTATAAGATTAAAAATTTGATAAACAAAAACACCCATCTCCAATGAGACCAACGCAAATAAACATGAAATTTCCAACAACGCCCAACAAAGTACCGTGTGAGCTGGACTTTTCTTTTGATAGGGGCTTTGGGTGCCAGGTTTACCTACAGCTGCCCGTCAGCCCAATCGTTTATATCGAAGACTTACCGATGACTTTAATTTCGCAGCTCACCTATTTCTGCTCAAAAATTAAGCCCGTGAATAACTTTGCACAAGTTATCCGCTCTGAGAGTCTATAGACGACTAACTCCAACGGCGAGGAGGAAGATGAGGTCCAGTTGTAGCTATATTCTTTTTCATCTTGGCTTCTTCTTTTTAATCAGTTTTGCTTTAATGGCAGCTGATTACCGGGCATCTATCTGCAACAATGCCACTACTTTTTCCAACAGCGGTACATATTCCACCAATTTAAATAGAGTTATGGACCATCTACGTCGCAACGCTTCTCAAACGGGATATAGCACATCTTCTTATGGGCAAGCGCCTAATACGGTCTATGGCCTCCTCCAGTGTATGGGAAATCTATCAGGTGAGAAGTGCTTAAATTGTTTACAGGATGCAAAAACCCATCTTCAAACATATTGTGTGAATGACATAGGTGGCCTAGTTTGGATGGATGAGTGCTTTTTGCGCTACGACAACTATAGCTTCATTTATAAACTAGATACTGATCATGCAAGATACATCGGAAATGAAGCCTCTGTAACAAATGATGTAAAAGCTTTCAAAACAACAAAGTTTAGTCTCCTTTCAAATTTGTCCACTAAAGCATCCGACCCTGCAAATAAGGGATTTGCGGCGGGATCAGCCAATTTCTCCTCCTCCGACACAGTTTATGGTCTAGCTCAATGTTGGAAACACATTTCCACTAAAGATTGCAAAACAAGCTTGATATCAGCAATTCAAGGTTTGGAGAATTGTTGTTCTGGGAGCAAAGGAGTTCAAGGTATGTTAGGAAGCTGCACGGTTAGATATGAGATATATCCCTTTTCAGATTATTATACAGGGTCGTCCTCCCCTCAAGGTTCCCCAGCTACCACGCCTTTAAAAGCTCCCACTCCTCCAAAGGCTGCCACACCTCCAACAGCTCCAACACCGGCACCTGCTAATGTTACCGAGGGTTCTACTAATGGAACTTTTCCTCGGGTGATATCAAAGAGTACATAACTTCTTCATTTTCTTCAATTATTGTCTTTTTAGTTACGAGTCAATACATCTGTTTGATATATTTCTATTGGTTTTACTTACAAAAAGTAATCAAATAGCTATAGTTCCAACTTCCTGTCGATAACAAAATAGATCTTCTTTCCAGATAAGTCATCAAAAATACTACCCATAGCATTGGGGCTTGTGGGAGGTGTGATTGTGGCTATAATTGTTTGTCTGATTGGGATGAAAAAAAAATTGAAATCTGGAACTTCTGGAAGGCCAGTAACCGTAGTTGCGGGTAATGAAGGTGCTACTTCCAATTCCTTATATGTTTTAGTCGCATGGAATTAGTGTAAAATTTTTTAACTTAAAGTTAACTGACTTTCTTCTCATATACACGTTTTTCCTAACGTTACAGAAAGAGGTGATTATGCACCTGAGTCGGGGGCGCTTATACAGAAACCCAGCTTTATCTTCAACTTAGAAACCTTGGTAGAAGCAACAGAAAATTTTCATGATAAAAACAAGCTTGGCGAGGGAGGTTTTGGTGCTGTATACAAGGTGGGGTTGTAATTTCATGTAACAAGAACAGTGTTTTCAGGAAATAATTAAGGCGAATGTAGAACTTTGTTTCTGGTTTGATCTCTCAGGGAAGGACTAAATATGGCGAGCAGATAGCGGTCAAAAAGTTGTTTGTAAAAGCTGGGCAGGGGAAGAACGAATTTATGAATGAAGTGAAGCTTGTGGCCAGTATTCAACATCGAAACCTTGTAAAGCTGCGCGGATGTTGCGCTGAGGGAGACGAAAGATTGATTGTATATGAATATTTACCAAACAGGAGCTTGGACACCATTCTGTTTAGTAAGTAAATATTTAATGTTTGTTTTTTTCGGCAAAGTTATCTCAAGTAGATTGAAGAATTAACATAAATTATCAAATCTGAGAAATACAGATCCAGAAAAACGCAGACAGTTAGATTGGCAAACACGTTATAACATCATATTAGGTGTTGCTCGTGGACTTCTTTATCTGCACGAGGATTCGCAACTGCGAATCATTCACAGAGACATCAAGGCAAATAACATATTGCTCGACGACAAACTAAATGCCAAGATAGCTGACTTTGGCTTAGCTAGGCTTTTTGGCGATGATGAGAGTAGCATTCAAACAAGAGTTGCAGGAACCCTGTAAGTGTTACCCCTCATCCTGTGAGATATTTAAAGCTTTTGAATGGTTTTGTTGCATTTTTATGAATCGAGGGAGTGTTGCCTTGCGATGATGCAGCGGTTACATGGCTCCTGAGTATGCAATGAGGGGCCAACTGTCTGCAAAAGCCGACGTCTATAGTTATGGAGTGCTCCTCCTTGAAATTTTGAGCGGAAGGAAAAACACCGATAACAGTTTTCCTCCACAAATGCGAAATCTGTTAGAATGGGTAAGAAAATGGATCTGGACCGTTATGCTTTGACCATATTTTCAAAATCAGTCACTCAAATAAAGTAATAATGGATAGTATGATGCAGGCATGGAGGCTATACAGAGGAGGAGATATTCTGAATATGGTTGATACCACAATAAGAGAAACATGCCCACAGGAGCAAGCCGTAAGATGCATTCATGTTGGGCTTCTGTGCGTGCAAGCTGATGCAACAATCCGTCCGGCAATGTCTAATGTTCTTATGATGATAATGAGCAATGCGGTTACATTATCCAATCCAACAAAGCCTGCTTTTGTAATTAGTGGCCAAAGTCGTGGTTCAGGCTCCAATTCAAGCTTGGGTTCTGGCGAGTTTGGAAAGGAGGCACCGTTGCAGAATTCTGCAATTGCCACGTCATCTTCATCCGGTGTTCCTTCTGTGAATGAAACCTCAATCACCGATTTGCAAGCTAGGTGAGATTAAGAAAATATCTTCAATGTAAAATTTCATAGTCGTTAGTACTGTCGAGGGAAGATGATTTGGTGGAGCATAAAAGAAAGTTGTACTCCTATGGATTCTATTTTCTTGTCCTGGCTACGGTTCAGACGAAGCCACCGCCCATATTCCTGACGTTGAATTTTATAATGTTTTGACGTTCCAAGTGCCGAAGAAAAAGGCACCACACCTTAGACTAAATGAACTGGACTACAATAAGAGCAGTTTATAAAATAATTAGCTAGCCCGATTTGGTCTGAAATCGACAATTGCTTAGAAGAAAGCCATTTGTTTATTGCTCTAAAAACTTAGAAAGTCCTAACTCCTGTCAATGCGAATTGAATACTAAAAAGAGAAAAAGCATTTCACGCCAATGGTGTTACGATTAAGCCCGCTCTATTATCAAAAAACAAATTATAGCGTCATTAATTGGCGATTTGCTAGCAATAGAAAAGCGAGGTCACAAACGAGTGTCCAGACAATTAGTTGGAGGCGTCAAAGACTTATCTCACATAGCATACAACTTTTCTCTTCCCTAAGAATAGGGGTGGAAAGAGTGCTGCACATCATGCGTGTTAGAAAAGGACCAGTAATTGAAAAAAAATAATTATTTAATAGCAGCGATCGAATCGGGTCACGCTTTGCCGTCCACGGCAAGTTGGACGAAGAGTGAATTATTGAAATGCCTTCCTGTCGATGGATTAGACAAAAGATTTTCAAGCTGTATCCACGCCGACTGAATAGTACGTCAAGTATTTGCACTCCACGTTTAATTTTTTTCAAATTTATCTATTTTTAAGGATCACTTATTAAAATATGTATCCACCCGTTTAAAGTAATACTCCGTTTTAATGAATATGTATGATGTGGAAATTTAATTTTTAAATATAAATTATCACTATATTTAAATAAATCAGGTATGTTGTCTATTGAAAGTGCTTTTATCAAAATTACAAAACATGTTATATATATATATATATATTTATTTATTTATTTATTTTTAGTTAAAAGGATTTATATTATTAAAAGAATTTAATTTTACACTAATCACAAAATGACAAGTAATATGGAAGCACATCTCAAAATATCCATGTCAAAGATCTTTCCAGAAATTACATAGGATTCTAGGGACTACAAAAACAAAAGCTTCAAAAGCAACAAAAACAAAGCATGAATTCGCTTAGAGATTATGGAACATTAGGAATAGCACCAACGAAAGGAGGGGTCTTTATTTGAGGAATCATTCCTGTCATGACCCTCCTTGGCAGATTTTTTGGCACAAAGAAACAATGTATTAATCTTAATACCTAACTTGAGCAATTGAATCAACTATGCGATGTTTAGTTATTTTGAAAGAGCATGGTATTGTTGACATATTGTCAAGATGTGCAGGATCAGGTACACTCCTAGGTGGAAGAAGAAGAATCATCCACCATAAGTGAGGCTACTTGAGGTTGGGGAAATGATGATTAAGGCAACTCAAGGGTAAAATTGATGGATACCTTCATATAGGCATGCATTTGGCTAGGGATAATCGTAAAAATCTAGTCACTTTGAGCTCCAGATTGATAGTCTAGTAGCTATCATAATTCTCGAGGTTGAGAAAAGTGATTAGGTTGATGGAAAGATTCCCTCTTTGTTTGTTGCATATGTTTGATTGACTTTTACTTCGTCACTATCTACAATGATGAATTGAGAAATAAAAAAGCATGCATAATTTGGTTGTTTATGAAAAAATCCTTGTTTTTCTTAGAACCATTCAAGAGAATAGCTTGATGTTAGTAATGGATAAGAAAACATTTTATTTTAAATGATGATAGAATTTCATTTATAAATAAAGGTTTGATTTATTTTAAATGATGATAGAATTTCATTTATAAATAAAGGTTTGATTTATTTTAAATGATGATAGAATTTCATTTATAAATAAAGGTTTGATTTATTTTAAATGATGATAGAATTTTTTTTTTGGTAATTTATGGCTCTATTATGTGGGTTTTGGCTGGGTCCCAATCCCAGATGTACAAAAAAACATGATAGATATAAGGAAAAAACTATTGGACTATCCCATGCTAGGGAGAACAGCTATAAACGATACCAAAATTCCCACGCAAGGGATGCTAGACCCAAAATTTCCCACATAGGAGATGAAAGAACCAGCTAGAATAACAACACTGCCCATGAAGGGGTAAGAGACCACAGAGACAACATTTAGATGAAAAACGAACCAGAACCCACGCAGGAGTCACCTTAGGAATAGAGAATTAACAAACATGGGGATTACAGAAAGAATGAAGCAAGTCTGTTAGAAAACCAAAAAACAACAATAAACCCAGAGACAACAACAACAGAAACATGAACCCATAAACTAACTCAGTAAAGCTCAGATTTTGGGGGTCCTCCTTGGTGTTCGTTGCACTCTGCTGGAGGAACTACTTCATGGCTTCGCTGGCGCTCTCGAAAGCTACAATGAAACTTTTGAGGAACATTATGGAGATTCTATTGGAGACATGGGCAGAGTTTTCATCAACCTTGGATTTTTGCTTAATTGATGCCAGTTTGTTTCCACTCGCAGCAAGGGGTTGTACGAGGGAGTAGCAACAAACGAGGAGACCTTTTTAGAGATAGGATTTTGGAATTCAGGGGCTTCCTCGCTCACCAAGGGTTCGCTAGATAGGGAGTGGGAAGGATTGTGGGTGGAGGAGGGGTGAGGAAGGTTAGATTGGATGGGGGCGACCAAAATTGGTGGTGGGGTGGTGACAGTAACATGGTGGAAGATAACAACAAACAACCTTTGATGAGTGGGAGCCAAGTTCTTCTTGCGAGCACTAAGAAGAGAGAGTCAAATAGAACAGTGGAGGAAAGCTAGGACATTCATAGGCTTATACCCCCGTAGGTGATTCACCAACGCAAGGTGGAAACTTGAAAGCGGTTTGGACGGGTCATCATAGGACAAATATTATAGTAGAGGGACAACAACGATGGGTCAAGAGAAGGGGAGAGATTCGCGGTCTAGAGCGACTCCTATCCACTTAAATTCTTGGTTATTAGGGAACCCATCGAGCTCTTGGTCCCAATTATATTTGTCACATCGGACCAGGCGTCCCGTCAAGGAAAAATCAAACACCTCAGCGATAAGTTTTGGTGTAACTTTGAAATGAATTTTGTGCACCGAGACGTGGTCATTCGACCATGATTTAACAAAGTATGTCGTGATGTCTACCTTAGTACCCTTGAACTTGGACAAAAAAGGTATAAGACCTTGAGCTTGCAAAAAGGAGGTCGAAAGGGTGTTGAGTTGAAGGTTGCTAGGCTTAAGGAAGGCCATGGTAGTGGGAGCAGGGGGGCGAAGGAAGGCAACAAGGAGGCTAGATATGGGGCTGGGGTGGTGGGGATGGAGGACATAGGACTGCATGGTGTAAAGCCTCTAGCTTAAATAAGCGTTATGCGAGACATCAGTCATGTCGATAACTGAGGAGTGACAACAGGTGGGGAGGCGATGAATATGGAAAGGATATTTATGATTGGTGGAGGACCACGAACCAATATCCACACGGGTGGAAATAAAATACCATAGGTATTTGGTGATAGTAATATTGGCCAAAAAATTAGGCAGGGTGGCTCTGGTGCAATCATGGTCGATACTATGAGATTTGCCTTGAAATCTGGTGGATTTTGAAAAGAGTAACCAAGTTTGAGCATCACACCCGAACGGTCCTGACGGGTGGCCAATCAATTGATGGAGATGGGGTGCACAAATCGAAGAAATTGCCTAGGGAGTTTTGCACCACGAGACCTGTAAAACCATAATAAGAAAATCCATGGAGCAGCGAGGAAAGAATTAGAGGTTCCTGGATTGCCTTGGCCAATCCATTGACACTATGTGGATGACACTTGGCGGGATTGAGCTACGCCAGATGGATATGGTCGGTTGGATGATTCTCATGTTTACGATACCGTCAGCAAGCTTATTGGCTTTACAGTACACGTGAGCAGCCATGACCTACTTTTGCTGACCAATGAGGTTCTTGGTTTCTTGGATCAGGGATCAGATGTTCCACGGAGGATTATTATCGTTGTTGATGTATCCAATGATATTGATGGAATCCCCTTCAAATTGGAGATTGACCTTGGAATCCCTGATGAGATGCATGCTACACCATAAAGCCCAAGCTTCGGCCACATTATTTGTTTGGTGATCCAAGTTCCCAGAGAAGGCTATAACAACTTCACCTTCATGGTTCCTAACAACCCTGCCCACTCCTACTAAACTTGGATTCCCTTTAGACACACCATCAAAGTTGAGCTTTAGCCATCCTTCCGGGGGTGGTCTCCAACGAGCCTTCTTTTTGGGATGGGGTAAAGGAGGGGTCACATTGGAAGGGATGGAGATATTCAAGGACAAAAAAATCTCAGTTTCAACACTGCAATTAGGAGGATTGAAGCAAGGAAGAAGTTGGGAATTTTCAGCAGCATAAGTGATGGCTTTGGTAGCTGTGGACACTAGATCATTAGACAAAGTGGAGAAAATTCTGTGGTTCCTCTCTAGCCAAATTTTCTAAATAAAATGATGGAGGTAAATCTTCCATAGGAAAGAGACTTTGGGATTTCTAAATGGGTTTGGCCATTGAACAAAGAGGTCCAAGAGGGATTTGGATGGGGCCCATTGAATCTAAAAATTAGTCAAAATATGACTCAACCCTTCTTTAGTAAAATCACAATCCATGAACAGGTGGTTGACAAATTCCTATTTGGATAGGCATAGATGACATTTTTTCGGGATAGGGATACCTCTTTTCATAAGATTGTCGGTAGTGAGGGCATTGTTTTGAATGACAACCCAAGAAAATAAGCCAACCTTGGGAATGAGGTGCTTGAACCACACCAAGCTGAAGAGAATGGAGGGGACCTAGAAACTGAGCAGGAGGGAGTAGGCTGATTTGACGGAGAAATCCCCACTATCATTTCCTTTCCAGATGGGATAGTCTAGTGTGGCTATGGTTGGGATGATAGTGGTTCGGAGTAAGTAGGATAAGATATTCCTATATCTAAAAACTTGGCCACTTTCATTGATAGTGGTAATATCTTTCCATTCGCATTGATCGTCAATGAAATCTATGACTTGGCTACCCCACCTTCTGTCTAGGATGGGTCTAAGGATGGAGACCTCAGGGATTTTTGAAAGAGGTTTATCTTTGATCCAAGAATCATCCCAAAAACTGATCTTTGAACCATTTCCTATCTAGCATCGAGATCCAGACACAATGAGGGATTTATCCTGAATGACAACCCGCTAAAAAGCAGGCCCATTGATGGGAATGTTGTCTTCCATAAGAGATAAGTTCTGGAGGTATTTGGCTTGAATTATGGAGACCCATTTTGCTTTGTAGTTGGTGAAAATTTTCCACGCCTTCTTGGCAAGGAGGGTGAGGTTCATGTTGACTATTATCTTGAGCCCAAGGTCCCCTTGGAATTTAGGTTGGTAAACTCTATCCCAGATGACTAGGTGGAATTTCTTCTTTTCCTCTAGGCCCGACCATAGGAAATTATTTTAGATCTGTTCAATCTTGGAGTGCATGGTAGCAGGAGCTTTGAACACTGACATGAAATACACAGGGATACTCTAGAGAACTTCCATAGTGAGAGTTACTTTAGCTGCCTGAGACAGAAGATAACCCTTCCATACTACGAGTTTCTACCTGATCCTTTCTATGACATTGTCCCACATGGACTCTTTCGAGCTTTTGGTAAATAATGGAAGACCCAATTAAGAGGTGGGGAGATAAGCAATGCAACACTAAAGGGTATAAACAATCTTGCATTGTCTATTACTAGGGGTATTGAGGAAGTAACATTTGCTCTTCAGGTAGTTAATTTCTTGCTCGATTGCTAAAGCATAGGTATCAAGGATAGACTTGATGGACTTGGCTTGAAGAATAGAGGCTAGTGTAGTGATGATAGTATCGTATACAAATTACTGGTGGGATAGGGGTGGGGAATTGGATGAAGCTTTGATCCCTAAAACACTCCTTGTAGTGCAGATATATTTGAAAGCTCTCCCTAAGGATTCGAAAAGAATGATGAAGGGGGATAGGGGATCTCCATGCCTAATGCTTTTGGAGCTGGTTAAATAGCCTACTGTTGATCCATTCACCAACACAAAGAACCAAGGGGAGGAGATACATCCCTCGATGAGGTCAATCCATTCCTTGTGAAACCTGAACCTGAAGAGGACTTTTAATAGAAAATCCCTGTTTACCCTATCAAAATATTTTTTGATATCCAACTTCAAAAACATGACTTCCTTTTTGTTGCACGATATTGAGTGAAGAGTTTCGTGAAGAGATATGATGTTGTCGGTGATGGATATGCCTTACACTGAACTTCCTTTATAGGGATCTATGATCATGGGAAGGATCTTCTTAAGCCTCATTGCTAAAAATTTGGTCAAAATCTTGTAGATGAGGTTGCATAAGCTTATAGGTCAGAAGTCTGCCATGGATTTGGATTGAGGAGATTTGGAAACCAGGGCAATGAAAGTAGAGTTTGCCCCTTTAGTAATGGTATTGGTTCTTTGAAGTTCCAAGATGGCATTGCATATATCTTCCTCCAGGATATCCCAAAATGTTTGAAAGAAATGGGGGGGAAACCCATCTAGCACAGGGGATTTATTAGCTTGCATGGAGAACAAGGTGAGCTTGATTTCATTTTTGCTTAGGGGTTGTATAAGCGAGGAATTCATTTCAGGAGTAACCATAGGGGGAATGTTCTATAGGAGGACCTCTTGGGATTCAGGTTGTTCAGGGGGTATGGCTCCCATAAAATTTTTGAAGTAGAATGAGGCTTCATATTTGATTTTGAAGATATCTTTTGAGACTGTGCCATTGGAAAAAATGAGCTCTTTAATTTTGTTTATGCCTTGATTTTGTAGAGTGGAATCATGGAATAAATTCGTGTTGGCATCACCATATTTTAGCCAGAGGGCTCGAGATTTTTGTCTTTAGTAGGTCTCTTATTTGGCCAAAATGTTATGGTATTCTGACAGAAGTTGCCTCTCCTCATCTCTCAACTGAGGAGTCCACTGGTCATGATGGATTTGCTACTCTATGGTTTTGAGCTTGCTCAAAATCTGCTTTTTGTTTTCAAAGATATTCTTGAACACCTCTTTGTTCCAGGTTTTGAGGTTTTCCTTGATAGCCTTTAGCTTTTGGGAGACTCAAGAGATAGAAAACCTATGGAAATGGAGTTGCCACCACTCAGATATCCTCTATCTTAGATCAATGTGCTGGATCCACATGTTCTCAAATATGAATGGGATTTTGAAGGATGGAGCCCTGTTAGCTTCTAGGATAAGGGGGCAATGGTCGAAGCCAATTATAGGAAGAGATATGAGAGAGGTGTCTCCAAAGATGGGAATAGCCTGGTGTGATAGGAAAATTCTATCCAGTTTAACCTGTATGTGCTCGAAACCCTCTCTTTTGCTGCTCCAAGTGAATTGACAATATTTAATCTGAACATCCATTAACTCATTCTTAGTAACAAAGTCCTGGAAATATTGAATTCTTTTGGATGGAATAGAACTTTCGCCCCTTGTTAGAGGGAAAGAGAGGGGAATTGAAGTCACCTGCTAACATCTAGGGGAGGTTGGATAAGGCATCCTTCATGTGGGATAGGGATATCTAGAGAGAGCATCTTTCAAGAGAATTATTAGGGGCATAAATGTTGGCTAAAACCTAGGTGAACTATTTTTATTTGTAAAAGAAAACTAGGTTAAGAGTTCTTTTAGAGGACGAAATTACCCTGCCTCCAACTTTTTTTGGATCCCAAAGGCACATCCTTCAGTAGGGGAGGAAGCCCATTGACAATTTTTCCACACTGAATGGGTGATGTTATTAACTCTAAAAGCATCAGCTTTCATTTCTTACAAAATGAAAATGGTAGGTTTATGGTCTTTCCTAATAGTTTGAGCTAATCTCTGCTTGGCCGCACTAATGAGACCTCTAATATTCTAGTAATCTTCATCTGGAAACTTTTGTAGATTTTTTGCCTCCTTTGCCTTGCAAGGGGGGGAGGTTTGGGAATTTTTTTTCATCCTTACACTGGTTGAACAGATCTGGGAATAAGGTTGTTTGCACTCCATTGGCAATCTGATTTTTAGTGTCTTTTTTTATTTGCTCAGATAAGGTAGTTCTGCCCCTTTTATTTTCACTCCTTGTGTCAACAGGGCCTTTTTCTGTAGCTTCTGGTAATAATAGGACTATGATCCGCTCTACGGTGGGTGGGACCTGTAGTTTCCTCTAGGGATTCAAAAATGGATTTGGTTGGGGAAAGGGGCACATCCAGGGGGGAAAGGGGGGATCAACGACGCGATGGTAAGGGATCACAACTTCTTGTAGGGGATCAGATATGGATTTGGTTGGGGAGGGGGGCCATACGGAGGGGGAAAGTAAGGTCTATATTTAGATGGGGAATGAAGAGGATGAGGGGGATGGGGGAGGAGGGGCAGATTATGGAAACATGACTTCATCACTGGAGATAGATAAAGGTCTGAACCTATTAGGAAAAGCAAACATGGATCATACCTTATCCGAATCTGAAGAAGGATGACTAAGGAGCAGCTCCTGGTTGATGATTTGTTTTCCTTTGAATTATTTTTCTTGCTTGTTGTTGATGGGGGCTTTGGGTCTCTCATTGTGTATTCCCATCTGGGTGCTTTGTTTTTGAAGAGGGGAAGCTTGGAGCTTGGCATCTTTTTGGAGTTTGAGAGATGGATATTGAGATTTTAGATGCCCTTGAGATTGGCATTCTATGCAAAATACTGGCTTGCTCTCATACTCTATTGCTTGGAACCAGTGATAAGATCCATAAATGAGGTTTATGTGAGTTGGAAGTTGGGAACCCAATTTGGTATTGACACAGATATTGGCATGAGCCATGCGGGTTCGAGCCTTCATTGTAGGGTCAATGGCAACAAGATACCCAATATATTTTCCAATCCCGTGCAAAATATCTTCATGATAAAACTGTATGGGAAGATATCGAAAGCGAACCCAGATGGGTGCGAAGTTGATATCTTGAGTTTGGGGGTTGAAATATTCCCCCCATTTTAAAAGAAACTAACTTTTCTTGCCATAAAAGCATGGCCCTCCTATGAGGATCCAGGAATAGTCGTTCTGGTTATTCAACTGAATCAGGAAATATCCCCTGGACAGGGCCACTAGCTAAAAACTCTTTGTTGTGCACCATTTATACGCAACCCATTTTCTTATGGACTCCATGTCAAGTCTACCCCTGACACATTTCCCCACAAGGGATAGAGATTCAATAGACAACTTCTCTGCCATACCTGATTCGGGGATAATAAAATTTTCACCTGAGGGAATCAACGGGGG
This sequence comes from Wollemia nobilis, assembly GCA_028583015.1. NCBI lineage: Eukaryota > Viridiplantae > Streptophyta > Pinopsida > Araucariales > Araucariaceae > Wollemia > Wollemia nobilis. The sequence goes on from JAQPPZ010002590.1 coordinate 260,465, forward strand.
ACAGATCTCAATCCCAGAAGAGCTGGGGTTTGGAGTGCTTGTAACCTTATCAAGGTAGGTTTTATGAGTTGCATTCCTCGATTGAGGTTTGTTGGTGGGGATGAGGGAACGAAACCCTTGTAGTTTTCCCACGGTCGGTCAACGTCTAGGTCCCATTGCCCACCAAGATCAGTATCTGGGCCCTTCAGATTATCTTCCTTGGTAGCTTAGTCCAAGGGGGGATTCTCTCCCTACTCCAGTCCAAAATCCCCTGCAAGGGCTTGGGAAATCCTGTCTGTTGTCGCCAGAGCTATCAAGGTCGTTGTCGTTGTCACCATCTAGAAAAATCAAATGAAGATAGAATTTCATTTATAAATAAAGATTTGATTTATTTTAAATGATGATAAAATTTCATTTATAAATAAATATTTGTTTTATTTTAAATGATGATAGAATTTCATTTGAAATAATGAATGTTTTAATGGTAATAGAATTCCATTAAAAAATTGATAAATATTAGACAATGAAATCTTATTTAAATGGAAATATAGTTTTATTTCATAATTATGAAGCTACATAGTAGAGGCTTGCAAGATCAAATTGGGAAGATTGCCCTTTCAGAATATCTGATCAAGATGATGAAGAAAAGCCTCATTACCGACCAAGGTAAGGTCGCATTAAATACCTTACCTTTTTTGACTGCCTAAGGAGTGAGAGAGTAATGGCGTGATCATAAGAATGTTGATGAGATTATGATGGCAGTCAGAAAGTAGGAGGCTCAATTCCTTAAGCAAGGGATTAACTGAAAGGGGAGATAACAACGATGGGAAAAACGTAATAGCAAAGGGATGAAGGAAGTTGAGGGCAAACAAAGAAGAACTTGGACTCTTCTACGTGAAAACAACATTCAGTTACAATCTACAAACAACTCAGGAATAACCAGTTTGGTTTGAGCTATCATATTAAGTTTAGCTTGGAATTCTTAGGAGTATTTACTAGTTGTCATCTTTTTTGTTGGTCGGGTTGATGTCCACATACTCTCACTGGTTCCCCTACATCGTTGTGGGTCATGCTTGGGTTGTGTAGCTGATACCCTTTTCCCTAGATCATAGATTTGTTGAGATGGCTATTCGCATCTTCTTTTAGTCATCAGAGTAGCTTAGCCAGTAGGTTCTTTGTTTTATGTTCAAGCACCCCCATTCAGTAGGTTGTCGTTGTTGTGTGGTTGGGATAACCCCCCATATGGGCGTCGTGTGGGGAGAGCTAGCAAAGAATTAATTCACTCTCAGTCGAACGATGTCCTGCACGTAAAACCGAAGTGACATATTCATCTTAGGACCCCCTTTTAATGACAAGGTGGTGAGTAGAGCGATGGCACTAGTTCTGTGCTATGGCATCTACGTATTTCCTTGTTATTCATGTTGTGGTGGTGTTGTCCAATTTTTGTAGCTTTGGGACAAACGTTCTTAACCTCATTTCCTTGTTCAGTTGCGCCCTAGTGGTTTTAGTTGGTTACCGTAGTAGTGGGACCCGTTGTGTTTGATCCATAAGTTTGAGAGGTCACTATGTATTTCATCTCCATAGCCAACTTCTTGCTTAAGCCATTGTAATATTTTTTTAAAATTTGAAGTTCCTTATTTTGGTTGACTTAGATTAAAATGGAATATATTTACCCTTGTCTAGAGTGAACCTTTGGCTCACGATAGAAGAGCCAAGGTGTTCTACCGTAGGGTAGGTTGTTTCCATGAAGCTTTATAGGGAAGTTACCTCTTTAAAATGGAAGTGTTTTAGTTGGGTTGTAACCAAAGGAAGGGAGTGGTGCTTGTTTAGAGGGTTAGTTAATGGCTTGTTAAGAATTAAGTATTGAGGACTTAACTTAATAAGTAATGGAATGTTTGATTTATTTTTAAATTGAAGTAGTAAGCTTTAATTTAGTAAATAAATGAAATGATTGTTTTATAGATTAAAGTAATGGGACTTTGGTTTATAAAATGAAAAGAAATGATTTATTTTTAAATTAAAGTAGTAAGCTTTAATTTAGTAAATAAATGAAAGGATTGTTTTATAGATTAAAGTAATGGGACTTTAGTTTATAAAATGAAAAGAAATGATTTATTTTTAAATTAAAGTAGTAAGATTTAATTTAATAAATAAATGAAAGGATTGTTTTATAGATTAAAGTAATGGGAAATTAGTTTATAAAATGAAAAAAATGATTTATTTTTAAATTGAAGTAGTAAGCTCTAATTTAGTAAATAAATGACATGATTGTTTTATAGATTAAAGGAATGGGACTTTGTCTTATAAAATAAAAAGAAATGATTTATTTTTAAATAGAAGTAGTAAGCTTTAATTTAGTAAATAAATGAAGGGATTGTTTTATAGATTAAAGTAATGGGACTTTGGTTTATAAAATGAAAATAAATGATTTATTTTTAAATTGAAGTAGTAAGCTTTAATTTAGTAAATAAATGAAAGGATTGTTTTATAGATTAAAGTAATGGAACTTTGGTTTATAAAATGAAAAGAAATTATTTATTTTTAAATTGAAGTAGTAATATTTAATTTAGTAAATGAATAAAATGATTGTTTTATAGATTAAGGGTATGGGACTTTGATCTATTAAACACAGACACATTTGATTAAATTAAAAAACTTGATCTAAGATATGTATGTTGAATGAATCTCTAATGGTATTTGAGAGGGGAAAACAAAAGTAATGATTATTTTGTGATATTAACTATGCATTAGATGGTTAGAGACTTGATTAAATTTGTATAGTTGCAATTTGGCAAAGTAAATGTTATATGCATGTTGAATGACTCTCTAATGGTATTTGAGAGGGAAAAACAAAAGTAATGATTATTTTATGATATTAACTATGCATTAGATGGATAGAGACTTGATTAAATTTGTATAGTTGCAATTTGGCAAAGTATGTTAGATGCATTATAGGCATACCTATCTTGGACCATGAGTGCCCTGATACCCTACTGTCCTCAAATGATCGATGGAAAGAGAAGAAGGACCGAAGAGGCAGATGGGGCTTGTGCACCAGTTGTGTTCTCTACGTACCATTTACTTACTTATGCTCAGATAGATTAAATTTGTAGGGACATATCGCGTAATTATCATGATGTATTACTTATTCTTTAAAAGTATGGAGGTTTTACCATACTATGATGTATATAATAATTGTGAAATGATGAATATTATACCTTTTAATTTACTATATGAATTATTTATATTTTGTAATATATTTTATTTAAATCAATGTTATTCTCTTTTGGTGTTGCTTATTTCCTCGTATCTCTTGTATGCTCTTAATGTTATATCTTTTGTTAGATTTAGTATCTAGAATTGTTCTGGTTTTCCCTGTTAATCAATATAACCTAAGAAAATAAGTTCTAGGGTGAACTTAGAGGATAACCTAAGGGATTGAGACCCCTTACGATGAACATAGGAATACCTAAGTGATTAAGAGGTTGTGGGAAGTCTACATTTGAGTTAAGATAGCTCATCGTGGAGATGATATGGATAGCTTAACTCACAATACTCGTACTATACCTACACATACTGACTTGTGTATGGTATGTATATGCATGTATACCTTCGACTGGTTGAAGGTGATAAGTCTAGCTCATCAAGGTAGGGATTTTTAGAAGCAAAATTTTAGAAGCAACTGGCCCAGGCAGAGAAGAGGTAGGGATTTTTTATAATCTCTGTTAAATTTTTTGTTTCTGTTTCTGTTTCTTTGATTGTTTTCATTTTATCCTGCATTGCTTAGGGAAAGTCATTTATGCTTGTTTCATTTTCATTAAATAAAATGAATCCCACACACAACACGTGGTAAATTAAACCAAGGAGCTGGTCGTAAGACCCCAGCCCTTGAGCAAGACCAACGGTGGGTTCATCACCACCTTGGATTAGCTTTGCATCCATTTCTTGATTGTCACTGTTGTTAGGCGTAAATCCTGACGAAAGCTGACCGAGTGTCGCTGGGGTGATTCCCATGTGCGCGAGGATAAGTCTTCTATGGTAGGTGCCATTAATAGGACAATCCTCCTTTCGTATCGCCTACGTACCATGTACCTTCTGCTCTCACGTACCTATAGTCTCCTTCTCGTAAGGGCGGGTATATAGAGAGGTTGGTATATCGGCCTGGTTGGTATATTGAAGGGGCGACCATTCTGGGAGTTATATGAGCCTTCATTATGCATTTAAATGTTCTTCAAAAACATGCAAAAACAAAACAAAACATCAAAATGCACTAAACCAGTTTAGGACACACCATTAATCCTTAAAAGAGATAATCACGGTTTGTGTATGTGTGTGTTCATTTATGCTTAGTGTAGACAAAAAGAAAAATCATCATAAACGAGATAAAAATCTGTTTAGATAGTAGAGAAACACCGCAATGGTGTACACCCGTAGCCAAGCCCAATCAAGGGCAGAAGCTCTGGAAGGTACACAAGAAGCAGGCACAAGTCGCCTTCGCTTCAGTCCGGAGGACTTAGTCATACCGCCTTATCGGTCTGGCCTACAAAAGAATCCATGTCAGAATCCTCGGTGGGGTATGCCCATTCAAAATAGCCCCTTTTGGGAAGATGCTTTACATGTAGACCTTGATGTAAACAGAGAATCACCTTCTGAGGTTAGACATGAGTGGCCATAGCGCGATGAAGCATTAGAGAGGCACACTGTCCATTTGGAGGGACAACGTGGATATGGCGTCCCTTCTTTACCTCCCATTAGGACAGAAAGACAAAATCCAGAGTGCAGGGCTCCTTACACAGGGCGAGCTAACTCCGCCCGCCCCTTCCAAACCCGTGAAAGAGAGTACGAGGAAAGCCATCGCATTCCTCGAGGACAACAAACAGCGTCGGAACCTTGCATTTCTGCACTTTCTAGGTATCATGATCATACATCGAGGCCAGAGCCTCGAGTAAATGTCACCTACCTCGACAGAGGGAAGCGACCCATTGAAATTTTAGATCATCAAGATCGAGGCAAACACATAGGAGAAACATTCGAACCCCTTGAGAAAAATAGGGTAAACCAAATTGACCCGATAGTCGCCAGACATGCCACCCGTCAAGCCCAAATCACGTGGCTTAAACAAAGTCATCAGGAGATAGAGTATCGACACCGCTTGGATAGAGAGCGCATGCAACGCGATGTGGATGAGTTACGCTATGAACTACCTAAGAGGGGGCCAACCCCTCGCACCCAAAGAGCCGAACAATATGAGAGGCATAGTCCGTTGGTGCAGGACAGGTCTCCACGACCTCATCAAGCTTTGCCTCCGAGACCTTATAGACCCGAGAGGGAAGCCACTCCCTAAAACAATGATGGGTACCTTCAGCAAGGACCCAATCAGGGTTATAGGTCTCGCCCAGAGACTCCTCAAGAATTTTATGAGGAGTATGAACCAGAAATAGAACATGCTAAAACTCCCCATCAAGGTAGGAGGGCTGCCATTCGGCCACCCCTCCATAGGCCTCCAGTCTCCCATAACTTACAACGGGAGCAAACAAGAGAGGAAGAAATAAAATCTTTCGATGCATACAAAGCGCTATTAGAGCGTTTAGAGTCTGTAGAGACAAAAGCTGCTGGGCATCAAAAACCCACATTACGTCAACTCCGCAGTCATCCGGTGCATCCCTCAGTGCCCACACCTCTTTACCCCAAACATTTCAAGTTGCCTCAATTGGCAGTCTTTAAAGGTGAAGAGGACGCACAAGAACATGTTACAATATTTCTAAGCCAATGCTTCGACATCCAAGATAATGATGCATTGTTACTTAGAACATTCATAACCACATTCGCAGGCCCTACCTCGGATTGGTTCACACAATTACCCAAACATAGCATAAGAAACCTAGATCAATTAGTAGATGCGTTTCTTGAACGCTTTGCCTTCAACACAAGGAAGAAGGCATCACTGAGTGATCTGGCTAGCCTCAGGCAGTTTGAGGAAGAAACAATGGCAGCATACGAGAATCGATGGAGAGCTTTGCTTTCTAAGTTACCTTACCGTCCTCCTATGTCTGATCTCACATAGATGTTCGCAAAAAGTTGCTTGAAATCGATCTCTGGGCTATTGCAGCTGCAGCAATACGCCAACTTAGAAGAAGCTTTGGCGCAAGCCAGAGTTATAGAAGAGATCAAAATAGGCGAAGGCGCAATCGCCAAGCCTAAAAAGAAAGAGTGGAATAAAACCACTAAAACCGGGACAACGCAATCACAACACGTTGTGGTTAACCAAGTTGCGATAAATGTTCCCGCGCTTGTGCAAGAAATGTAGCCCCAAAGGCTAATTACTAGGTAGTGCCTCCTGGTTATGAAAGAGATAATAGAAGACAGGAGCAGAATCAGTAGCATCACCCTAGGCGACAATTCACCCCTTACACGAAGTCCAGGGACTCCCTATTTGACCGCTTGTCAGCGGCAAATTTAGTCACTCTGCCAAAAATCCAAACTATAGATCCTAACGCTCCTAAGCCTAGGGGATACAGAGAGGAATTGTATTGTAGATTCCATAGGCGCAGAGGACACGACTTGAATGGATGCTGGAAATTCAAAGAATTAATCCAAGATTTGATCGACAATAGAACATTGGTCGTGGACAACCCCATAGCACCAAATAATCAACAAATGGGGGTATTCAAGGACCCTTTGCCTGCCCACGAAGCACAGGCAAAACCTCTCCAGATTAACGAGGTGCGACAGAATCTTCCCATGCAAGGATTTGTGGAAATGATTAGTATAGTGACAAGGAACAAAAAGTACCTAGCAGTTGCCCCCGAGGTAGCTACGAGGGAAGTTCCAACAACATCGCAGCCTCAACAACGCCCAACGCAGTTGCCTCCGCCTAGACCCGAGGTCACGATACGGACCAAACTCACGCAGAGTTTGCGGACCACATCGGCTAGGCTATCCATTTACGAGCTTATCCAACAGTCAGCACCCCATAGGGAAGCTCTTATGGAAATATTAAAAGCCATCGAATTACAGCCTCACGAAGCAAATTCTTTCAACAACTTCGTGGGACATGTGAAACGATGTACGGAGCCGGTCATCACCTTCAAAGAAGACGAAGTAAAAAAAATATCGAATGACATGGCAGATCCACCCCTGCACATTATCACGCGGGTCAACGGGATCCCGTACAAGAGAGTGTTGGTAGATATTGGCTCGTCCAGTAACATCATTACCACTGCAGCCTTAAAAAATTTGAAGCTGCCAGACTCTCACATCATAGCCTCCACGTACACACTGCGAGCTTTCAATGATGCAATATGCTCGACAGTCGGCACAGTTGTTCTACCTGTCCAGGTAGGACAAAAGACAATACCTACCTTGTGCCATGTGTTGGAAGGTGAGATGGCTTACAACATACTGCTAGGGCGGCCTTGGATCAGGGACATGAAGTGTGTCCCTTCAATCTCTCACCAGTGCTTAAAGTATGCTTTTGAAGGAGAAATACATGTAGTCCCAATGGACTTAGAGCCCTTCAAGTATTGTAATGCGATACAATTCATGCCTCAATCGACCCTCCCTTCAACGCATTTGGATTTCCAGTTAAATCCATCTAAACAAGGTCCAATACCGCAGGCACCACTGGTGACCAAATCAACAAAATCCCAGCCAGGTGAGTCTTCATCATCTGCTCCTTCATTATCAACGCCACTTGCCATGGCCAAATAGAAGGACAAGGGAAAACAGATCATGGAAGAGGCTAAGCCCCTAGAAGAGGGGTTGCCCACAATATCAACGGTATCAATAGAAGAAAAACCTCGCACAGCGGAAGCAGAGACTCTTAAAACACTAAACATGGAATGGACTCAGGAAGGACTACCGTTCCCTCCCTCCCAAGCATCAACAATCACTGTTGAAATGGCCAGTACGGGCCTGGGGGAGTATTTAATGTGGAATGTTGTGGCAACGCCCGCATTGGAGTCAGTACAGGACATGGGAAGACCTCGCCTTCCCATAGGAATAGTTGTTCCTCTAGGCTACCCACCAAAATAGACAAATTTTGTGTATGGGGGCCTTGATCATGGTGTTGAACCATGCAAACAAAAGGAAGCAGACGAAGAGCCTTTTGTTGAAAATATCAACTATCTGTCAAACCCGAAATTCGCTCTAAGATATCTCGGCCAATGCAATTGGCATGGATACGGGCTAGGCAGATATGAGCAAGGGATGCGGGTCCTTTGCCAACCAAGATATCAGATGCCATATGATAAGTCAGGAGTAGGGTTCAACCACCCCCTACCCTTAGACATCTTGGTCGAAAATATGCAAGGCCTAGAAATAGGCAACAAGGGGGGATTGGCACCGGATCTTTATGCCAACCCGAATACGAGAATATACATTGGGAGATTACCTCCCATGGTCAACAAACACCCTTGGAAACAGTAGTAATCCCTCTCCTTTGCTAGAGAGAGGTGAGAGTTCGGAGATTAATCCTCAAAGAGAACATCAACGGCTTCCAGACATCTTTTTGAAGCTATTCCCCTTAGAGGTTCTAGTTGAATCAATACAGTGTCAAGAGAATCAGGTCCCTCCACCAAGAGTGGAACAACCACAATGGGACAAGATTAACTTGCTGGAACAAGGAGAGCCTTCAATGTCGCAAGTAACAGTTGCTGAAGAGAATGAACATTTTTGGGTCTCCGAAAGTGATTCAGAAGATGAAACTGAGATGGACTATCTCAGACATGCGCGACGACATTACCGCCCTTTAACTCATGAAGATCTAATGGGACAGATGGGCATACGGCTAGGGCATGAATGGTGGGTAGACCCAGCAAGGTGGGACCAAGTGTTGGATCCATGGCTCCAAATTCAAGATGAGCACCATCCACCCCGAGACCCTATCATGACAACAGTACCGAGGGAAGACCCTATCCTCCTTTTAGCACATAGGGCTGATCCGTTCATACCCGTCCCTACAGAACCAGATCCAGAGCATAGGGAGCACCCAAAATGTTCAAGCTATAACACCCACGGTAATGGAGACCAAATTCATTCCATCCACATGATATCCATTGATTTGACCGCACCCATCCGCAATCCGGACGATCCATCACGGTCATTGCATCTAGACATAGATGCCATCGACTGGGATCACGTCAATTCACCTTTATCACCATCAAAGTACTGGCCTTTCGGTGAAATGCTTCATTTTACCTCAAGGACAACTCAAGATATCTTTCAGGCTGAAGAGGGACCCGAGGTTCCAAATGCAGATTTAAACTCAGCCAATGATATCCATTTGATCCCGACTCCACATCAGTTGGAGGACGGATCCCACATGTCAGTCGAGGAAACGACTGACGTAGACATCGACTTAGACCCAACGAATCCACAGATTATCAAGCTAGGGGTAAGCTTATCCCATGAAGAGCAAGCCGACTACATTACCCTTCTCAAAGCAAAGAAGGATGTTTTTGCATGGTCATATAGAAACATGCTGGGACTAGACCAGCAGCTAGTCACGCATAATTTAACGCTTGACCCGAAAATCAAGCCTGTAAAGCAAAAACTACGTAAGATGCACCCAACAGTGGCCTTGATGGTCAAAGACGAATTGCAAAAGCTGTTGGATGCACAGTTTGTCATCTGCATAGATTATCCGCCATGGCTGTCCAACATGGTTCCCGTTAAGAAGCTCGATGGGAGGATTCGCATATGCACCGATTTTCAAGATCTAAACAAAGTGAGTCCTAAGGATGATTTCCCCTTGCCAAGCATCGACGCGTTGGTAGACGCTACAGCAGGTCATGAAATGCTCTCCCTAATGGATGGTTTCTCAGGATACAATCAAATTCATATCAATCTTGAAGACCAACTAAAAACGACGTTCACAATGCCTTGGGGGACATTTTGTTATAAGGTCATGCCTTTTGGCCTTAAAAATGTTGGCGCTACATACCAACGTGCCATGACGTATATCTTCCATGATTACATGCACAAAAATTTGGAAGATTACATGGATGATTTGTTAGCCAAGTCTCTTTTGCGCTCAGATCATCTCGGTGACTTAAGAAAGATTCTCGATCACCTCATAGAGCATAAGGTCAGACTGAACCCCAAGAAGTGCATATTTGGTGTCACATCTAGAAAACTCTTGGGTTTTATAGTCTCAAAGCGAGGCATCGAAGTGGACCCAAACAAAGTCAAGGCAATCCTTGAAATGGCTCCCCTAACCACTATCAAGCAGCTCAAAAGTCTGCAAGGAAAGGTCGCGTCGATTAAATGCTTCATAGCGTAGTTATCTGACAAGTGCCGACCCATGAACAAATTATTGCACAAAGGGGTTACATTTCATTGGGATGACGAGTGCTAGTCAGCCTTTGACGAAATCAAACAATACTTGGCTTCACCGCCAGTATTGGCACCACCTAGACCAGGAGTGCCATTCTACTTATACATCTCAACTACTACGGTGGCACTGGGCGCCATGCTAGCCCAAAAGAATGAACTTCACAAAGAACAGGCCACTTATTATCTTAGCCGCACCCTGGTCAGTTACGAACTTAACTATGCATACGTTGAGAAACTCTGCTTGGCAGTGGTGTTTGCTACCAAAAAGCTACGCCACTACATGCTCAGCAACACTACGTATGTTGTGTCTAAGGAGAATCCATTGCGATACATGATGAGTCGTACTTATCATAGTAGTCGCATGGCGAAATGGATCATGTTGTTGACAGAATTTGACATAGAGTTTATTGGACAAAAATCTATCAAAGGACAAGTCATAACCGATCAACTAGCAGAGGCTCCTCTTGAAGACGATCAGCCTCTGGTCATAGAACTACCCGATGATGGGGTCTTCCATGTCTCAGAATCGCCAGATTCTGATGAGCCTGAGTCACAGGCCGACATAACCCTATTTTTCGATGGTTCCAAATGTGAGCAAGGTGGTGGCGCGAGAATTGTATTCTTCACACCGCAGGGTGCTCCAATGCCCCTGTCATTTAAATTAAACTTCCAGTGCACCAACAATAATGCAGAATATGAAGCCTTGCTCCTAGGTCTTCAGACAACAATCGCCATGAACATCAAACGACTAAACATCTTTGGTGATTTGCTGTTAATCATCAATCAAGTCAAAGGGGTATATCAATGCAATTGCCCAGTTCTGAAGGCCTATAAAGCCCTTGTGGACAAATTCCTGGAAAAACTTGAGTGGTATGACATCGAAGCACTCCCTAGATCATCGAATCGTTTTGCGGACACAATGGCCTCATTGGGGTCACTAATCTCGCAAGACCTTTTCGGTGATATGACAACCATTCAAGTCAAAACCTTATCACAATCCGCGATGGAGCGTGCAAGCTCAGACTTGACGCCAGGAATCCACATGATCCAGATTGAACCATCATCGGATAAGTTCTTTTGAATCCGAGATCGTCTGAAACGTGCCAACTGGGGGTCCTTGTTTTCCCCCACTCCCACTAATAGCAACACAACACTATTCTTACAAGTTCTATCCCATTCAGCATTTGTTAGGGAAGAACTTCAAAAGGGATTGGTTGTTCATACTGTCGAGGTTTTCGATCAACAGGATTGGTATTTACCCATTAGAGACTACCTCAAGTTAGGTAATCTTCCCTTTGGATTGACGCACGCCGCAAAACAAACATTCAAGCAGAAAGCGGCTAAGTATGTCTTGATAGGAGACATTTTGTATCGTCGCAGCTATGACGGAATTCTTCTTCGTTGTTTGGACCAGCAAGAGTCCACTTGGGTAGTCGCCCAAGCGCACGATGGTACATGTGGTGGCCACTTTAGTGGTATGGCCATTGCAAAGTGCATTCTTCGCATGGGATATTATTGGCCATATTTAGAGCGAGATTGTTGCGCATATGTCAAGAAGTGCGTGAAATGTCAACATCATGCCAATTTGATGCACGTACCTTCCCAGGCCTTGCAGGCAGTCCAGTATGCTTGGCCATTTTCACAATGGGGCTTCGATCTAATTGGAAAGATCTCCCCTGCATCATCAGGCCATCACACGTTTATCATAACGGCCACAGAGTATTTTACTAAATGGGTGGAAGCAATTCCGTTAACCTCTATGACAGGACCCCGTATTGTGGAGTTCATCTTGCATAACATCATATGTCATTTTGGTATTCCATCCAAAATAATCTCGGATAATGGGCCATCATTCAAGAACAAAGACGTGCGTGCTTTGACCACAAAGTACAAAATTTAGCACAACTTTTCAACACCCTATTATCCGCAAGCAAATGGGCAAGCAGAGGCGTCAAACAAATCGCTAGTCGCCATCCTTAAAAATACGGTCGCAGAAAGTCATAAGATTGGCACATCCAAATCCCACTTGCCCTTTGGGCTTATCGCACTAGCATTTGGACACCAACTGGGGCAACTCCATTTTCGCTCGTGTATGGCTCAGAGGCAGTAATGCCTCTCGAGTTGGAAATTCCTTCCCTGCGCATATCAATGCAGGAGTTCATCGATGATGACACTGCATGGTAGGCCCGGTTAGACCAACTTATGTTGCTTGACAAACGATGCATTAATGCTCTCGAGCACTTACGTATCTACCAAGAGCGGCTTAAGAAAGCTTACAACATGAAAGTTCACCTAAGGGACTTTCGGGTTGGTGATTTGGTTTTGAAGGAAAACCAACAGAACTCTAATTTGCCATCCCACCTGAGGGACAAGTTCGCGGCAAATTGGTTAGGTCCATATGTCATTGATAGCAAAATAGGACCCGGGACGTACCGGCTAGGTTCTATTAACGGTATCAAGGAAACAGAACCCTTGAATATCAGTCATTTGCGACCATTTTATATATAAGAGAGCCATGTCCCAAAAATGCTCCAAGGATCCATAAAATCTCTTGGTCAAAAACACAAAATCTCCAAGGATTATCGCAATCACTTGGTCAAACAAAAAAAAAAAAGCTCCAAGGATTATCGCAATCACTTGGTCAAAACCCAAAAAGCTCCAAGGATTATCGCAATCACTTGGTCAAACCAAAAAAAAAAAGCTCCAAGGATTATCGCAATCACTTGGTCAAAACCCAAAAAGCTCCAAGGATTATCGCAATCACTTGGTCAAACCAAAAAAAGCTCCAAGGATTATCGCAATCACTTGGTCAAAACCCAAAAAGCTCCAAGGATTATCGCAATCACTTGGTCAAAACCCAAAAAGCTCCAAGGATTATCGTAATCACTTGGTCAAAACCCAAAAAGCTCCAAGGATTATCGCAATCACTTGGTCAAACCAAAAAAAAAAAAAGCTCCAAGGATTATCGCAATCACTTGGTCAAAACCCAAAAAGCTCCAAGGATTATCGCAATCACTTGGTCAAAACCCAAAAAGCTCCAAGGATTATCGCAATCACTTGGTCAAACCAAAAAAAGCTCCAAGGATTATCGCAATCACTTGGTCAAAACCCAAAAAGCTCCAAGGATTATCGCAATCACTTGGTCAAACCAAAAAAAAAAAGCTCCAAGGATTATCGCAATCACTTGGTCAAAACCCAAAAAGCTCTAAGGATTATCGCAATCACTTGGTCAAACCAAAAAAAGCTCCAAGGATTATCGCAATCACTTGGTCAAAACCCAAAAAGCTCCAAGGATTATCGCAATCACTTGGTCAAAACCCAAAAAGCTCCAAGGATTATCGCAATCACTTGGTCAAATAAAAAATGCTCCAAGGATTATCGCAATCACTTGGTCACCCCAAAAGCTCCAAGGATTATCACAATCACTTGGTCAAAACATCAAAAGCTCCAAGGATTACCGCAATCACTTGGTCAACCCAAAAAGCCCCAAGGATTATCGCAATCACTTGGTCACCCCAAAAGCCCCAAGGATTATCGCAATCACTTGGTCACCAAAATGCTCCAAGGATGTCCACAATCACTTGGTCAAAAATAAAAAATAATCAAAAACAACAAAAAATTTGCATCTCATTTCTAGGCGTACTCAAACTCATCAATAGAGAGCTCTTCTCGCACCTCATATACATATTCACAAAAATCAATACATCAAAAATACAAAAATATGTAGCTGCATCAAGCATTGCATCCATACATTGCATATTTGTGGTCGTACAGGTCAAGGGCACCATAGGCTGTAATTGCTCTGCTAGTCCACCTTGTTCCACACTGTTTCATTCTACAAAACAACAAAAAAAACATTGCCTTGTACCACACTAGAGTCAGTGGTCTTTTAATGTATCAAGAGTTTTTCGTGATTCAGTCATCATTTTGCTCTTTAGCCATGTAATGTATCAAGTCAAACAGATTTTACGAAGGTAGAGTTAAACTTGAAATACACCTTGTTACGTAACATCCCAACACACATAAAAACACATAAAACAATTCCTAAGTTGTGTGAACGAAAGATGAAACCTGCATAGTAATCCAGGTCACCAAAAGCGAAACGGTTATCTTGCTCATCCCCCTATGCGAATGACCCCAAGAATGCTGAGAGTTGGCAAAAGGACAAGCATCCTCCCTACCCAATTCCCTAATAATCCCTAGTTCTCAATAGTTGCAAAACATCAAAAATTTGCAAAACGTCAAAAACTCAAATATTTGACATCATACAGTGCACACATCAAACGACACAAACGATAGTGATTTTCATCACTCCATCTCCCCAATCCCTTGCTCAAAGAAAAACAAACCAAAATAAACAGTGATCTTATCACTACAAATGAGCAAGTATCCCAATACAATTGAAGAAAAGAAGGGAGTTGAACTTGAATCCCTGGAACTCTCAGCATTCCAACAGGTCATGAGGCAAGCCTCAGTATCGGTTTGGTTGATAGCCTATCGGTAACTAGCGGTAAACTTCTCGCATGACGATATATCTGTCACATTAACTTGCGTACAGATCAATATTTGCATGTGGATGAGCTAGCTTATGGCATCCTGGATAACACCGCAAATTAATCTAACTGAATACAACAAAGGAGTTAGTGGAGCTAATTAGGTGATCCTCAGTATAGGTTTGGTTGAAAGCCCATCTGGCACTGGCGGTATCCTGAAAAATACCACATAAATGAACTCAATTGCACACACGGGGATGTGAAATAGCTTGGTCAAAAACAAGTCCGATTCATACCTTGTTCAAAAGTCTTGTAAGATAAAGTACAGTCATGGCTAGTGAGTTAAAACTGTCTGAGTCTCGAAAAACCTTAGCTACATTTCTAAACCAACTGTGCTACTTTTCATCTTTGCAATACAATCCAAAAATACAAAAAATAGAAAACCACATATATACATACCAAGTCATTTACCATAGCAATCGTCCAAAAACAAAAATAAACAGAATCCTAACAGTCTATGGTGCCATAGCCAAACATCACAAATTTCATTCATCCATTTCATTTCGCATATCACATAAAAATCAAAAACATTTGCATTCATCATTTGCATAAGCATTCATCAAAATAAATAAACATGCATAGTCATTAGCCATCATGAATAAACATCAGATCATCACATGTACATAAACAAAATAAAATCGATATATATATATATATATATATATATATATATATATATATATATCATCAAAAAAAAATGCCCGCAGGCTACAAAATTGGTCCTCAGACCCAGCAATCATATCCAAAAACCCAACCTAAGGCATCGACCACCATGATCACATAGGATCGGTGCGACGGGAACTACCCCCCATGGTGTGGGTCCTATGGGACCTTGTAGGGCGGCTACTACTAGCCCCCGCATCATGCCTGCTACCACCTCCCTCATCTAATCGCCTGCGACAAGATGATGCTGACTGCTCAGTCGCACTATCCCTCGTCCGACGCGAAGATCCACTGCCCGAGGGCTCAAGCAGCCGCCCGCCAAGGAATATGACCTCCCTCTCCAAGTCTAGTCGGTGCCTACACCATTCTGCCTCTCATCGATGATAGTAAGATACTGCATCGTTACGCTGTGCCAGAACCCTATCCCGCTCTGCTAGCTGGGCCCGCAAAAGATCCCTCTCCCGCAGCGCGTCCCCCAGCTCCAGATCCCGTATCCACAGCAGCTCTGTCAGTCATGCAATCTCAGTGCATACCTCATACTCCATATCCTCTGTATCTGCCTGACGAATAGGACCCTCTAGAACAACAGACTGCTCTGGCTCCCACTGCTCCTCCACATCCTGCATTTTCGGCTGATTCGGAGCACCAAAATCAACATCCTCATTCCCCACATCCACCATGTCCGCATCATCCAACGGACCTCCCCAATCATCACCTGCTGCCTCAACACCCTCCATTGCCGCCTCTGTGCCTCCTAGTGGCCCCTCCCCTCTCCATCGTCGTAGAACCCACCACGAGTCATACTCAGTGGTAGTCCCGACGTCATCTACGTTCGGGACGTCAATCACCGCATCTGACTCCTCGCCCAATGGTGTGGTGACCGGTGGATCTAGAGCCCTCTCATCACCCCGGCGTCGATAGACCATAGGCTCACCAGGAAACCCCTGGCACACCCCAAACTGTCGTGTAACCCGGCTATATGGGAAAAACTCATGCTCGGTCCCGTGCCGCCCAATCAACCACCGCTCCCTACGTACCCGTCGGAGCCACTCTCCAACCTCCGACCAGGTTGGACAATCCCGATAAGGGCGCCAAACCACCTCCCCTGGAGTGAGCCGAGAGAAGGCATCAGTATAATGCTCTACAGCACCTGCCCATCGCCGACTCTGCCCCTGCTCCGCAGATCGCCGCCACAAAACTGCATAGCCTATCCCCACATCATCCATCGCCGCCCAAGTCATCCATGGTAACCCGGTCGACCTCTCAACTGCTATGTGCTGCCAACCCCAGCACTGCAGCAGATAACTACAGCTGACCCCCTTTCGCTGCCAACAGCGGACCCCATACAGCTCCCCATAGATCTGTGCCAACAATGTCTGTCCCCATCTCAAAATCAGCGGTGCCTCTATCGGGCACTCTACCAACTGCCACACCAAATCCAGCAGGTTCCACGGGAACCTCGCGCCTGACGAATCAAGTAGAAGAATGTTAGAAATGAGGCCCATCAAGAATGCGTGCCTCACTCCCTAACACCCCCCTCTCCTGCCACCAACCAACCAAAATCCTGCCAGCCTGGCAGTCCACCTCGGCTGTCTCCACTGGGTTCGTTACACCCAGCTACCCCCCATGCCCAAAGCATCTCGTAAGTACAGCAGTCCGCTGATCATGCGGCGATGTCCTAATGGGCAGTCCATCTATCGGAATCTGAAGCAACCGATAGACATCCTCCAAAGTCACAGTCATCTCCCCTGTCGGGAGATGGAACGTGTTGGTCCACGGATCCCAAAGTTTGATCAGGGCCGTCAGATAGGCCTGATCCGGGACCACGAGCTCCAGTCGAGACACCTGCTTGAGCCCAAGGGCATCAAGCCATTCCCAATAATCATCAGTCAGTGCACCCCGCGCCTCAGTAAAAGTAGCAGGTACACGGTACCGGCTCCTAACCTGCAAAAGAAAACAATTAAACAAAAAAAAATTAAAAATCATGGAAAAGAACTGTACAGCATAAAAAGAAAATTCAAGTAGTTGTCTTCAATCAGGTTTCAGGATTTAAGTTTTAAAACACATTTTGAAAAACAACATCACAAAAACAATTAAATAAAACAAGTGCAAATTTAAACAAAAATAAACTCTAGGAGACACTTACAGGTTTCGCTTCGGCTCCGCCGCTCGAACCAGTTTGTGCACTCATGATGGCAAGGAAAATTTCAGCAGTGCTTCACTTCGCAAAATTACCTCCTCCTCCCAGAGCTCCAAAATCGCAAGAAAAAAAAATGACACAAATGAGCCCAAATTCAAGTTTTGGCCCTTAAATAGACCTCTGAGCTGGAATTCGTCCTTGACTGGGATGAGCGCTCGTCCCACCCAGGGACAAATTCTACAGCTGGAATTCGTCCCACCCAGGGACGAATTCAGGCCAGAACTTCAAAAACATCAAAAAATGATCAAAATTGCACTAAAAACAGACAATAAATTTGCCCGATAGGAGTGCTACTGCACTTGACATCCAGGGCATACAAAATAGACAATGGAGTCACAAATTATCACTATCCTACTCCCTAAGAAGGCTACCATAGCCGGACCGCTCCACGAGAAGACGGATTTCCGACAATTTAACCCCCAAATGGTGTCACAAAAAACAACAAAAACAATAAAAAAATGCAACACAAACAAATAGCAATAAGCATTGCCGGACACAAGTGCTCTTGCACTTAACCTCTGGGCAAAGAAATTTGATGTCGGGGTTCAAATTCTCACTCTCCTACTTCCCCAAGAAGGCTACCATAGCCGGACCGCTCCACGGGAAGATGGGTTTTCGATGATTTTACCCCATTACGGCATCACCAAAAGGGTTAACACCCACAAAAAATAGGTCCAAATGTTGGAAAAATTGCACATGCTAAATGGTAAACCCTCTAAAGGCCCCCTTGCACAAGTCATCTTGGGTCAAGCGACTCGTCGCTTTTCTCATGAAGGTCATTCCCTCATCGATTCGTCGCTTGAGGGGGTAGTCACACTTAGTCACCAATCAACAATCACACACCCAATTAAGGAAAATGACATGCATTCAAAGAATCATTGACAAAGACAATCACGCTCCTGCTTGGGGCAGTAAACAAGCAACAATCGAATCAATCAAACACTTGGCATTTCATGAATCATGAACACAAGGTTCCCCTGAGGATAAAAGGTTGCGCCCTTTGCCTAATCATGACTGATCAATGTCCAAGCTCAAGTCACACCTCACCAAAACAGGTTAACACTTGAAATCAAACTCCTTAGCTCGTCAGAAGCAAGGATTCAAGAATGCATGCCCTTTCCATGCTTGGGGCATCAAAAGTTGGTTAGGTTACCAAGAAACCCTAATCATTAGTGCTTTGGTTATCTATTTTTGCTCGACGCTGCGCTATGCACAGCGCATCCCAAAAAGGGGCATCTATAGACACCAAAACAACACCAATCCGATTATGTGACTGCAAACACGGATCGCTTTGACAAACACAGCCCCCAGGGCAGCCCTCAGAGGTCAAACGAGTGGTCCTAACCACTTTCATAGCAATTTTGTAAGGTCAAGAGGCAATTTGGTACATTTAGACACTTTGCTCGATATTCGTCTCACCCAGGGACGAATACTAACTGGGATTCGTCTCACCCAGGGACGAATTCCGAAATCGTCTCTGGTAGGGACGAATTCTGAGTTTAACGGGAAAAAAGAAGAATGGCGCCAAGTGGCAGCCCAGGACAGTCAGTTGATGACTCCTGCCTCGCACGCATGTGTGGGTGGGCAGATAGGCCGTTAGAGGACTGTCACAAGGGGAGTTATGAAAGCCCAAGTCATGGAGGACTCCCCTCCCTCATGGGAAGATTTGACTGCCACATGGCACCTATGACCAACACATGGCGCTTATGCTTCCCTCTCAAAATAGACCCCATGGGTCTATAAAAGGTGGGACTTTTCTCACCCAAAAAGACAGATTGGAGGCGATTTCAAGCAACGAAGTGCTGTCCGATTGATTACCCACTTGCATCTCTTTGATTCACCTTCTCACATCCACTAATCTCTTTCGCAAGGGAGGTTATTGGGTGGCTTTTGGAAGCGTGGATCCAACCCAAATCCAACATTTGACCACCTTACACCACCAATTTGCAGACATCCCAATCCTAGGAGGTTTTGGACCCATCCCTAGTGGATTGGCTCCGAAATCAAGTGCCAACGGTGGGAGGCCCACTTGGGCACCCCCGCATTTTCCAAGTTTTGTTTTAAAAGCATTCTAGATTATTGTTTCAGGTTGCATCTCATGTTATTCTGTTTGGTTAACTCATAGCTTCAATCTCATAACATTTTGATCAGATTTTATCATGCCTTTTGTCGCTTTGTTGTCCTACTAACTTGCAGGTGGCGATATCAAATTCCCGAGGATAGAGGCCAAATTGGGAGAATCCGACCATCTGGGTCGTCCCAAAATGGCCCCAATTACATAACCCCTCTGTTTGCAGGTGTTTTGGAGGTCTCGGGAGTCAACATTGGAGCGGTGTCAGTTCGGATTTTCCAACATAGTAGAATTCGTCCCACCCTGGGATGAATTGCAGTCAGAATTCGTCCTTCCTAGGGACGAATTCCAGGTGAAGGCAGATTGGCTGACTGTCTCAGTGGCAATGGCCTTCTGGTAATATCTTCTGTCTTCTGTCAGGTTTTCAGGTCATTTGGACTCACTTTATTCACTATTTCAGACAAATGTTTGTATGCATCTTTTGGCGATTTTAGAGAACAAACACTTCTTATGTGCAGCAGGTGCTACTGACATCTTCGTTGTTTCTTTGTTCGCAGGAAGAGCAGCAGAGGTCAAGGACTCATCAACATCAGCGACGGCATCGTCTTGGCCCGCCCATCTCAAGTGTGGGCACACGGAAAAAGGGACACTGAGTCTTGATTGTAATCAAATTCTTTTAACGCTCCTAGCCCCTGAAAAGGGAGGAGGCATCTTTGTAATAGAGAAAATGGAGAAATGAGATACGCATTGAAATGAGATACAAGAAAAATGGAGAAAACACTGAGTCTTGATTGTAATCAAATTCTTTTAACGTTCCTAGCCCCTGAAAATGGAGGAGGCATCTTTGTAATAGAGATCAAGAGAGTTTAATGAAAGGGCTGTGTTTTCTCCATTTTGCTTGTATCTCATTTCAATGCGTCTCTTTCATTTCATGCATTCTACATTTTTAGGACTTAAGCATATTTGATTTTGAATGCATCGCAATTAGTGTTTCCTTCGCCCGAAATCTCGTGCTTTCAGTAGCCACAAGCTTGAAGCTGAGCAAGTTGGATTCAGGAAGGAATGTAGATCCAACGTCGTTCAAGAGGCTAGTTGGCAGTATGATGTATTTGACTACAACTCGGACAGATCTGATGTTCGGAGTCAGTCTGATCAGTCATTTTATAGAGACTCCGAAGGAAACGCACTGGCAAGTAGGCAAGAGGATCTTGCGCTATGTCAATGGGACGTGGAACAATGGCCTATTTTACGCCAGATAGGACCAGTTAGAACTGGTCAACTTCATAGCTAGTGACTGGGCTGGCAGTATCGACGATCGGAAGAGCACCTTCGGGTATGCTTTCCATCTCGGATTAGGGGCAGTCTCATGGGCATCCAAGAAGCAACCCATCATTGCGTTGTCCACAACCGAAGCAGAATATGTCGCCGCCACGACAGCCGCATGCCAGGCAGTTTGGTTGTGAAGAGTTTTGAGTGAACTGCACTATCCCCCGGAAGGCGCGACAATAATTTTCTGTGATAACAATTCGGCCATTGCACTATCAAAGGATCCCGTGTTCCATGGCTGGATGAAGCACATTGATATTCGTTATCACTTCATCAGAGAGTTGGTGAAGTCCGAAGAAATTCAACTGCAGTTTTGCAGATCCAAGGAGCAGATTGGCCTCTCTTGATGAGGCTTTTATCAACACCCTGTTAACCCTGCATTCAAGAAACAACAAGAAACAATTGCAAGCAAAGGAGGCCTCTCTTGATGAGGATTTTAGAAGAAATGATACAAAAGATTGTAATGAAAGCTTGAAATCAAGAAAGTACATAAAACATGGAAATCTACTCTAAGCATGATAATTGACCATCAAGAAATGTGCAAGAAACATAGATCAATCTCTCTAATGCTCTAATTAGACAATTGAAAGCATAAAAACATTTGAATTAGCCATATCCAATCTAGTTACTAAATAACAAGAAAGGAAGGAAGTAAGCCTTAAATACCTATTTCTACCGCACAATTGTCTCTAATAAAATAAATCTAGATCAAATGTATCTAATATAAAGTAAGTAACATGTAAACTACTGCTAAAACCAAAGGAAAAGGAAATTAAACCTTAATCGCTGGTCTGTGAAGCGGTTGGAACTGTTACTCGCGGTTGACAATTGTAGTTGAGTTGAAAATGAATTCACCCTCAAATGTCGGTCTTAGATCTCCAATTCTCCTTTGATGAATTGATGATCAAGGGTTGCCATGATGTCCTCTAACAGATTTAGCGGTTGAATTGCTCAATTTGGTGATGGATTGGGCTTAATTGATTTTATTGATTCCTCCTAGCCCTCCATAGCCTCCATGGTTCCAAATGCCATTTGATCTCCAATTGGGAAGCCAAAGTGCTCCTCTCAATGTATGCAAGTGAGTATGCAATTCGATAGGGCTTCACTACTCTTCAACTCGAGATTCGTCTATATTTTTCTCAACTTGGAGGGGGGTTTTATAGCATTTGAGGAGACCATGTCTTAGCTTCATGGAGAAGCCAAGATCAAGAAGGGACAGCTAGGGCAGTTGAATGGAAACTTATGGAGTTTCTGCCCTCTAACTACTCGAATCTACAACCAATTAGCCGTTGCAATCGATTTTGGTTGGGTCAAGGTCCAACTAATTTTTGAGGCTAGCTATGGCTCGGAGGCACGGTCAACTCTATTAACCACGATTGTCAGCCGTGACCAACATTGATTAGGCCAAGATGCCTAAATGAGTGGTTAGAACCACTACTATACCTTGGAATCTATCCAAGATCTTCCATATGGTCTTCTAGCATGTCCCATATGAGTAGTCGCCTCGACATGACGTATTTTAGGTGTCTACAAATGCCCCTTTTGAGATACGTTGTGATATCGAACAACGTTGAGCAAAAATAGACCTCCTAAAACGATGTCATAGGTTGGATGATGATCATTAATATGATCAAAATTCTATGCCCAAGGCCTAGCAAAAGGACGCGCATCCTAGAATCATTGCTTCCAATTGGATGGAAGGCTTAAATTGAAAGAGCTTGTACTCGTCATCAGACATTCGGGTAGCTTCAGTGCTATTATAGGTTTATGAGCCTGTGTCTGAAATAAAAAGAGCTATAAACTAAACTGTCATATTTGCTTTTTGCCCCAACAAAGGGTAAGCTTATGATAGTCATTGGCAATTATTTGTAAGACGAACACAATTTTGACAAGATCAAGGGATCTTCTGTTGACTTTAATTATGATTATGATATTATGACTACCCCCTCAAGTGACGAGTCAATGAGGGTAATGACAATTAAATGAAGCGACGAGTCACTTGACCACTATGAATGACTTGAAAAATTTAAAGTTTAACATTTGATACTTGATTAGGCCTAATCAGCTACAATTGCAACTGTTAATAGTAATTGTATATTTTTATCCCTTGGAGAGGTCCAACCTCAAAGGCCTTCTTAGACAATCAAAATGATAACAATTCCAATTAGGCATATGTTGAATCATATTATCGATGATTTGTTGAAACTATCATAGAAGAATTGATATGATTGCTTCATTCTCGTGGGGTGATACAACCTCCAAGGTCTTCTTCGAGATTGAAATGAAGTATATCAATTCGATGATCACAAATTTACCCCAAATGTCCTTATGGTAATTTACTCATCTTGTCAGATTGAATGGAACACTCGTCGTTGCAGCCACCAAGTGTAGAGGGTAAATCACTAGATACGAGGCACATTTGGTTTTTGATTTATTTGATTTTTTTGTTATTTTTAAATTTTTAATATTTTTTTGACAATTCTGGTCAAGTGGGTATTTATGATTTTGCATTTTGAAACTCCTCATGGTGGGATTTTGGAGAATTTATTATAGGTTGCGAGCCACATTGGGCAAACACAGCTAATTTTTCAAATTTCCTTAGCCACGACTTCGACACGCAGTTGAAAAACCCTAATTCTGCACCCCCGGGTGTCAGCCGTGGTCAAGAAAAAAATAGAAAATATTTAAAAAAATCTATCATTTTCGACATCATTTTCCAATTGGCAACTTTGCAAAACCTGAGTGCTCTGAGAGGTGAGTTACCAAATTCGATGTAAAACGTTACTACAAACTCGACCTCACTACCACCTGGACTGATGGCAGACCAACCTGGAGGAGCCGATGCTACTAAGGTAGAAGCACACAAAACCCTTGACCATTTATTTGCTTTACCGTTTTTAAAAATTAACCTCACTAAGTAATGAGCTAAATGAACATCATTAAACTACTGGTAATTAACCTCACCCTAGATAGATTTAGCTTAGGTTAGATTAAGGGGAGGGTTTGAATTATTTTTTTGGGCATCTCGGGATAATAATTGACCTTAAAAAGGTCAACTCTCATGGTTGTGACTGGTAGGCGCGGTCCCCAATTGGCAAATTAGGGGCCACGGCTGTCAATCGCGACGAGATTCAAATCCCAACAGTCACAATGTTGGCCGCCATCCCGACCGTGGGTCTGAATCGTAGTTTGATAACCTTAGGCAAATTTTTTAAAATTTGTTCAATTTTTTGAATTTTGCAATGAATTAATTGATTTTTATTTTTATTTTTTAAGTACTTTGTCCATTTGTTTTTTGAAATGTTTGAGTGCATTTTTCGATGTTTATGTGTTTTTAAAGAGTTTATGAATTTGTTTTCCATTTTAAAGTTATTTTTTGATGTTTTTGGTTGATTTTTAATTAATTTTGCCTTATTATTTTGCTTTTGACCAGACTCTGATCGTGAGGGCAAGAGAATCAGATATCCTTTGTAATCTACACGGGGCCCTTACTCAGGTAGAGGAGAATTGGTTCTAGATCATGGGCTTTAGCTACATATTGTGCCTTCCCACTATCCGGATCGATAGTGGGAAGGCCTACATGACTACATTGGCCTGACGTTGGGACACGTGGACCAATACCTTTCACTTGCCGACAGGTGAGATGACTATGAAACTAGAGGAGGCTATCACATCTTCATCGACTGAGGCGAAGAAGATAGTATTTGATCAGATATTCGATCGCCACAGTATTGTGACATAGTAGCACTTGGACCATGGAGGGATCCACATTGAGCACTAGTACACTCAGTAGGTCTTTTCTTGGTGAGTGGCCATCTTCATGCACCTGATTGTGTAGATCATCCTACCCAACAATTTTAGAGTGATGTTCCCTTGGAACCTCCTGGATAGGACTCAGGATGTCCTGGCGAGCCCTATTGACCAGCCCCTGATCCTATCCTGGGGGAGTGCCTTACTAGCATAGCTCTATAATGAGTTATACCAGATCAATAAGAGGAGCAAGGTGGGTATCGGTTGCAACTTGCTACTATAGATCTGGGGATGGCAACACACCAAGATTGAGCACCCCACTTGCTTACCATGAAATATCAGAGACATTACGAATGAGCATCGCCAGTGCTATGCAACATGCTAGCCCTGAGAGTAGGAGGGCTTCTAGAGTAGGTCTCGTGTAGGAGACTTGAGCTATTACATAGAGCAGTTTGCACGGCTACAAGCGAATCAGATTGAATGACGTGCATACTTAGATTGCCCTCATTGGCCAAAGGCTAACGAATACCTATGATAGGTACGCGAAGACAAATGGCTCCTTGAATGATTCTAAGGTACGTGAGTTCTTTTACTTTTCTTGCATCACCAGATAGTTCGACATTAAATAGGACATTCTTGAGCTCCCCACCATCTATTACCACATCACTTTAGAGAGAGACTTGACATGGCCCAGGGTGACTCCACTAGGTGATGAGGACGATGATTTTTAGGAGTCAGGCCTAGCAGATGCAAAGACTACACCTGACTATGACACCTGGTGGACCACCAGGGTATGGTGGGGTATGGAGGGCCCCTTGGGTAGGGCAATAGATGAGACTATAACAGAGGGCGTAAAGGGACTCAAGGTCAATCCTCACAGGTGCCAAGTTCGTAAGAGGACTGAGGGCGGATGGGGTGAGGTAGTAGCTACAGAGGAGACCCCCTAGATGGAGGAGGACGAGGTTCTAGAGGAGGGTGAGGTACCTCCTGACAGTGAGATCAAAAATCTCAGGGATCAGGTGGCTAGCTTACAAATTGAGGTAGGCACACTACAGATGCAGATGCTACGGAGAGACACCTCCATAGCTACCTTACAGGCATGAGTTAGTGACCTGCAGTCACAGCTTACAATAGGGCAGTATTAGTGGTGCGAGTATGTGGAGGAGAAGGCTGCTTTCCAAGCATAGATCACTATGGTACATGCTGAGATCCATAAGGTTATAGGGCAACACATCCTCTTACAGTCATAGTTAGATGCCATGATCGTATATCGAGGCTCACTCAAGGCTATGAAGGAGGATCCCTCAGCTTCACAGGTTGTTCTAGCAGCTCTCGCTACTCCAACAACTCCAGTAGTACCAGTAGTGCCAATAGTGCAAGGACTAGCAACGATGGACCCGATGGTAGAGATTAGGAGGCTGTGGGCTCTAGCGTAGCAACACATTAGTGACAGATCATCAAATGATGCCTACATCTCTACCTTGAGGTGAGATATTTAGCTACTTAGGGGTACATTTCCTGAGAGGTCCATGCCTCTAGGATCTCAATAGACTCATACCAGGGAGACATGGTAGTCTCAGCTCGCTCTAGTCACAGGTCGCATAGGACTGAGAGGACATTAGGTTCCAGCTCCAGACAGACTCATAGGGAGGGTGGAGGCGACGGTGACACCTCTTAGATTTGGGGTGCAGGCGCTGCTTAGTACAAATCTATGATAGATGCTATACCATTTTTGAGTGTAAGGTCGAGGATCTACATAGCTGTAGCCTACTAATATTTTTGACATATGCCTATATATCATTTATTTTTTATACACATATATTGATGTAGGAGCATCCGATGGCAGCAGAGCAATCTTGCATCAACAATTTTTTTTTCAAGTGTTAGCTTTGATGTCGCGATATCGTGACATGTCGCGTTTTCGCGACTCAAGAAGGAGAGAGAAGGCTCGACGCTAAAATGTCACGATTTCGTGACATGTCACGAAATCATGACCGAAACAGTAGAGCGGAGGCATAAGAAGAGAATGTCGCGAAATCGTGACATGTCACGAAATCGCGACCGAAGCAAGGGAAGGGGAGGTGCCCGAAAGTAATGTCGTGATTTCATGACATGTCACGAAATCACGACCGAAAGAACAAGGGAAAGGCCAGACGAGAAAATGTCATGATTTCGTGACATGTCGTGAAATCATGACCGAAGGAAGACAGGAGGGGCCAGCGGAGAAGATGTCACGATTTCGTGACATGTCACGAAATCGCGACCGAAGGAAGACAGGAGGGGCCAACGGAGAAGATGTCACGATTTCATGACATGTCACGAAATCACGACCAAAGGGGCAGAAAGAAAGCCAAGTAGGAAACTGTCACGATATCATGACATGTCACGATTTCATGACCCAAAAGGCGAAGAGAAAGCAGCGAGCGAAGAAGTCATGATATCGCGACATGTCACGATTTCATGACCAATAGAGGCAAGAAGGAAGCAAAAAGCAAGATGTCATGATATCATGACATGTCACGATATCATGACCCAAAGGAGAGGAAGACAACAAGAAAGAAAAATTTCATGATATCACGACATGTCGCGATATCATGACCCGAAGGAGAGGAAGACAACAAGAAAGAAAAATGTCACGATATCGCGACATGTCGCGACATCGTGACCTGAAGGAGGGGAAGGCAACGAGAAAGGAAAATGTCACGATATCGCGACCCAAAGAAAAGAAATGTTGCAAGGAAGGAAAATGTCGTGATATCGTGACATGTCACGATATCACGACCCAAGAAAAGAAATGTTGCAAGGAAGGAAAATGTCACGATATCGCGACCCGAAGGAGAGAAAGGCAACAAGGAAGAAAAATGTCATGATATCATGACATGTCGTGATATCGCGACATACTGCTGGTTCTCTATTCAAAAAATCCTGCATTCCTAGACGATGTTTTTTGAGGTGGTCAGGGCCTCATTAATGCATGATTTCTTGCTCGGTAAGCTTGTTGAGCATGGTGGCCATTCGAAGACTGCACCCAGAGGTCAGACGGCTCATCAATGCATGTTTTCATGGCTAACCCGATGGCAGATGCCAGATAGGGAAAGATGTAAAGGCTCAGTGAGGCAGGATGCATTCTGGCAGGTGGGTCATTAATGGCCTAGAGGGTCGAGACCTCGAAAGAGGCCCAGACATGGTTATAGAAATAGGTGGTGCATCAAGGAAAGGGGGGCTCGAAACTAGAAACTATGCCTATTGGCTAGTATTGTAAATTTTCTTTTGAAAGTTTAATGGAATGAAAGCTTGAGTGATTCACTGTGATACTGTGTCTCCATCAAGTGGTATCAGAGTGGGAGTTCCTGAGTGTGTGAGCAGATCGTCGAAAGTGAGGCAGCTTGCACCAGGATCTATGGAAGGGTTGTGAGAAGAGAGTGAAGCAGAATGCCTCCATGAAGAAACCATGGTGGTGGAAGAAATATGGTGCCAGCAGAAGATTTTAGAGCTTTGTAGAGGCAAGTTTAGGCCCTGCAAGAGGAGCTGTGCAGAGGACTTGAACCCAGAGGGGAAGAAGGAAGTGAAGATGAAGTTGATGAAGAAGAGGACCAATTTGAGGAAGAAGAAGAGGTTGTAGATCCTGCACAAGCCAGGTTATACAGAGCCATCTCTCAGATTGGAAAGAGACCGAAGATGGAGGTTTCTACGTATTCTAGAAATCTTGATCCAGAGGAGTTGATTGATTGGATCAATGATTTGGAAGAATACTTTGAGTATGAAGAGGTTGAAGATCCTAATAGGGTCAAGTTTGCTAAGACCAAGCTGAAGGGTCATGCCAACATATGGTGGAAGGGAGTACAGCTGGAAAGAAATAGAAGAGGAAAGGAGAGAATAACCAGATGGGATAGAATGGTAGAGAAGTTGAAGAGGCAGTTCATCCCAGCTGACTATGAGATGGATCTGCTAAAGAAAATGCAAGGTTTGAAGCAAGCAAGCAAGTCTGTTAAAGAATACACAGAGGAGTTTTATAATATTGTAATCAGAACAGGCCATTCAGAGGCCAACAAGGAGAAGGTAGCCCATTATATTAATGGGTTACGAGCAAGTATTCAAGAGGAGTTAAGCCCGGTCAGGATGACCACCATAGAGGATGCTTACCAGTTTGCTCTGAAGGTTGAAGAGAAACTAAATAGAAGGTTTGAGAGCAAGCAAAGAGGAAGAGGTCATGGTGGAAGAACTGGTGGAAGGACCAGTGGAGAAAATTATAAAGATCAGAAGAAGGCTGGTGAGACCAGTAATACCCAAGAGCAGAAAGAGGAGAACACCTACCAACCCCGTAATCAGAACAATGGTTACCCAAGAGGGAGAGGTAGATTTGGACATGGATTTGGAAGAGGAGGATTTCATGGAACCTGTTTCCACTGTGGTGAAGAAGGACATCGAGCATTTGAGTGTCCACAACACCAAGAAAGGATGAATAAGAGACCTGAGGGTCCTGCCAGAGCTGTTGTAGCAGATGAAGGTGCTGAATCAGAACATTCTGAGGAGGCAGAGAGAGGAGAAGTTATGGTCACTAGGAGGACCCTGTTGAATGAGGAGAAAGGATCAGACCAGAGGAGGAGCCTGTTTCGCACAAGGTGCAGAAGTTCGGGTAAGGTCTGCAATATTATCATAGATAATGGTAGTACTGATAACTTGGTTTCAGAAGAAATGGTTGCCAAGTTATAGTTAAAAAGGAGAAGACACCCGCATCCATACCGGATTGCGTGGTTACAGAAGGACCATAGAGTTTTGGTCAATGAGCAATGTTCAGTGAAGTTCAATATTGGGAATTACTGTGATGAGGTCCTGTGTGACATCCTGCCCATGGATGCTTGCCATTTGTTGTTGGGAAGGCCATGGTAGTTTGATCGATGTGCAGTGCATGATGGTCGTGCCAACACCTACTCAATGACGAAGAATGGAGTGCACCATAAGCTGAAGCCCTTGAAGGAGGTGGAAGAAAAGGTATGCAGCAGCGCTAGAATCTGTTTAGTTGAAGGAGGAAATTTTTTGAATAGTTTAAAGCATGAGCATATGTGCTATGCATTAGTTCCTAGAGTTAGGAAGGAAGAATGCAAGGATACCCCTATAGAAGTCTTAGGACTGTTAGAAGAATTTCCAGACATTATATCTGATAATGTGCCTGAGGGTTTACCACCAGTGAGGAAGATCAGTCACCACATAGATTTGGTACCAGGATCTAGCTTACCCAATAAGGCAGCACATAGAATGACCCCTACAAAAACTGAAGAGTTGAACAGACAAGTCCAAGAGTTGCTGGAGAAGGGACTGATTCGGGAGAGTTTGAGTCCATGTGCAGTACCTGCAGTACTAGCACCAAAGAAATATGGAGAGTGGAGAATGTGTACAGACTCTCGAGCCATTAACAAGATCACCATAAAGTATAGATTTCCATTGCCAAGGATGGATGACATTATGGACTGTTTGAGTGGAGCCAAGTACTTCACCAAGATTGATCTGAAGAGTGGTTATCACCAGATTCGTGTCAGAGAAGGAGATGAGTGGAAGACAACCTTCAAGACCAAGAGAAGGTTTGTATGAATGGTTGGTCATGCCATTTGGGCTGACCAATGCACCAAGCACATTCATGCGGTTGATGAATGAGGTATTGAAAGAGTTCTTAGGCAAATTTGTTATTGTCTATTTGGATGATATTCTAATATTTAGAAGAACCCTGGAAGAGCATCTGATGCATATCAGAAGGGTTTTTGAGAAGCTATGGGAGGAGCAGTTGTTGATTAATCTGAAGAAATGTAATTTCGTGAAGAAGGAGTTAGTGTACCTGGGATTTGTCATCTCAGCCGAAGGTCTAAAAATGGACCCAAAAAAAGTAAGAGCTATCATTGAATGGCCTACTCCGAGAAGCACGACTGAGGTAAGATCATTTCATGGTCTAGCAAGTTTTTACAGGAAATTCATTAGGAATTTTAGCAGTATTTGTGCACCCCTTACAGAAACAATGAGAGGGAATAAGAAAGAATTTAAGTGGACCTTAGGAGCAGATAAGAGCTTTGATATGTTGAAGAGGAAGGTTATAGAACAACCTGTTTTGGCACTTCCAGATTTTAATAAGGTATTTCAGGTAGACTGTGATGCTAGTGGTAGTGCCATAGGAGCTGTTTTGAGTCAAGAAGGTAAACCTGTTGCTTACTTTAGTGAGAAACTCAATGATGCTAGAAAGAAGTATTCAGTTTATGATCAAGAGTTTTATGCTATAGTTCAGGCTCTAAAGAAGTGGCGACATTACTTGTTACCAAAGGAGTTTGTTCTATTTACTGATCATCAGGCCTTACAGTATATTAATAGCCAAGGGAAGCTAAATCAGAGGCACCTGAAGTGGGTTGAGTTTCTACAGAGTTATACCTTTGTGTTGAAGCACAGGAGTGGAAGGTCCAACAGAGTTGCAGATGCCTTAAGTAGAAGGCAGTGTTTGTTGATAGAGATGAAGGTGGAAGTGGTAGGATTTGATGAACTGAAGGGTTTGTACCCTGAAGATCCTAATTTTGTAGAAGCCTGGAAGGCTTGCTTGGCACCTGTTACTTTGGACAGAACCAAGTGGTTGGATTTTCTGATCCAAGATGGGATGTTGTTCAAGGGAGGTCAATTATGCATTCCACGAAGTTCAATGAGGGAGAATATGATAAAGGAGAAGCATAGTGGGGGACTAGCTGGACATTTTGGTCGAGATAAGACCATTGCCCTTGTTAGTGAAAACTACCATTGGCCACAGTTGCAACAAGATGTGACTAAATTTGTGTAGGGTTGTAGAGTATGTCAGATGGCTAAGGGAGTGAGACAGAATACAAGATTGTATCAGCCATTACCTGTGCCAGAGAGACCATGGGAGGACATCAGTATGGATTTTGTTCTTGGCCTACCAAGGACACAACGAGGGAGTGACTCCATTTTTGTTGTGGTTGACAGGTTTTCGAAGATGGCTCATTTTATTCCATGTCAAAAAATGAGTGATGCGGTTCATGTTGCAGGCTTGTTTTTCAAGGAGGTGGTACGCCTTCATGGTCTACCCAAGAGTATAGTATCTGACAGAGATACCAAATTTGTGGGTTATTTCTGGAAGACTTTGTGGAAGCAACTGAAAATGGATTTGAAGTTCAGTTCTGCGTACCATCCATAGACTGATGGGCAAACAGAGGTGGTGAACAGAAGTTTGGGTAATCTCCTAAGATGCCTGGTGGGAGATAAGCCCAAAGGATGGGATTTGATTTTGCCATAGGCAGAATTTGCTTACAACAATTCCATCAATAGAAGTACTTGGTAAATCCCCATTCCAGATTGTGTATGGGAACAACCCAAGGCATGCTTCTGAGTTGAGAACGATGGGTAAAGGAGAAAAGAGTAGTGCTGAGGCTGAAGATTTTGCAGAGCACATGAAGAGTTTACATGAAGAGGTAAAACAACATATCAGTAAGATGAATACTCAGTACAAAGCCAAAGCCGATTAGAAGCAGCGTTTCAAGGAGTTCCAAGTGGGAGATGAGGTCATGGTTCACTTGAGAAAGGAAAGGTTTCCTAGCAAAACCTACAACAAGCTGAAGATGAAGAGGTTTGGACCATGCAGGATCATAGGTAAAAGAGATTCGGGAAATGCCTATGAAGTGGAACTGCCAAGCGAGTTGAATATCTCACCTATTTTTAATATTTTAGACTTGGTAGAATACCATGAAGGAGGTAATAGTGAGACACCAAGAACAGATTTGTGGGATATTCCAACATCTACTACAACAACAGACGAGATCGAGGAAATACTAGACACTCGAGCTAGCAGAAGTACCAGGAACAGGCAGTATTCTGAATATCTGGTCAAGTGGAAGGGTAGGCCTATCGAAGATGCAACTTGGTTGTCAAAAATAGAGGTTGACCACCTGGGTCTTCCTCCAATAGAACAGAAGTGAAGGACACTTCTCAATCCACCCTGGGTGTCTGATGCAGGAGCATCCGGTGGCAGCAGAGCAATCTTGCATCAACAATTTTTTTTTCAAGTGTTAGCTTTGATGTCGCGATATCGCGACATAGCAAAAGTGTCACGATATCGCGACATGTCACATTTTCATGACTCAGGAAGGAGAGAGAAGGCTCGACGCTAAAATGTCATGATTTCATGACATGTCACGAAATCACGACCGAAACAGTAGAGCGGAGGCATAAGAAGAGAATGTCATGAAATCATGACATGTCACGAAATCATGACCGAAGCAAGGGAAGGGGAGGTGCCCAAAAGTAATGTCATGATTTCATGACATGTCATGAAATCATGACCGAAAGAACAAGGGAAAGGCCAGACGAGAAAATGTCACGATTTCGTGACATGTCGCGAAATCGCGACCGAAGGAAGACAGGAGGGGCCAGCGGAGAAGATGTCATGATTTCGTGACATGTCACGAAATCACGACCGAAGGGGCAGAAAGAAAGCCAAGTAGGAAACTATCGCGATATCGTGACATGTCACGATTTCGCGACCCAAAAGGCGAAGAGAAAGCAGCGAGCGAAGAAGTCGCGATATCGCGACACATCACGATTTCGCGACCCGTAGAGGCGAGAAGGAAGCACAAAGCAAGATGTCGCGATTTCGCGACCAAAAGAAAGAAAGAAGAGCCGAAAGAAAAATGTCGTGATATCGCGACATGTCGCGATATCGCGACCCGAAGGAGAGGAAGACAACAAGAAAGAAAAATGTCGCGATATCACGACATGTCGCGACATCGCGACCTGAAGGAGGGGAAGGCAGTGAGAAAGGAAAATGTCGTGATATCACGACATGTCGTGATATCGCGACCCAAAGAAAAGAAATGTTGCAAGGAAGGAAAATGTCGCGATATCGCGACATGTCGCGATATCGCGACCCGAAGAAAAGAAATGTTGCAAGGAAGGAAAATGTCGTGATATCGCGACATGTCGCGATATCGTGACCCGAAGGAGAGAAAGGCAGCAAGGAAGAAAAATGTCATGATATCGTGACATACTGCTGGTTCTCTATTTGAAAAATCCTGCATTCCCAGATGGTGTTTTTCGAGGCGGTCAGGGCCTCATTAATGCATGATTTCTTGCCCGGTAAGCTTGCTGAGCATGGCGGCCATTCGAAGACTGTGCCCAGAGGTCATATGGCTCATCAATGCATGTTTTTGCGGCTAACCCGATGGCAGTTGCCAGATAGGGAAATATGTAAAGGCTCAGTGAGGCAGGATGCATTCTGGCAGGTGGGTCATTAATGGCCTAGAGGGTTGGGACCTCGAAAGAGGCCCAGACATGGTTATAGAAATAGGTGGTGCATGAAGGAAAGGGGGGCTCGAAACTAGAAACTACGCCTGTTGGCTAGTATTGTAAATTTTCTTTTGAAAGTTTAATGAAATGAAAGCTTGAGTGATTCATTGTGATACTGTGTCTCCATCATATATTTATATGATCTGACATTTGAGACTTATTATATGTGCATTTTTTATTTATTTTATGCTAATGAGATGCATATGGATGCAATGTTGATGTGTTATGTTTATTTTATGTTATATGATGTGATGTATGTATGACATGCGCTAGATAACTATGTGATGTACGAGCAGATGCAGTGATATACATGTGTATTTGGACTACTTATGATGAATGTATAAAAGTGTGATGTTTTATGTTGAATGCATGTTTAATTTATAGTACTTGTATGCATTTAATTTATGATGTTATGACATGCTTCATACCATGTATGTATTGCATAATTTTTCATGATGATGATTTACTGTAAATGAACATGTATGCTTTAATCACTTAAAACATAATGTATGAATGTAATATGAGTTTGACAACCTAATGTATGACACCACATAATGTATAATAATCATGAACTGTATTTGATGTATCTTATCATAAGAATTTATCAATTAAACACCCATGTGTGCTATGAAATGATATATTATTTCAGTTCATAAGCTTTTCTAAATTAAAAGAGTATGGATAACATAGTCAGTGGTTGTTTAAATATCATCTTTGACATCCATCCGATATCTAACCTATATTATGAATCTTTCTAATAAACAAACTCTCATAAAATAAATTGAAATTTGATGATTGTGATTTGATTGATTGTTGCTATTTGGAAAATTTTGAGGTTTTCCATGAGACTCAAACACCCTGATTGACTTATCAAAATTTGTATACTGACTATACTAGACTTTTGAAACATAAGGTTTTTGCTAGGACATACCTAACTATTCATTATCCCTATGTGTGCAAATGAGTATATTAGATAAGGCATAATCATACCCCAGTGCCAAGCAAGATTCATTCAGACCATTGCTATATTGGGGATCCTCAAATGTCTATCTGATCCTAGGTTTGGATTTCAGTTGGACTTAGACTACTAAGCGATACAGGACACCTGAAGCTAGCTCTTCCACATTCAAATATTGGTCTGCACAAAAGCAAGATGCTATTGTATCAGACATATCATGCATAAGGCTTAGTAGTGCTGAAAATTCTAGGGATTCAAGTTCACTCCCTTATTTTCTTCATTTTATCAGGATACTTGCTCATGTATAGTAACAAAAATCACTGTTTATTTTATACTTCTTTTTTTTTTCTTTGAGCAAGGGATTTGATATTGATTTGATTTTATTTTGAATTTGATCTTGATTTTGGGATTTCATTCTGGGATTTTGCTCTGACAAGTCAGCTATGATCAGCTATGACTTGTCCCTCAAGGGAATTCATTAGCCAAATTTACAAGGGAATTCCCTATGATATAAGGACCTACCCAATTAGCTGTAAGTCCATCAAGGGAATTCATTAGCCAAAAGTCTATCAAGGGACAAGTCATTTTGAATTTGATCTTGATTTGACTTGTCCCTTGATGGACTTTTGGCTAATGAATTCCAAATCGAATTCTATAAATAACATGATCCACTTTGCAGTATGTGTATTATGATACATCTTGCTCATCATATATTGCAAAGGATTTTGTTTTGATATGACATACGTCGTATGACTTAACATATAATGTCATAATTTCTTTGTAGCGAACACTACTACTAAACCTAGCTTTTTCACGTAGGCATATCCTAGCTCGTAACTTACCAAGGTTCGACTAATGTAATATATGGCTTGCTATTTATCCTGCATATTCATTTGGGCTAACATGGTCCCTAATGCAGAGTCAATTTTTGATATATATAGCAAAAATGGTACGTCTAGTCTTGGTGGAGCTAGTAATGGCGGTGTCACCAGGTATTGCTTAATCTCAACAAAGGCTGCTTAACAGTCCTTATCCTAATTTAATGGGACACCCTTGTGTAGAAATTGATTCATGGGTTGATATTTATATGATAATTATACGATAAATCGCTTTATGGATGCTACTTTGCCCTGAAAGCTTCTCAATTCTTTGATATTAATGGGGGGATGCATTTCTAAAATGACCTTGACATTTGCTGGGTCTACTTCAATCCCTTGTTTTGAAACAATGAATCCCAAGAGTTTTCCTGAAGTTATGTCAAATACACACTTCTTAGGATTCAACCTAACATTATGCTCTATCAGGCAATCAAAGACCTTCCTCAAGACCTCTGCATGCTTTGAACACAGCAATGACTTGGCCAAGTCATCGATATAATCTTCCAAGATCTTATGCATGTAGTCATGAAAGATATATGTCATGGCCCGCTGATATGTAGCACCAACATTCTTAAGGCTAAATGGCATAACCTTATAGCAAAATGTCCCCCATGGTATTATGAACGTGATATTATACTGGTATTTGGGATTTATTCGAGTTTGGTTATAACCGGAAAAACTATCCATTAAGGAGAGCATTTCATAACCCACAGTTGCATCTATGAGAGCATCTATGTTCGGTAACATAAATGAATATTTTGGTGTTGCCTTGTTGAGGTCTCTGAAATCTGTACATAGACGGATCCTTCCATTAGGTTTTCCTATATGCATAATGTTTGATACCTATTCTGGATAGTCGATGGAAATGACAAACTCTACATCCAATAGCTTTTGCAACTCATATTTAACAATTAAGGCTAATGTTGGATGCATCTATTGAGTTTCTACTTGATTGACTTTTTTGAGAGATCTAGTGAAAGATTATGAGTAACCAATTTCAGATCTAAACCCAGTATGCCCTTATAAGTCCAAGTAAAGAGATCAGGTATCTCTTTCAGTAGAGGGATGATGTTGGCACACTCATTAGGAGATAAACATTCTCTAAATTTAACCTTCTTAGGAATCGTGGGATCATTTTTGATAGCCACTTCAAAGGTTTCCTCTACTGACATGTGAGATCCCTCCTCAAGTTGGTGAGGCATAGGGATTTGGTGGATGTCATTTGTTGGGTTTATGGGTTCCACATTGGAAGCATTCTCAGCATGATACACATCATGTGCACAACCTAGCACAAAATGAAAAGGTTACATCATTTCTTCGTTAGGAAAGAAATATTCAGACTCTAGTGGTGAGTCAGCACGATCCCAATCAATATCATATTTATCAAGATGCAATGGTTTGGAGGGGTCGGCTGGGTTGTGAAGTGGAGTGGTCAAATCAATGAATATCATATGTATGGAATGGATCATATCTCTAGGACCATGTGCATGTGACTCTACATTTGTGTAACTTCCATCCCCAAGATGTGGTTCTAGGGGTATGGGGATATTTGGATCCAGTCTATATAAAAACTTGAAAATAGGATCGCTAGGATCTAGGAGATCTCTGAATATTTGTGCATCAGGGAAGACCATACGATAAATCCTATCCAAATTAGGGGGTATTCCTATGAGGTGAGGGTGGATATTGATATCTCTGTACATATCCTCTGTAGTGTATTGTGCATTACGATGACGTAAATAGGAAGGTACCAAGTAGGCTCTCTCTATTTTATCTTTGTTGTCACTATCATAATGAAAACCCTCATCACTACCTACTAGAATTGGGAGATCAGAAAGATGGGGTCCCATGTAAGCCCACTCTCTATAACTGCTATCATCAATGAAGGATTGCTCATTCTCGATGAATGTCTCTAAGGGTAACATGATGTAAATTTAGAGGGCTCAAGTAAGCCACCTCAGTCTCATACTCATATTGCTCATTGTTTGAGGACTCATCATCATCATCACTCTCATACATACAAATAGGTCCGCCTATTTCAAAAAAGGACTTTTCTATGTCCTCGTCAGCATGATATTTTGACTCAAAATCTTTCACCATGCTACCGTTTTGAACCTTCTGAACCTGCAGGTCTATGTCAACGAATACCCTACGGATTTGTTCATCCAAGTTATCTCTTGGGATGTTCTCTGGACCGGTCTCCATAAATATGTCTTCGTGATATATCTCAAGTAGTTCTATAGTGACGTAAGACACTAACCGGTTATCCCCTCGAAAGATGGAGGCATTGGGGTGATAAGGATTGAAGTCGACTTCACCCCCCAGACTAAGGTATAGGCAGTCTAAATATATCACAAGGAGTTCATCATGTCCTCCAACATAATATCCTAACCCAAACCTATCAGTCGACAACTGATACTACGTTTCGTAATGTCTCCTACACCCTTGCTCGAATAATCCGATACCGTAACCATACCAATAGTAACGTTTGAAATATCGTAAGGCATATTCCGGGTTAGAAAGATAATGAACATTCACAATGAATGGTTCATAATCATCCTCATCAATGGAAGTACGACATTCAAGCTAGTCGAGCCCTCCATAGATAAAATTGGTTTGGTTAGGAGGTACCCCCAACGGTACCACCATCCCTATGGGAAGGTGATGGGCTTGTGGTCGGCCCATATCCTGTGTAGTCTCGATGATCAACGTAAATGTCACATTTTGTATGATATGTTCCCTAATCCAGGATTAACCAAGTGAATGGTCACTTGTGATGCAGACAACCCTGCTGAAGACGTAGGCAAAGCAGGTTGAGGTGCCTCTTCGACTTCTTCTTGAGCATCCTCTACTTCCATGGGAGTAGGGACCTCGATGAAAACTATTTTGAGCGTTCGATTCATCTCTTTTTTGCCCATATTTATCTTTAGCTTCTTATCATCTTGATGCAATATGGATGCAGATGATTTAGTAGAAGCAGTTATCATGTGCTCCTATCATTGAGAGATGAACGTTGTAGGTTTGACACATGCTTCTTTCATTTTGAATCTTGGATCTTTGATCGATGACACTGGTTGTATGTCCAGGTGTGTTGAGGGGAGTACGAATTCCCCCAACAAATATGCTAAATTCATGTATTTGAATGGTTCTTCATCTGAAGGTACTACGTGAACATGTCTCTCATGCATGTATTTGATACATTGATGGAGAATGGAAAGGACACAACACATTTTTCTTATCCAAGGTCATCCTAGAAGTATATTGTATTGCATAGCACCTTCAATCACATGCCATATCATCGGGATGGTCTTTAGTCCCACCTGAATGGGTAAGACTATAGTGTCGACAGTTGAGCAAAATGCATCATTAAAAGCTCTCAACATGAAGGTAGAAGGTATGATATGCGTCTTTAGTAACTTTAGATATATCAACACCTTGGTCGTGATTATATTTATTGATGATCTCGTATCAATAAAATCCCACTTGAAAGATTTGTGGTTTACACACGTAATGATATGAAGCAGCAGGTCCGCTGTGATAGTGGAAATAGTCTTGATTTCATGATCATAAAATTGTATAATCGGTTCTTGACACTGTTGCACATGTTCCACAAAGTGTGTGAACTCTTCAAGATCCTGGAACTGCACTTCTATGGACCTTAGAATATCCATAAGCATATCCATGTGGTTGGGAGACTGCTGAATCAACTCATAAATAAACAACTTCACTAGAGTCGTCTGTAGATTTTGAACTAACCTACTTCTGATTGTCACCACCGGTCTAGTTTGTGGGCCTGGAACATTCTTGGTTGGCCTTGGAGGAGGCACAACCTAGACTCTAATGGGCAATGAAGGTTGATTTTGTCTTTCATACCTCGCATGTCTTGTGATGATGTTGACCATTTCGATGAACCCGTGGGTTGGTGTTTTGATGCGTACTTTATTGACCTAGCCAAAATTGTTCCTTGGTGCCTCATGGTTGGGTAGAGGATTCTTGTAAATCCCCATATTATTATTGTCAGGTGCTTGAGGGTTGTCCATAAGAAGCGTACCTCTTTTGATCATATTTTGCACTAAATTTTTGAATGACCAACATACCTCTATGTCGTGACCTTTTGTTCGATGAAATATACAATACTGATCATCCTTATACCCCTTAGGCTTGGGTTGATTAGGGTCCACTAATTTGATTTCTAGTAATTTTATTGCCTTTGCCTCGCACAATTGATGGAAAATCGATGTCAACAATTCTGATAACTGAGTGAATATGCGAGGAGGGCATTTTTATTTATCCTTACCCTTCTGGTTGTTGTTGTGTTGCTCATACTATGCAAGAGGAGGTTGGGCTTGATAATTTTGTTGTTGCTGCCCCTTATCCCCTTTTTGAAGGTTCAAAACCACCTGATTAATGTGTGTTGGCTTGGCCTATTGTTTCTTGATGCTCTTCTTGTTCCATTCCTTCTTGTTCTTGAGTTTCAAGTTACCCTCCTATAACTTGATATCCTCTATAAATTTGTCTTGTGCCAAACCCTCCTCGAAGGTCTGATATTGTTGCAACTGTAATAATAACAAAATGTGTTTTGCACAACTTTTCATAAAAATTTGAGTTAATTCAAAAGCAGGGATGGAGAATGGCAGATTTACCATCATATTTCTCCATAATTTCCCATAATCCATAACTGGGTCATCATCATGTTGCATTAAATCAGCCAGATCGGATAGGTTCACCTTTTTCTTGATGCCAAAGGAGAAGCGTTCAATAAATGTATCGACAAGTTGCTCAAAACTGGTGATGTTGTGCCTCTTGAGTTAATTAAACCACTCCTAGGATGGGCTAAGAGTGTTGTAATGAAGTTTTGTATGAGTAAGGCATCATTGCTCTCAATCTGAAAGCACATGTCCAAAAAAATTGTAACATGCTTATGAGCGTCCTCCTCTCCTTTAAATTTTTCCAGCCTAGGCATCTCAAAATGCTCAGGATAGGCCATAATAGGCACTAATGGTTATAAAGGTTCATTATGAATCTTTTTTAAGGTAGGATTTTGATAAGCCATCCCTTGCTTCTTAATAGCTTTAACCTTTTCTACCAAGGCCTTATAGGCCTGCGAAGATAGGAACTCCTCTTCTCTGGATTACCTTTAAGGCACCTTTGAAGGCATATTCCTCTTCGATCGAGCTGGAGGACTAGGCTCATCATCCACTTTGACTTGGGATATTTTAGGATATTATTGATCTAATTCCTCTCCCACTTCTTCTTCATATTACATATGCCCATGATATTCAGATGCAGGGCGTCGATATCTATGTTGGGTCATATGGAGAGTATGGGTGTCTATATGGTTAGGGTGGAACTCGGGTTGTGAAGTAGCTTGCCTATCAATGCTCTCCCTCTACTCACTGTGGGGAGGTAAACCGACACTGGCCAATTGGTCCTGCCTCTCAACACGCTCCTTTTGATCAAGGATGCATTGCTTGCACAAGCATTATTCATATAAGTGTTGCCTTTTGAACCTTTGCCTCTGAGTGTTCTTATTTTTGAGGTGTTCATGCTCTGCATGAACATCTTCCAATTGGTCTTGTAGGATCTGATGTATCTGTTCTGACACCAGCTTATGAGATCTATCTAGGTGATCAATCGTATGAGGCATATGGTGTGTGCACTTTGTTTGAGCAATTTTGTGAGTGTGTCCTCCAATGGATTGATCTGCTATGCTCTTGCCCTTATCTATGAAGAAGACATTTGAGTTTAGTGGTCGCCTATACTCTGTGCCCTCATGGGATGCAAGGGCATGCATATCATGAGAACACTGGAAGCATTCCCCAGGCTCTCTAACGGTCCTAATTGTACTACCACTATGCACGCTCACCGAATGAGAAGGCACAAGAGTAGGTTTATAACCTAGTTATCCTAAGACTCTATCTAAATAGTCTAACTATCTACTATGCCATGGATCATGAGGTGGTGTACCATTTGTTTCCACTTTAGACATGTTTATGGTGATCTTACAAAGTTCACCTTTGTGGGGAGTTTGCATGGGTCTACACTTAGAATTTTCCCTCTTTGTTTTCCCCTGAATGGGCGGATATCAGACTTGTCTATGCTCAGATGGTGGGGGTCTTGAGCCTCCCTTAGCTATAGGTCAAAGGGGTACCAATCTGGATCCCTCTATGACATACTCTTCAATAAATCTCATGGAACCACATGGAATACAATAATGATAAATGCTAACCTGTTCGGGATTCCCATGCTGGGAAGCCCCATGCTCTTATCTATGTCTTGAGGAGTGTCTAGTGGTTCCTCTAATCAAGAATTCTCAACAGGATCCCCGCACGTAGAATTATCCCCTCTAATACTCATCGAATAATGTTCGAGAGGATTCTATGGTTGAGGGCTCTACGTGTCTTGCTGTGCATTGGGTGGAGCTTCGATCTCAACCTCAAGTCTATGCTCAAGTCGGCCTCTTCATGTACGCACTATAATATTATATTATATTGTATGTAATTTTTAAGGCAAACAAAGTAAACAATAATGATTATCTCTTTTAAATTTTTGTTTATGAGCCCTAAACTATTTTTATGTGTTTTGAGATTTGTTGTATCAGAAATTAACTCTCATCGTGTTTTCAATATGTTGATGATATACTCAATTGGTTAATGGTTTTGACCTGTATACTCGCAACTCGACAATTGACAATGAAAGTCATAGTCACATAAACCCCCTGAAATATGGAGATGAAACCCACACTCGGGTAGGGAGCATAGGTCCTCATGATCATCACCTTGCTCACCTGTGTGCAGCGATACACCCCTCCAAAGAGGAATGTGTGCTATTTTGCATGGGCTATGATGACATCTTGG
Source organism: Wollemia nobilis (assembly GCA_028583015.1). Lineage (NCBI taxonomy): Eukaryota > Viridiplantae > Streptophyta > Pinopsida > Araucariales > Araucariaceae > Wollemia > Wollemia nobilis. The sequence continues at coordinate 303,362 of JAQPPZ010002590.1, forward strand.
ATTTGGTATTGGTCTAGTAACAAAAGGATCGAGGGAGTTGGGCCAACGGATGGAAATCACTGCCACCGTCATTGAACCCTACTAGTGGTTGGATGTGACTTCCAACTCACTAGTGTTTACAATGTGTCGTGGTGTGTGTGGTTCTTTTTACTTTGCATGAAAATAAAATGCATAAAACAACATTCAAATGATTTTCCTACATGCTTTTCAAAAGAACATTTGATTTTAAGAAAATGCACGACTATGCTAAATGATTTTTCAGAGAATGCAACTATCTATGAAGAAATTGGCCACTGATTGGGCCTCATACATGTAAACTCTAAACAAGCAATGTCCTAGACCGTTGGATACTAGGGCGGACTGCATTCAGAGATCCTCTATTCCTAGCAACGACTAGTAGAAAACTAAAAAAGCATCTAGGATTTCCCCATTTTACTTTTTGCTATGTTTTCTAATTAACATCCATCTATTGCATTATGCTTCTATAAAAACATAGACAAAACAACATAGAGAGAAAAAAATGACCCTACCTCAGATCCAAGTCTGATGATGGTGTCTAATGTCTATTTTTTTCTATTCTTTGTTGATCGCGCTTGTCAAGCACGACTGCAACTATTGCCCGCAGCTCTGTGGTACGACGACAACTGTTAACCATGGATATTAACCCCGGTTAGAACCTTCAACAAAACATAGAGAACATACATCAGTGATCACAATTTTTTTGGGGTTTCCACCATGATCGCCTTCTGTGGCAATCCATGATGCATACACCTAAGCTAATAATAATTGAAACATCACATAAAGCATGAAAGAAAGATAAATTTACAAATAACCACAAATAAGGGATTCTTTTTATTAAATTTCCAATGAAAATTGATTCAAATCCATCCCTCTTAGGTATACCCAATGTGATAAAAATTTTACAATCCTAGAAAGTCCCCACACAAGGGTAGGTGTAATTTGTAGGCTTCCTAGGTTGACACGAACTGCTCTAAGGCAAATGTAGCTTTCTTCTCCATGATTAGAGGTATTTTTTGCTTTGAATGTCAAGACCCTATTAACCCTACATTCAAGAAACAACAAGAAGCAATTAGAAGCAAAGGAGGCCTCTCTTGATGAGGCTTTTAGAAGAAATGATACAAAATATTGTCATGAAAGCTTGAAATCAAGAAAGTACATAAAACATGGACATCTACTCTAAGCATGATAATTAACCATAAATAAATGTGCAAGAAAGATAGATCAATCTATCTAATGCTCTAATTAAATAATTGAAAGCATAAAAACATGAGAATTAGCCATAGCAAATCTAGTTACTAAATAACAAGAAAGGAAGGAAGTAAGCCTTAAATCCCAATTTCTACCGCACAATTATCTCTAATAAAGTAAATCTAGATTAGATGTATCTAATATAAAGTAAGTAACATGTAAAATACTACTAAAACCAAGGGAAAGAGAAATTAAACCTTGACCGCAGGTGTGTGAAGCTATTGGCACTGTTAGCCGCGGCTGATAGTCGCAACTGAGCTAAAAATGAATTTGCCCTCAAATTTCGGTCTTAGATATCCAATTTGCCTTGATGAATTAATGATCAAGGGTCACCACAATGTCCTCTGATAGATTTGGTGGTTGAATTTCTTAGAATGGTAATGGTGAAAGCGAATGCAGAAGGACGGTGTACCAGATATGATGCAAACAAAATAGATATGGTGTAGATGCTAAGTCCTACGAATGCGATGAACAAATGCATGAAGGAAATGATGCAAAAATGAGATGTAAGCAAAAAAAAGTGGGGCCTCTTTTATTAATGTTTGCTTTTAATATGGTTACAATACGTCCCCCCTCTAGGGCTCAGAACATTTGATACAATTCGTTACATCAATGGATGGTACGCTTCTAGTGTCTTTCGCATGCCCACATTCGAAATGGGCGGGCCAAAAGTTGCCGTAGCTTGTGTCCATGTGTTCGTCATTCCTTGCTGCCCTCTGGTGTTCTTGGTGGTAAGATCCTGCGCACAAAAAAATAACAAATAGTTAATAGCATATGCGGATATAGGAAAACATGCAATCCCCAAAGCCTCCGACTAGTTAATATATAAAAGAATGAAACGATGGCCAAAACATGTCATAATGAATTCAAAATTTGACAGAGGCATTGATACATCATCAGGGACACATTGCAAAAATAACAATAAGGAAATCATGCACATATTTCTAATCGCTCCGGGGTGGGATGCTAGGGATTGTCACAAAATGTGCAAAAGTGACCTTGCAAATGTCCTGCCTAGAGGCCTCCAAAACTCTTGAAAACTTGGGGTTAGGCTAAAAGGGGCATTTTGAGATGACCCAGAAGGTCATATTTGGCATATTCTACCCAGATTCTCCTGTATTCGAAGGTGCTCCCTGTAGGTTAATAAACGCATAAAATGATAAAAACAAGGTCAAATCATGTCAGAAAGCAATGAAACTTGGACAGCAGCATAAGTACATCAGATACAACATAATGCAAAAATAATAGTAAGGAAATCATGCACATATTTCTAATCACTCCGGGGTGGGGCGATTAGGACTGTAGCAGTGCGAGGGTGCACCCGGGGGCAGGACGCCCACCGTTTGGGGCTTAGTTTTGGCACCAATCTAGGTGGGATGGGTCCAAAAACTTCTAGGGGGTTGTGTCAATGAGTTTGGTGTGGGATTGTGGCCGATTTATTGGGTTTTGTGTCTATTGCATTCCTAGTGTTCACCCAATAACCTCTCTTCCAAAAGAGAAATTAAGGATGTAAGAAGCACAAAGAGAAATGGGGGTATAATTTGGCAGCACTCCATTGCTCCAAATGCTCCTACTCTGTTCTCCTCTTGGGGTGAGGAGGCTCACATTTTTATAGACCTAGGGGTCTCCTTTGAATGCGCATGCGAGGGTGCCACTTGGCTCACCATGCATTTTTGGGGGAGAGAAGATTCCTCCCTGATTTAGAGCCTCCATGATCAGGGCATGCTTGACTGAAGTCTCTCTCTGATTTGAAACCGTTCCTCACAATTGCATGCCTTGAAGGTGAATTTGGGTGGTGGATCTAGGCTGCCATTTGTCAAGGCTTGAATTTTTTCCAGTCAAACCTGCTAATCGTCCCACCCTAGAGCGATTGCTTCTAATCATCCCGGGGTGGGGCGAATAGGATTCTAATCGTCCCAGGGTGGGACGAATAGGGAGCAAAGTGCTTAAAAGGTGCCAAATTGACCTCTGACCTTCCAAAACTGATTTGGGAGTGGTTAGGACCACTGTTTAACCTCTAGAGGCTGCCCTAGGGGGTATGTATGCCAATTCGGTTAGTGCTTGTAGTCACATAATCGGATTGGTGTTATTTTGGTGTCTACAGATGCCCCTTTTTGGGATGCGCTGTGTGTGGCGCAGTGCTAAGAAAAAATAGATGACCAAAGCACTTAATGATTAGGGTTTCTTAGTAACCTAACCAAATTTTGATGCCCCAAGTATGGAAAGGGCACGCATTCTTGAATCCTTGCTTCTGACGAGCTAAGGAGATTAACTCAAGTGTAACCTTTTTCAGTGAGGTGTACTTGATCTTGGACATTGTTCAGACATGAATAGGCAAAGGGTGCAACCTTTTGTATGAGGAACCTTATATTCATGCTTCCAAAATGCCAAGTGTTTGTTTAGCTTGTGATTATTGCTTGTTTACTGCCCCAAGTAGGAGCGTGATTGTCTTTGTCAATGATTCTTTGAATGCATGCCATTTCTTTGATTGGGTGTGTATTTGTTGATTGGTGACTAAGTGTGACTACCCCCTCAAGCGACGAATCGATGAGGGAATGACCAAAAATGAGAAAAGCGATGAGTCACTTGACCCAAGATGACGTTTGTAAGGGTGCCTTCAGTTGTTTTTGTTGAACGCACATTGCAGTTTTCCAACAATCGGACCTATTTTTGGATGCCTATTGGGGTAGAAATTATCAAAAATCCTCCTTCCCGTGGAGCGGTTTGGCTATGCTAGCCTTCTTAGGGAGTAGGATAGTGAGTATTTGTGACCTCGACAGTGGTTTTTCATGCCATGAATGTCAGGTGCAAAGGCACCTTTGTTCGGTAGATTTATTATTGTTTTTGGTGTATTTTTTGGGTGCAATTTTTGTTGCTTTATTTCTTGCTCTGTAATCGTCCCAGGGTGGGACGAATACCAATTTTGTAATCATCCCAGGGTGGGATGAGCACTAACTAGAGCGCTCTTCCTAGGGTGGAATGATTATAGGCCTAACAACCTATAAAAGGACCAAAACTAGGTTTTGGGCTCATTTGCAACAATTTTTTCTTGGCGATTTGGAGCAGTGAGGAGGAGTGCGAGTGTGCGTAGCGAAGAGCTACCGAAATTTTGTGGACATCATGAGTGCGAGAACCGGATCTTCGAGTGGAGGAGCCGAGGCAAGACAAGTATGATGTTCCTTCCTTCTGCTTGTTATTTGTTTGCTTTTATATGAATTTTAAAACTCACATATAAAATGCTTGTTCGCGTTATTTTGTTTGTTGTTTTTGCCATATTAAGGTTGTAACCCTAATATATTATTTTTATATTTTTGTATTGTTTTGCGTTAATATTAAGGTTGAAACCCTAATATTAATTGTTATATTTTAGTATTATTTTTTTTGTTAATAGTAAGGTTGAAACCCTAATATTAATTGTTATATTTTTGTATTATTTTTTTGTTCACATTAAGGTTGAAACCCTAGTATGATTTGTTTTGTTTTGTTTTTTTTTGTTCACATTAAGGTTGAAACCCTAGTATGATTTGTTTTGTTTTGTTTTTTTTTGTTCACATTAAGGTTGAAACCCTAGTATGATTTTTTTTGTTTTGTTTTTTGTTGATTGTACAGTTGTATTGTAATTATTCTATACTTTCGCTGTACATTTGTTTGACTATACTCCATATGCTGTACTTTTGCTGTACAATTGTAAATTGTAGTCTATACTTCTGCTGTACAGTTTTATTTTAATGTTTTTGTTTATATTAAGTATGAAACCCTAATATGTCTTTTTCATTTTATTGTGTTTGATTATTTTGCAGGTTGTGAAGAGTTGGTACCGCCAACCGACTATTTTCTCTGATGCCCGGGATGCCCTGACAGTTGTGGATTGGGAGTGGCTTGATGCCCTTGGGCTCAAGTAGGTGATGCGTCTGGAGCTTGTGGTGGGGGATCGGGCATATTTGACTGCCCTGATCAATCTGTGGGATCCCCGCACCAACACTTTTCATCTTCCAACAGGGGAGATGACTGTTACTCTAGAGGATGTGTATCGGATTCTACGGATTTCGATAGATGGATTGCCCTCCCCCCCCTTTTGCCGGGGGGGGGGGGGGGGGGGGGGGGGGGGGGGGGGGATCGCCGATAGGCGATATTCTGGTGCGGTGGTGGTTGGAGAAGGGCGTATTAGGGGTGAGGCATGCTTTGATCATGACCCTCATCTCCAATATGTTGCTTCTTGACTCCTCAGGTGTGAGGTTCCCTTGGAACCTGCTTGAGTTGGTGTTCAGATTGGTGGAGTGTCCTACATCAGCTCCACTTATTATGAGATGGGGTCAGACGTTGTTGGCGCAGCTGTATGACGAGTTGTATGAGGTCCACTGTCGGAGGCGGAAGGGGATTAGGTGCAGCTATCTCTTGTAGTGCTGGGGGTGGCAGCACATAGCTATGGAGCAGTCGTAGGGTTTGCCTTGGACCACCCGAGGTGAGATGGTGGATCGGGAGATTGGATATGCCACTTTATGGTGGAGGTCAGAGGAGCATGGGTAGAGTCGACGATGGGCAGGTGACGTAAGTCACTATACTGATGCCTTCTCTCGTCTAGCGCCAGGGCAAGTGTTCTGGTGATCGTACCGGGACTGTCCAGCCTGGCCTGAGGCTGGCGAGTGGCTTTGGCATGTGCATAGGGGTAGATGGTTGATTGGGAGGCATGGGACAGAGTAGGAGTACTTATTGTATGCCTAAGTGACGTGGTAGTTTGGGGTGTGCCAGGGATTACCTGGTGATCCCTTGATCTATCGATGTCGTGGTGACGAGAGGACTCTAGTATGGCCTATCATTGAGCCATTGGGTGAGGAGTCTGATGTAGTTATTGACATACCCGATGTGGACGATGTCGGGGTGACTACAGAGTATGACCGATGGTGGATTACGCGGTGATGGCGGGGTGAGGGGCCTCTAGGAGGCATAGATATGGCAACAACAGGAGGTGGGGGTGTAGAGGCACCGATGGAGGGTTGGGGGGCTCCGCTTGATGATGCAGACATGGTGGAGGTCGATGAATTCACTAGCGATGGAGACGATTTGGGGGTTCCAGAGCAACTGGATGTACAGGATGTCCTAGAGTAGTGGGTTCTAGAGTAGCAGGCCTTCTCGGAGGTGCCCATGCCTCAAGCTATCTCAAGGGATGTGGAGGCTGGGTTTCGTGCTGAGATAGCATTATTGGAGGGTCTCTTACAGAGATGGGAGGAGGAGCACATAGATGTTTTGTAGGAGAGGGATCTCCTATGGACTCAGTTGGCACAACGGGACAATGCATTGGTTGTGTATCACCGATGAGATGTGGAGTGGGGGTGGTACCAAGTAGATTTAGAGATAGAGGTTATCCGCCTTGGTGGACAGTTGCCTGTGCTTGATGGAGGTGGTTCTTCGTTTCGTACAAGAAGCAGTGAGACTGAGCAGTCTACATCCTCTCTTTAGAGGCGACTGGATGAGGGTAGCGTTGGTGGGCAGGGTGCACGGGTTGGTAGCAGCAACCCTGAGAGGTCCCATAGGACCCATACTATTAGGGGTAGTTCCAGTCGCACCGATCCTACATGATCATGGTGGTCGACTCCCTAGGCTTTGGGGATTTTGAGTTTTTGGTTTTTTGTGAGGTCATAGGACCTTCTTATTGTAGCCTGAGGGCATTTTGATTTGATATATATACATGACTCATTTTTTTGATTATATACTTGTCATGGTTTATTGTTCATTATGCCCATTTATTTATGTTGATGTATGCATATGCTATTATGACTACGGATGATGTTAGCTATATGATATAGATGTATGCATATGGAATGGATGGAATGATTTGTTGGTATAAGGCGATGGCACCATAGACTGTACAGGATTTACTGGCTTTCTGTACTATGTGATTGCTTTATGGAATAAATTTGCATTTGTAATTTTGTTTTGTATTTTTTGATGGTGATGTAAGTAGTGAAATGTACAACAATTGTTTTAGAATGTAGTTAAGGTTTTTTGGAGACTCAGATGCTTTAACTAAATAGTCAAGACTGTACATTATCTTACAAGACTTTCGAACATGGTACAAATCAAACTTGAGTTTGACCAAGTTATTTCACATCCCTGTGTGTGTGATTGAGTTTGTTGATGTGGTATTCATAAGGATACCGCCAGTGCCAGGTAGGCTGTCCACCAAACCTGTACTGAGGATCACCTAATTAGCTCCACTAATTCCTTTGTTGCATTTAGTAAGATTAATCTATGGGGCAATCTAGGATACCATAAGCTAGCTCATCCACATGCAAACATTGATCTGTACATATGCCCAAAAGCTAATGTGACAGATATATCATCATGTGGGAGGTTTGCCACCAGTGCCAGCAGGCTATCCACCAAACCGGGACTGAGGATCACCTCATGACCTTTCGAATGTTGAGAGTTCCAGGGATTCAAGTTCGACTCCCTTCTTTTCTTCAATTTTATTGGGATACTTGCTCTCATATATAGTGATAAAAATCACTATTTTTTTTTGTTTTTGAGCAAGGGATTTGAATTTTGAGTGATGGGGATCACTATTTCTTGTGCTTTTTGATGTGTGCACTTTGAGGGTTTTGATGTCAAACTTTGGAGTTTGTACTTTGACTTTTGCAATTTTTTGATATTTGCAACTTTTTGAGAATTTGGGATTTCTTATAGTGGTAAAAACCACTGTTTATTTTGGGGAATTGGGTAGGGAAGATGCTTGTCCTTTTGCCAAATCTTAGCATTCTTGGGGTCATTCGCACAGGGGGATGAGCAAGATAACCGTTTCACTTATGGTATCTTGGACCACTTTGCAGGTTTCATCTTTCGTTCACACAACTTGGGAATTTTTATGTGTTTTAAGCTTGTGTTGGGATGCTATGTAACAAGGCGTGATCCAAGTGAAAACTCTACCTTGTAAAAATCGGTCTGACTTTGTACAACATTTGGCTAGAAATCTAAAGACAACTGAATGATGAAAACCCTAAAGACATTAAAAGACAACTGACTATGATATGGCGAAAATGCGAATGGCGTTATTCTTGTTGGATCATTTACAAAGTGGACAAATGTGGAAAATGATGGGATTGCCAAGTAATTACAGTCTATGGTGCGTTTGACATGTATGACCAGCAAATATGCAATGTATGTATGTGATGCCTAATGAGGCTTTTTTTTGTGTTTTGATTTTTAAGATTATGCATGAAAGTGAGATGCAATTTTTTTTGTTATTTTTGATTATCTGTTGTTTTTTTGAATATTCTTTTTTGACCAAGCGATTGTGGGAACCCTTGGAGCTTTTGGCTTGACCAAAGGGATTATAGATACCTTTGGGGCATTTTGGGTGACCAAGCGGTGGTGAGAACCCTTGGAGATTTTGGTCTGACCAAAGGGATTATGGATACCTTTGGGGCATTTTAGGTTGACCAAGCGATTGCGGGAACCCTTGGAGCTTTTGGCTGGACCAAAGGGATTATAGATACCTTTGGGGCGTTTTAGGTTGACCAAGCGATGGCGGGAACCCTTGGAGCTTTTGGTTTGACCAAAGGGATTATGGATACCTTTGGGGCATTTTAGGTTGACCAAGATGTGGCGAGAACCCTTGGGGCATTTGGTTTGACCAAAGGGATTATGGATACCTTTGGGGTGTGTGGTTGACCAAGAGATTATGGGAACCCTTGGAGCTTTTGGGGTGGGCCATGGCTCTCTAAATGTTGAATGGCCTCAAATGACTGATGTTCAAGGGTTCTAGTTCCTTGATTCCTTCAAGAGAGGCGAGCCGGTATGTTCCAGGTCCTATTTTACTATCGATTACATAAGGACCTAACCAATTTGCCGTGAACTTGTCCCTTAAATGGGGTGGCAAGTTAGAATTTTGTTGGTTCTCTTTTAAGACCAGGTCACCAACCTAAAAGTCCCTCAGGTGAACTTTCATGTTGTATGCTTTCTTAAGTCGCTCTTGATAGATACGTAAATGCTCGAGAGCATTGATGCATCGTTCATCGAGTAACGTAAGTTGGTCTAACCGGGCCTGTCGTGCAGTGTCATCATCGATGAACTCTTGCATTGATATGCGCAAGGAGGGTATTTCCAACTCGAGAGGCATGACTGCCTCAGAGCCATACACTAGCAAAAATGGAGTTGCCCCAGTGGGCATCCGAATGCTAGTGCGATAAGCCCATAGGGCAAGTGGTATTTGGATGTGCCAATCCTTATGATTATCTATGACTATATTTTTAAGGATGGCAACTAGCATTTTGTTTGATACCTTTGCTTGCCCATTTGCCTGCGGATAATAGGGTGTCAAAAAACTGTGCTGAATTTTGTACTTTGTTGTCAAAGCACGCACATATTTGTTCTTAAATGACGTCCCATTATCCGAGATGATCTTGGATGGAATACCAAAATGACATATGATGTTATGTAAAATGAACTCTGCAATGTGGGGCCTAGTCTTAGAGGTAAGCGGAATTGCTTCCACCCACTTAGTGAAGTACTCTCTGGCCGTTATGATAAACATGTGACAACCTGACGATGCAGGGGAGATATTTCTAATGAGATCTAAGCCCCACTATGAAAATGGCCAAGCCGATTGGATCGGTTGCAAGGCATGAGAAGGTACGTGTGTCAAGTTAGCATGATGTTGACACTTCATGCACTTTCGCACATATGCGCAAAAATCTCGCTCTAAAGATGGCCAATAATAGCCCATGTGAAGAATGCGCTTTACGATGGCCATACCGCTGAAGTGGCCACCGCATGTACCATCGTGCACTTGGGTGATCGCCCAAGTGGACTCCTGCTGGTCCAAGCAATGGAGGAGGATTCCTTCATAGCTTCGACGGTATAAAATGTCTCCTAGCAAGACATGTTTGGCCACTTTCTGTTTGAATGATATTTTCATGGCATGCAAAAATCCAAGTGGGAGGCTACCTAACTTGAGATAGTCTCTTATGGGTGTGTACCAATCTTGCTGATCAAAAACCTCGATGGTATGAACGATCGATCCCTCTTGAAGTTCGTCCCTAGCAAAAGTTGAGTGGGAAAGAACTTGTAAAAATAGCATCATGTTGCTATTAAGAGGGGTTGGAGAGAACAAAGACCCCTAGTTGGCATGCTTCAGACTATCATGGATTTGAGAGAACCTATCCTGAGATGGTTCAATATGGATCAGGTGGATTCTTGACATTATGTCAGAGCTTGCACGCTCCATCACGGATTGCGATAACATTTTGACTTGAATGGTTGTCATCTCACCAGAAGGGTCTTGTGGGATTAGTGACCCCAAGGAGGCCATAGTGTCTACAAAATGATTCGATGATCGAGGGAGTGCCTCGATGTCGTACCATTCAATATTTTCTAGGAATTTATCCACAAGGGCTTTGTAGGCCTATAGAACTGGGCATTTGCATTGGAATACCCCTTTCACTTGGTTGACAATTAATAACGAATCACCAAAGATATTCAAGCGTTTGATGTTCATGGTGATGGCTGTCTGAAGACCTATGAGCAATGCTTCGTATTCAACATTGTTATTGGTGCATGGGAAATCAAGCTTAAATGATAGAGGCATTGGAGCCCCTTGTAGAGTGAAAAACATGATTCCCGTGCCACCCCCTTGCTCACATTTAGAACCATCAAAAAATAAGGTTATGTCGGCTTGTGACTCAGGCTCATCAGAATCTGGCGATTTTGAGACATGGAAGACCCCATCATTGGGTAGTTCTACGGTTAGAGGCTGATCGTCTTTGAGAGGAGCCTCTGCTAGTTGATTGGTGATGACTTGACATTTGATGGACTTTTGTCCAATGAATTCGATGTCAAACTCCATCAACAACATGATCCATTTCACCGTGCGACTACTATGATAAGTACGACTCATCATGTACCATAATGGATTCTCCTTAGACACAACATACGTCATATTGCTCAGCATGTAATGGCATAGCTTTTTGGTGGCAAATACCACCGCCAAGCATAACTTCTCAACGTATGCATAGTTAAGTTCATAACTGACCAGGGTGCGACTAAGATAATAATTAGCCTATTTTTTATGTAATTCATTTTTTTGGGCTAGCATGGCACCCAGTGCCACCTCAGTAGCTGAGATGTATAAGTAGAATGACACTTCTGGTCTAGGTGGTGCCAATACTGGCAGTGAAGCCAAGTATTGTTTGATGTCGTTGAAGGCTGACTGGCACTCGTCATCCCAATGAAATGCTACCCCCTTGTGTAATAATTTATTCATGGGTCGGCACTTATCAGATAACTACGCTATGAAGCGCTTGATTGATGCGACCTTACCCTGCAAGCTTCTGAGCTGCTTGATGGTGGTTGGGGGAAGCATTTCAAGGATTGCCTTGACTTTATTTGGATCTACCTCGATGCCTCATTTTGAGACTATGAAACCCAAGAGTTTTTTAGATGTGATGCCAAATACGCACTTCTTGGGGTTTAGCCTAACCTTGTGTTCGATGAGGTGATCAAGGATCTTGCGTAAGTCATCAAGATGATTTTGGCGCAAAAGAGATTTGGCCAACAAATCATCCATATAATCTTCCAAATTTTTATGCATGTGATCGTGGAAGATGTATGTCATAGCGCGTTGGTAGGTGGCACCAACGTTTTTAAGGCCAAAGGGCATGACCTTATAACAAAATGTCCCCCAAGGCATCGTGAACGTCATTTTTAGTTGATCATCGAGATTGATACGAATCTGGTTGTATCCCGAGAAACCATCCATGAGGGAAAGCATTTTGTGTCCTATTGTAGCGTCTACCAATGCGTCGATGCTAGGCAAGGGGAAATCATCCTTGGGACTTGCTTTGTTTAAATCTCAAAAATCGATGCATATGCGAATCCTCCCGTCAGGCTTTTTGATGGGTACCATGTTGGACAACCATGGTGGGTAATCTACGTAGATGACAAACTGTGCATCCAACAACTTTTGTAGCTCGTATTTTACCATTAAGGCCACTATTGGGTGCATCTTACGTAGCTTTTGCTTGACTGGCTTGACTGTCGGATCAAGTGTTAGATTATGCATGACTAGCTGTGGGTCTAGCCCCAACATGTCTTTGTAGGACCATGCAAAAACCTCCTTCTTCTCTTTGAGAAGGGCAATGTAATCGGCTTGCTCTTCGGGGGATAAAATTACCCCCAACTTGATGATTTGCGGATTCATTGGATCAGAACCGATGTCTACGTCAATCATCTCTTTGACTGACATGTGGGATCCGTCCTCCAACTGGTGTGGAGTTGGGATCAAGTGGATATCATTCACTAAATTTAGATCTGCATTGGGAACTTCGGGTTCCTCTTTAGCATGGAAGATATCTTGAGTCTATCTTGGGGTGAAATGAAACATCTCACCGCAAGGCTAGTACTCTGATGGGGATGGTGGTGAGTCAGCATGATCCTAGTCTATGGCATCTAGGTCTAGATACAATGGTCATGTTGGATCGGCTGGATTGTGGATGGGGGCGGTTAAATCAATGGAGATCATGTTGATGGAATGAATTTGGTCTCCATTACCGCGTGGGTGTTGATTCGGACATTCTTGGTGATCCTTGTACCCTAGATTTGGCTTTGTGGGTACTGGCACAAAAGGATTGACCCTATGTGTGGATAGAAGGATAGGGTTTGCCCTTGGTACCGATGGCCCTATAGGGTCTCTAGGTGGGAGGTGCTCCCTGTATGCCCGAAATGGTGGATGAAGCACTTGGTTTAACTATACTTGGTTTAAATGCCACCTATGCCTTGGTCCCATATTTAGATGTTCAAACATATCATCGATGTCTATGGGGTATTCCTGTTGCCTCATATGGTTGAGATATGCCATCTCAGTCTCATCCTCATAGTCGCTATCGAAGATCCATAGGCCTTCATTGGCTTCGACAACTATGTGCCCCTCTGGTTGGTATAGCCTCCCACTAGGCATTTCTTGATCACTATCCTCACTCTCTATGAAAACTAGAGATCTGGCATGTAGGTAGTCGATGTTGAAGAAGATACTTGGATCTTCTTCCTCTGGTGGATCACTTGGCCTTATGGCCGACATGGGAGGCTCGTTTTGTTCGAGCATGTTGATTTGGTCCCTTCTGGGTTGTTCCGCTCTCTGTGGGAGGGCTGGATTCTCTGGAGGTAGCAATTGCCCGATTGGAACATTAAAGGGGAACATTGCCACAAAGTTCTCCTGATAGTCGTCAATGGGTGTCACCTGCGAGTGATTGCTATCGGACTCAAAAGGGTCCCACGGTGCTACCTCATAATTTGACTCATCTTTAGAAGACCCCCCTTGATCTTTATCATATCCCTCTTGGAGGTTATTCCTTGAAATTTCCCCTTTCTCGATCAAAGGGGAGGGGTTGTTGAGGTCAACAAGGTTTGTTGTTAACAATGGGAGATAATCCCCCAATGTGTATGTTGTGTTGGGATTGGCATATGGATCTTGTGCCAACCCATCCCTATTTCCTAGACCTAGGCCTTGCATGGTTTCTACCAAGATGTCGAGGGGTAAAGGGTGGTTGAACCCTACTCCTGATTTATCATATGACATATGGTATCTCGGTTGACAAAGAACGTGCATTCCTTGTTCGTATCTGCCCAATCCATATCCATGCCAATTACATTGGTCTAGGTATTTCAAGGTGAAGTACGGGTTGGACAAATAGTCAACATTCTCAGCAAATGGCTCTTCATCCTCTTCCTCTTGTAGGTAGGGTTCAAGGCCATTCTCGAGGCCCCCATATACAAAGTTGGTCTGATTTGGAAGGTAGCCTAAAGGGACGATGGTGCCGATGGGGAGGCAAGGTTTCCCCATGTCTTGCATGGATTCGAGCGTGGGTGTTGCCATAACATTTCGCACTAGGTACTCCCCCAGGCCCGTATTGGCCATCTCAATGGTAATCGTCGATGGTTGAGGGGGAGGGAATGGGAGTTCTCCTTGAGTCCACTCCATGTTGGGTGAACTAGGTGTCTCAACTTCCATTCGGCTGGGCACATTGTTAGTAGAGATGGTTGAGACTAATGGTGGTACCTCCTCTAGGGGCTTCTTCCCATTGTCCTTCAGTGTGGCCACCATAGGTGACATTGTTGGTGAAGGGATAGACAATGAATATGGGCCAAGTCGGTTAGTTGAGGGACTCAACAGCGAGGATGTAGGCAAAATCAGACCCTGTGTGGATGGATTCAATTGAAAGTCCAAATGTGTTGATGGGAGGGTCGATTGTGGCATCAGTTGCATCGCATTGCAAAACTTAAAGGGCTCTAAGTTCGTTGGGACTACATGTACTTGCCCTTCGTATGTGTATTTGAGGCATTGATGGGCTATCGAAGGGACACACTTCATGTCCCTGATCCAAGTTTAGCCTAGCAAGATATTGTAGGCCATCTCACCCTCAAGGATGTGACACAACGTAGGAATGGTCTTTTGTCCTACTTGGATGGGCAGGACAATTGTGCCAACCATCGAGCATAACGCATCATTGAATGCTCGAAGAGTATAAGTGGATGCCATGATGTGGGATGCTGGTAGCTTAAGGTGTTTTAATGTCATTGTCGTGATTATGTTGCTAGACGAGCCAGTGTCCACCAACACCCTCTTGAATGGAATCCCATTGACCCGCATGATGATGTGCAGGGGTGGATCCACCATATCACTAGTCACCAATTTTAGTTTGTCTTCCCTAAAGGTTATGACTAGTTCTATGCATCGTCTCACATGTCCCACAAAGTTGTTGAAATAATTGGGTTCGTGGGGTTGTAGCTCAATGGATTTGAGTATCTCCATCAGAGCCTCCCGATGGGGCTGTGATTTTTGGATGAGCTCATAAATGGAGAGCCTAGCCGACGTGGTCCTTAAAATTTGAGTAAGCTTACTCCAAATCGTGGCCACTGGTCTAGGTGGGGGAGGTTGCGTAGGGTGTCGTGGAGGTTGTGACGTTGATGGAACATCTCCTGTAGCTGCAGCGGGTGCCGTCCTGTTTGGGTATCTTTTTTTTGTGTCACGATGCTTATCATCCCTACGTATCCTTGCATGGGGTAGTTTTGTGTTACCTCATTCACTTGTAAAGTCTGCATGTGCGTCATGGGCAGGCAAGGGGTATTTGAAGACTTCCATCTGTTGGTTGCTTAGCGCTACGAGATTATCTACCGTGAGCATTTTGTTGTCTATCAAGTCCTGCACTAAGTTTTTGAATTTCCAACAAGTGAAGATGTCGTGTCCTTTCTACCGGTGAAATCTACAATATAAGTCTTCCCTATAGCCCTTGGTTTTTGGCCCGTTGGGGTCTATGGGTCAAATTTTTGACAAGTTTATCAGGTTTGACATGACCAAGTGATCAAAGGAGTCTCTAGACTCCGTGAATTGTGTGAATTGTCGCTTAGGGCGACACTGCTAATTTTGCTCTTGTTTATGATTTTTATTTTCATAGTTATCAAGAGGAACTGCCTGATAATTAGCCTTTGGGGTTTGTGTCGTTTGTGCGGGCTTTGGTATAGTTATGGCAACCTAATTGACCGTGGCAGGTTTTGGTTGCGTGGGCCCAATTTTAGAAATTTTGGTCCACTCTTTCTTGCGTGGCTTGGAAATCTCACCATCTTGAATTTTGATCTCCTCAATTATCCTGGCTTGCACCAGGGCTTCTTCGAGGGTGGCATATTGCTGCAGCTATAATAGCACGGAGATCGACCTTATGCAACTCTTTGAAAATATTTGAGTCATGTCGACCATGGGAGGGAGGTAAGGCAGCTTTGAAAGTAGTGTTGTATCGCTCCAAAATTTTTGCACCCTTACCTTCAGGCTAAAGGATCCACGCCCGGAAGGGGGATGCGAGAAGGATGGAACGGTACCTCGGATTGAGAGGCCCTTTGAAGGTCCCGCCTCTCGGGGAGGGGTATTAAGGTGATTTTTTGACGGATGGTGGGGTTCACCAGGAAACGTTTAGTGGCAGTCTCCACGCCTAGGTTGGGAATGTGTTTGATGTGTTCAATTTTGCATTTAATCATTCAAATCCTAGGTTTGGCCAAATGAATCTAAGTTGTTCTATATGAAATGCAGATTTAAATGAAGACAGAAAACAAATTTAAGCAGAAAACACAGAGAATAAATTAAGTGAAGAAATCCATACCTGATCCGGATGTCTGATGGAGGTTCTAATTTTTGAAGCAGTCAAGATCGTCTTGAATTTGACAGGATCGTCTCCGATCTGACAGGATCGTCTGAGATCTGATGAATTCGTCAGAAGAATTCGTTAGAGACCTGCAATCAGAGAAATGGACACAGAATACAGAAAATGCAGCTATTCTGATAAAGGAAAATGATGTGAAATGACAAAATGATGTTAATAAGATAATCCCAAATAGAAATGCAAGTAAATTATCATGCTTTAATAGCTAATCATGATTTTATTATGTATTTAAGCTACATGGGTGAACTCCAAGATGCAGAATAACATGAAATAATAATAAAACTAACTAGATGCAGAATAAAATAGCAGAAAGGTATAGGAAAAGCGCAAACTCTGGGCACTGATTGCCCCCAATGTTGACTGTAGTCGAAATCATCTCGAATTGGGACGTGATCGTCCGAGATTGTACAAGATCATCTGCGATGATCTGAGCTTGCTCTGGCTGAAGAATAACAGAGTTCCTGCAAGAAAATTCGAAAAGCACAAATGCAGATGATAATCCAGGGTATTATAATGCACGCAAAGATCAAATTATAGGAAAATTCAGCCAGGGGAATGTCAAGGGGAGTGCCTAAGATTAAATAGGCATAGGAGGGAGGTTAGGAGGTTGGGGATCATCCCAATTTGGGAGATCTCCAATGGGAGGGTCTCTAACGACGTAGACACGCTTTTGCCCAGATTAGAGACGTCGTTGAAACAGAGGCTAATTATGAAAAATCAGTTTTGGGACGAAATCGTCTGGACGTTCCGCTCCAGACGAATTCATCCGATCTCGAGGCGATATCGTCTGATCGGCGACGATATCATCCAACGGACAAAACAAACTCTAAAAATGGCACGGAAAATGAGGAAACGGGTAGCAGGCGGTTTGGAGCGGTTTTGGGGTTGAAATTTGAATTTGAATTATTACTAAGGTAATTTTAATTATTTACTAAGGTTTATTGCGCCAATTTTAGGGTGCTACATTTTGCCCCCTCTTTAGCGAATTTTTCGAAGAAAATGCGTTAAAGATGAGTTCTTCTCGATCTACGAGAAAGCAAAAATTATTCCCATTTTTAGGCGACGATTCTAGGTCGAATCGTACGACAGCTTACTATGGTGCCCCCTCCGTGTTTTTACCCAAATCGAACGTTTGAGGTAAAAACGCGGAAAAGCAAAATTTAAAATGTTTTTAATTGTTTTTTGAATAAAATTAAGAAAAATAGGGAAAAACCCTAATTCATTTTTACTGTTCATTTTCCTGGTTTCTAGAGCTCTGCAGACAAGATGGTCGAGACAACGCACAGATCGACAGAGGTCCGACGCGGGCTACGGGTAAGGGTTCAAACTTAGTTTAGAAGGCTTTAATTTTGAATTTCATGTTTTTTAGATTAATTTTGAATGATTTTTGAGCATCGCGGCCATTTTTGGGCCGTCGACGTCGTCGGGACGAAATCGTCTCAATTTCGTCGAAATCGTCTCAATTTGAAATCGTCTCGATATCGCCGATTTCGTCCAAGGGCGAAATCGGTGATATGGGGACGATTTCGTCCAATAAGGGACGATTCCCTCTTGCGAAATCGGAGACGAATTTGCTCAAATTTTGGATGATATCGTCCAATAGTGGACGATATCATCATTTGTATGAAATTGAACTTGTTTTACTTGCATTTTTAATCACTGTGTTATTAATGATTTTTATTGTTTTGTTGTTTATGTTGCAGAGAGGATTATTAAAGAGCAGGGAATGGAAATACGATGGGTTGAGGGATGACTTGGCCGCTCTATCTCGAGCAGAGTGAGATCGGTTGGCTCAAGTCGGCTTGCAGCATGTGGCGGATATGCCACGGGGTTTCTATAGATATGGGGCTATTGACGACCCTAGCAGAGAGGTGGTATCCGGGTTCTTCTTGTTTTTGGTTACCGACAGGGGAGATGACTCCCACATTGGAGGATGTATGGAGGATTTTGAGGATCCCCATACAAGGATGGCTAATAACTCCCATGGCCAATCAGGGCCACGCGATGATGCGACTGTGCGGAGATCCGAGCTTCGCCCTGGAGAAGGGCGGAGTGAACATCGAGTCGCTACGCCAGATGCCTGGGGCATCTAGACTGACACAGGTTTTGGTTAGGGTGGTAGGTGGTCTCTTTGCTATGCCATCGAGTGGATGTAGAGTACCATGGCTATTGATAGATGTGGTCTACGACATGAGAGACCATGGGTACAGGTTTGCTTGGGGGAGCTTTGTACTATGCCGATTGTATAGGATCCTGCATGGGGTCGTATACAAAGGCGGTCGATGTCTGGTCATGACATCACTACTACAGGTTTGGTGCTGGGAGCACATCACGATGCAGAGGCCGATAGGGCTCCCACTGATAGGGATTGATGGGGAGAGGCCCCGAGTTTTCTACTAGTGGCTCCGGAGAGGGTCACAACAACGGATAGATCTGCCAATGTCCCGGAGACTACTTGATGACCTTATCTCCGACCAGATCACCTGGAGGCCTTGGAGAGATCATCCAAGGTGGGCCGAGGATGGACAGGAGCTGGCTCACATTAGGCGAACCTGTTGGCTGAGGATGGAGAGGGGAGAGGTGGAGCTCCATCGCTATGACCGAGTTTTGAGGCAGTTCGGTCTACAATAGGGGATCCCATCTCTCAGGGACTACGAGTTTTCCTAGACCATCTGGGATAACACTACAGTCAATGGGGCTCCAGATATGCAGCGCTTCTAGAGTGAGGACGTGGATGATGCCCCCATTCAGCCAGTGGATGGGGATGACATAGGGGTTGTTGATGGCTATGATGCCTGGTACGTAGGCATCCGCCCTCCTCGGATGATGAGGGCTCAGGGTCCGATTCATGTAGTTGTGCATCGGATGGGGAGGCGACACCAGGCAGCCATTGAGGTGGCACAGGGTCACGATGGGAGAGAGCAGAGGAGGCCACAGGCTCAGCAGAGGCCACGACAATGGGAGAGGAGGGAGGAGAGACCCCCTTCTCCATGGAGAGAGAGGCCACCATCGCCCGATAAGGGCAAGGGTGTCGAGGTAGGAGAGAGAGTAGTGAGATGGCTACTCTTCGAACGGAGACTATTCGTCTCTAGGCTCAGGTGCAGTCCTTGCAGGATGAGGCTGCACGACACCGAGAGGAGGCCACACAGCTCAGAGATGAGGTCGCGCACCTCAGAGCACGGAGCGAAGGGGCGAGCACTCGGGACTTAGCATGGGCTATTGCCCATATCACATTATTTTAGATGCTATACCACCATATGGTACCAGAGGGGCAGAGGTTACCACTGTCGGCCCACATTGTGGAGCCTATCATGATGAGGTCATCGAGGACATCATCACGATCAGAGTCCAGGACTCATAGCACCACATGGACTACGATGGGGCCACCTCGTCCACCTCAGGGGGGGGAGGAGATGAGGCTGAGAGCTCGAGAGGTTCTCGAGGCTAACTGCTACAGACTGCACTGCTTAGATTGATACATAGTGTTTATTATTTTTGATAGAGGATTGAGTATGTCGAGGTACAGATTGTGGCATACCGATCCAGTTTTGAGATGATGTATATATTGTTGATATATATATAGATGAGATATTTTTGATCATATGACTTGTCTTATGTGTTTGTATGATGCTTTAATGTTTTGATGTGATTGATTTGATGATTCATGTAATTATGTCGTTTGGAAATATTATGGTTTGAATGTCATGCTTTTAAAATTTAAATGAAATAATCTGATGTAAACAAATTGGTTGTTGTGGTGTGATTTGATAAAAAATAAAAGGGGACTTTTAACAATAATTTCAAAGGACATTGTCGCTATTATAGACCATTTCATGGAGTCGCCGCTCACTCGGTCGTCAAGCTAATCCCAGTATAGAAATATTGTTAAAAGTAAAAGCGTGCTTAAGAGACTGTCTTAAGACTTTGTTGTGATGATGCAAATGATGATGATGATGGTGATTTGTTTTCAGATTTCCATGAAAATAGTATGCATGAAATACAAAAAGAAAATGATTTTGCTAGGCATAAATTCCTAAGTGTGATAAAATTTTGAACAATTCCTTAGAATTTATACCATGGTTGCAAAAACTGAATTTGAACATAATGACATGAAATAGAATAAGTGTTTGTTTGTTTGTAAAGCATAATTGTGTAACATAAGGATGCAAATCACATGTTTTGATGAATTTTGTTTTTAAAATAAAGGGAAAAGAAAATTAGAACGATGGTTTGCGCTAGGCATAGAATTATAGATATAGACTTATACCATCATCGCGAAATCCAAAGAAGAAAATAGATTGTTGGTTTTATTGCAAGATGCATTTTTGACTTTTGAGAAACAAAATAATAATATGAAAATTTTGTTTGAAATTATTTTTGAAATTTTATGAGAAGATGTATGTAATTGCTTTGATACAAAACAAAAATTCTGAAATAAAAGGATAAAATTATTCGAAAAGAGTTACAGAAATATTTTAAATTATCTCAAAGAGAAATGTAGATTTATAAGGAATCCTCATGTGCAAATGTGAATTCATTACCAATCTTGATTTATCATAATGATACAAAATCTCTCAAATACAAATGTGTGTGCGATTGTATTGTTCATTTACCAGTTTTGAGCAAGATAATTTGATACAAGTGATTTGAATTAACCAAATAAGTGTTCATTAACCATGATTTAGATGCATATAACCGTACCAGACTACTATGTAAGTCGGGTTATCAAGAGCTAGCTAATCCATAAGCAGACATAGGTCTGTACAAAAGAAGGTCGCTAATGTGACAGACATATCACCATGCTAGGAGTTACCCAAGGCCAAGCGGGTTGGGCACAAACCACCTGTTATGGGGCTTACCTCACAGTTTTCGAATAATTGAGAATTCCAAGGATTCAAGCTCATCAACCCTTCTTTTCTTTTCAATGGGTAGGGAAAGGGATTTTATTGCTTTTGCTTTTGCTTTTCTTTTTTTTTTTGTATTTTTGCTTGATATTTGAGATAATGCTGAAATATTGTTGTGATGATTCAAAATAACCTTTTTCTTTTTCTCTTTTTCTTGAACTTTTTTTTTTTTTCTATGCTAGGGATACTTGCTCGGATTAGCTGTAGAGCAAGGGATTTTTATTCTGGGTAGGGGTGAGCTTGTCCTTTTGTCAATTCTCAAAGATTCTAGACCATGTGCATGATAGGATAGCAGGGGAAACTTTTCGCTCAAGAAACCACTTCTACTATGTAGCATAGCATGGACATTACAAATATAATCATTTTATTGTGAAAAGATATGCTTGGTTTAAGTAAATAACAAGATCAATTCTCTGTGCTCAAACTTTATTTAATGCCAATGTGGACTTTGATATAAGAGAGATTAATAATCATAACAAATAAAATCAAGATATTTATTTTTGTGTGTGTGAAAGTGCGGGATTCCAAATAAATGCTAATTTATCCAAAATAACTGAAAATAGAACTGCAATACTTCACAATTTGAGAGGTATGAAATAAAAGATGTTTTTTTGAATATTTTGATAATTTTGATGAATTGAAAGAAATACAATGTGATTGTTTTTTGGAATTTTGAAAATTTACTAAAATGAGACAAGATGTACAATATATACAATGACGAAATTACCAGAATTATGCATAATATCGCTTAAGATGCATAATATTCATAGGTTCTTTTAAATATTTACCATCTAAGGTAGCTAATTTGTATGCTCCCGATTCAAATTTAGCAGGTGATAATATATGGTCCAAGCCGATTGGGTTCAAATTTACCTTTAAGGTCTTTAGTTGCATTAGTATTTTTTTTATTTTCTTTTAAAACAAGGTCGTCGACCTCAAAGGATCGATGACGAACTTTCTTAGCATATGATCTTTTAAGCTTGTTTTGGTAGGCACGAAGATGCTCCAAAGCATTGATGCACTTTTCATCTAGGAGTTCCAGTGATCGAGTCTGCCAGCTCGATATTCATCTCCTACTTCGGTATCTTGAAGTAGTAGAGCCAAAGAAGGAACTTCTAATTCAAAGGGAAAAATGGCTTCGGTGCCATAAACCAAGACAAAAGGTGAAGTACCTGTGGGAGTACGCACACTAGTGCGATATGCCCACAAAGCTGGATATAATTGAATGTGCCAGTCGCGGCCAGATTTATTGACCAATATTTTAAGGATTTTAATTAAGGTTTTATTGGATGCTTCTGCTTGACCATTACCCTGAGGATAATAGGGAGTGGACCAGCGATGTTGAATCTTATATTTTTGGCATAATTTCTTAACATCTTTATTCTTGAAACAAGTTCCATTGTCTGAGATGAGATTTGCGAGAATTCCGAACCTACAAATGATTTGATTAAAAATAAATTTAGAGACTTGTGTTCCAGTGCAGGAAGCTAAAGGCATAGCTTCAACCCACTTCGTAAAATACTCAGTGGCGGTTATGATGAATTTGTGTCCATCAGATGACACAGGATTAATTTTGCCAATAATGTCTAAGCCCCATTTTGAAAAGGGCCAAGGAGATGAAATAGCCTCGAGTTCTTGTGCAGGGGCATGGACAAGGTCAGCATGTTTCCGGCACTTGTCGCAATGGCGCACATAATCATGTGCATCGGTTTCCATGGTAGGCCAAAAGTAGCCTATCCTAAGGAGCTTTTTAGCAATGACACTACCACCGAAGTGTCCTCCACAAGATCCATCGTGGGCTTCACTCAAAGCTGATTTGGATTCTTCTAGATTCAAACATCTCAAGAGGATACCTTCAAAAGATCTCCTATATAAAGTATTGCCAATTATTACAAATCGACTTGCTCGTCTACGTAATAACCGACGCTGGTTTCTATTAGAACTGGCGGGGAAAGTCCCATTGTGAAGAAAATCAAATATATCCGTATACCAAGGTTCAGGAGTAGTTTCATTGATTAGAAACACATCCAAAGGTTCTAAGCATGACTTATTTGAAGCGGGTTCCTGGAGTCGACGAATAATGATGGTGGCATATTCGTCATCTAACTCCAAGGGCAGAAGAGAGGCAGCTGCGGCCATAGCGTCAGCCGCACGGTTGCTAGTTCGAGGAATAGCTTCCAAGGTAACTTTATCAAACAAGGACAACAACTGCAAAACGTATGCTTTATATGGGCGTAATTTATCATCTCTGGTCTGATAAACTTCATTAATTTGGTTTATAACAAGTTGAGAATCACCAAAAACTAGCAAATGTTTAATTTTTAGTGCCAAAGCAGCTCGTAATCCAAGGATTAGAGCTTCATATTCGGCAGTATTATTGGTGCAAGCAAATGTTAATTTAAAGGACAAAGGTATAATGTGTTTTTGCGGAGATATTAAAATAATACCCGCACCAGCCCCACTCATGCATCGGGCTCCATCAAAGTATAAGGACCATTGTTCAACATGGTCTCGCCTCTAATTGAAGGCATTCATCAGGAAACTCAATGATGAGGGGATGGGTAGACTCTAAGGGTGCAGCGACTAATTGATCTGCTATGATTTGACCCTTAACAGACTTCTGTCCTATGAACGTGAGTTCAAACTCGCTTAGAGCAAGAACCCACTTTGTTGTGCGACCCGATAAATAAGGTCGACTCATGAGATACCGCAAGGGATCATATTTAGCAATGACATATGTTTTCTGATTGAGCATATAATGGCATAATTTTTGCATAGAAAATACGATTGCTAGACATAGTTTTTCTAATGTTGTGTAGCGGGTTTCATAACTAATTAAAGTTTGGCTAATATAATAATTAGCACGTTCTCTTTTCTCATCATCAAGTTGAGCTAACATAGCTCCTAAAGCAAAATCTGAAGCTAAAATATACAGGATAAATGAGCGATCAGGTCTAGGCGGTGAAAGCACAGGTGGGTTAAGGAGGTATTGTTTGAGAAGTTCAAAAGCTTCCTTGCATTCATCATCCCAATTAAAAGGGACATCCTTCTTAAGGAGCTTAAGAAAGGGACTGGTTTTGTTCGCCAGCTTATCGATGAAGCGACGGATGGCTTGAAGCTTACCTTGTAAACTTCGTAACTCAGATATATTAGTAGGTGCGGGCATATCAGTGATAGCCGCAATCTTGAGAGGGTCGATTTTGATACCACGTAAAGAAACTAAAACCCCTAATAGTTTACCGGACTTGACTCCGAATATACATTTGGCTGGATTTAATCGAATAAGATATTCTCTTAACCGATTAAATACTTTTCTCAAATCATCTAAATGATCATCTTCATTAATAGAGTGAGCTATAATATCATCTACATAATCATGTAGGATATCATGCATCATATCATGAAAGATATAAGTCATGGCTCGTTGATATGTTGCACCTGCATTCTTTAAACCAAATGGCATCACTTTCCAACAAAAGGTACCCCAAGGGGTAATAAAGGTTATTTTAGCCTGATCTTCAGGAGCTATCCTGATCTGATTATAACCAGAAAATCCATCCATTAGGGACATCATTCCACTCCCAACTAGTAAAATCAATGATTTGATCCATGTTTGGAAGAGGAAAATCATCTTTAGGGCATGCAACGTTAATATCTCTAAAATCTGTGCAAACCCTAACTTTGGTAGCTTCTTTCTTGGTTACTGGAACTACATTCGAGATCCATTCAACATAATCAATAGCTTGTATGAAAATAACATTCAAGAGTTTTTCTAACTCCCCTTTGACTAGCAAGGCCACTTTGGGATGCATTTTTCTAAGTTTCTGTTTAACAGGTTTAGCATCCGGATGGACTACTAGGTGATGCATGACTACAGAAGGGTCTAAACCTGGCATATCTTCATATGTCCAAGCGAAGACATCTTCATATTCTTTAAGAAATGCAATGTATTGCTCTTGTTTTTCTTGGCTTAATTCTGATCCAATACTGATGATGTGAGGATTATCCTCAGTTCCAATGTTAACCTTAATGACGTTTTCTACTTCCATGTGTAGATCTCTTTCAAAATTAGGTGGGGCAGGTGAAACGCCCAATTCTTGTAATTCCTGTAAGGTTAACTTGGATAATTCATCTTGAGGAGTCGTGGCCTCAAGCTGGGCTATAGTAGGTATAGAACCATCAAAATAAAAATCATTGTGTAACAACTCTTCAACGGAGACATCATGAAAAATATCTCCTTCCAACTCATCGTCGGATTCGGCAATCATTTCAGGGTAGGCTATGGATAGCATATTGCAGGTAAAATTATTCTTTGGATACAAAGAATCTTGTTTATCTAGATAATCCTGATAACATATGAGATGGTCATCATCCTTAAATGGAAAGGGCTGACCCTTACTAGGAAATAGGCCCACACCACAGCAGGCAGGCCACGGTTCTACCTCGAAAGGTTCTTTCATACCATTTTGGAAAGGTCCCAAACCTTTCCCTTTATAGCCCAATTTAAGCATTATGGGTTTAGCTTTAATATATTCATTAGCAAAATAGCATCGAGCATATCCATCACAATGCGTCTTGATGTTTCGGGGTATTCTTCCCCAATCATATCCTTTATAAACAAAAGCACAACTTTCGACTTGGTAGATACTTCCCATAGGTTGTGGGAGGCCCAAGGTACGAGGAGAAGGTGGGAGTTTATTTAAAAGGAGGGAAGTCAGTGTTGATCTCTTCTGATATAAGAATTTTAGAGAAATCGGGTAAGAGCTCATCAGTGAGAGCATAAGAGGTAGAAGGAACATTTCCTTGATCTTCTGATGTGGGAAGAATGCCTGTAGTGGATGATGATGTTATAGGGATATCGATGGATGAGTCTATGGGTATGGAAGATATAGGAGTAAAACGGGAAGCATTGGGTGTAGGTTTAGGCTCTTTTCGAGGTCCTAATGTGGTTTGTTCAGAATATGGTTGAGTTAAATGTATAGGTGTAGTTGATGGGGTAGATGATGTTATGGGTGTGTGTTTCACACGTTTGGATGGATGATAAGAACTAGGATGTGTGGATGACAGGGCAGGGCAAAATTGCACTCCAACGGGTTCTGCCAAAGCACACATATCAAAGGGTCTAGGATCACCATGAATGGTAACCAACTGGTTTTTAAATTCAAATTTAACACACTGATGTAAAGTGGAGGGTACCGCTCGCATCGCATTGATCCAAGGGCGACCCAAAAGTATATTGTACGATGCAGGGCAATGTACAATAAACACGGTTGTATCTAGGGTTCTAGGACCAACTTGCAAGGGTATAGTAATGACTCCACACGTTTCTTGTGTCTCGTCATTGAAGGCTTTGATAATCATATCCGTTCTTTTCATCTCATCACTCCTAAAGCCAAATCGTTGGTAGAAGTCAAAAGTGCATATGTTTAAAGATGAACCATTATCAATCAAGACTCGTTTAACAACTACATCTCCAATTAGGGCAGTAATATATAAGGGGTTATCCTTATGTAAACTATGTTGTGGGATATCTTTATCTCGAAAGTCAATACAATCGACTTCTCGAGTGATGATAGTATTGGACATGGCTTCGAGGTTGAATATTTTGAGGTACCATCATTTGGCTTAATGTGAGCATTAACTCATCCCTATGGGTAGGAGAAGATCTTAACAAGTCCAACAGGGAAATTCTGGCTGTAGTATTGGATAATTGTTCATTAATATTGTAAGGAGGCTTAGGTTGAACATTAGACATATGATTCCCTTTAGTGGGATTTTTCAAAATAAATGGAGCTGATCCATCATTCTGAGTTTGATCCTGTTGAGAGTTTTGAGCCTGTTGTCTGGTAACGGCTCCGATGGTACCTATAATGTTATATTGAAGACGTTGAACTGGTCTCGGTTGAGCGTTTATGGCTTGTTCATTAGGAAGGAACTGATTAGAAGAGGGTCGAGTAGTAACTCTTCTAGGAAATGGTTCTTCCGAAACCATAGCATCTGTGATAGGTTGAATCGGATCTGATTCATTTTCAGAACTATTCGATTGGTTTGAGGTGATGTCTATTTCACTTTCAGTATCCGATTCTACATCACTAGGATCCGGTGTTTGAGTATTATACAGGGGTCTGGACGTAACCATGGAGAAAGTTGTGCCAAATATTTGAGGATCCTGAATAGATAATTGTCTGCTAATAGTCCCTACATATCGGGTAGGAGGGGGAACATTATGATGTTCGATTTGATTAGCCACCTCTTTGCCATGCTGCGGTAAAGGATGTTGAAATATGTCCAATGATTGATTGGCATTCTGATTCTGATTTTGGGGAATGTTCTTTTGAGCGTTATTAGGAGCATTTTGTTTAGGTTGGAAGGCTTGCACCTCCATTTCATTATTATCAATCAAGTCTTGTATTTTATGTTTTAATCTTTTGCAAGAGTTTGTAGCATGTCCAGGTCCTCTATGAAAATCACAATGTAAATCAGCTCTGTATCCGGGTATAGTTGGATCAGGTTCCCGGATAGCTGGTAATTGAATCAAGCCTCGTGCTAGTAATTGAGGAAGAATGGTTGATAAAGGTTGATTCAATCTAGTAAATTCTTGGGGTGGTTTATCAGGAGGTTTTAATATAAACTTTTATGTTGTCTTCGTTGTATTGATATTAGCAATGTTTCTACTATCAGTGACTCCGTCACCTACAACTTGTTTGTTTTTGTACTGATTTCTAGATGTTTTCTCATCATCTTTCTTTTTAAGCTGACCTCTTCTAATGAGAGCATCTTCCACCCTTCGAGCTAAGTCTATAGCTTGATCGAATGTGGTCAAGGTAGCAGTTGATAACTCATAAGATATTTGTTCTTGCAAGTTATTAATAAAAATGTCCAACATTTCCCTATAAGGTAGCACAAAGTGCAGTTTTCCTGTCAACTACCTCCATCTAGCTAAGAAATCAGCAAAACATTCATCTTTGTCTTGTTTTAAGTTGTATAGATCTTTAATGGTCACGTGCCTCTCGATGTAGGCACTAAATTGATGGACAAAAGATTCAGCTGTTTCTTCAAAATTTCTCAAAGAATGAGTGGGTAGTTGATAGTACCATTCTAATGCCATTCCTCCTAAACTTTTTGGGAACATTTTTAGTAATAGCAAGTCATCATGTGATATATCATGACATGCTATCCTAAACATGCGAAGATGCTCTATGGGATCTTCAGTTCCTTTATATATAGGCAGGACGGGCATGGGAAAGTGTTTAGGGTATGGTTGTGCTACAACTATGGGATCCAAAGGTTGACTACACATCTCTCGATAATTGTACGAGGGACGGTAGGGATCTATCTGGTCCATGCGGGAAGCTAACTGTTTCACCATGGCTTCCAGATTATTGGTTTGCCCACCATATTGGTTCGGTAGGGCATTAATATGGGATTTGTGAGCATATGATGGAGGGACATGAAGATTAGATGCTATATTGCTATTGTGTAAATTGTTGGTAGGAAGGGTGTTATGAAGAAGTCTTGAAGTTGTATTATGTTGTATCCCAGATTGTTGAAAATTGGTGTTTGGCTTCATTTTAGGTTTTTGTCGATTTGAAGCATATTGATCTATAGTTTGGCGAAATAAAGCAGTGAATGAAGGTCTCTTTTGTGTGGGAATGATTTTAGGTTCAATAACAGGTTCCTTAGGTTGGGAAACCTGTTGTTGTTGTATGTTCTGAATCATAGTGACCATATCTCTATTGGATGGTCCAGCTTTATCACTTTCTTGATCAACAAAGGACAAGGGATTAGTGTGTATGTTAAACATATCTTCCATGGCTGCTTGAGTGTCACTAATTTGGCCTCTATCAATACGAACTGCCATATTAAGAGCACCAATATTATTATTGAAGAATTTCCAGAAATGATCTAAGTTATCAAAAGCAATAGTTCCATCTGGAGCCATTCTAGGGGATGAGGATCCTTCCTCTTTAACATTTTCTTCTTGTTCATCTACAACCAGCTCATCTTCTGGCTGTTCTAGAGTTTCTCCTTTCGAAATTGGATCCTCAGGAAGGGCATTTGATTTTTTTGTTTTCTTTCCTAACCAATCTTCTTCTTCTTCTTCTAGCTTTGTTTACCATTCCTAAGTCTAGTCATTGTGCTTAAACTTAGATTTCAGCAAATATATATATATATATATATATATATATATATGCAACAAGCTTAAGAGGTATATATTTTAATTATATACCTACTATAGTATTAAAAATAAAATGTTTTGGTTTTGTTATGTTTTTGGTTTTTTCTTGTTTTATAACAATATTATAAAGATAAAAAATAGCACACTAAATGCAAGAAACAATAATAATGAAAGCAATGATCTAGTTTTCTATAAACAATTTATAAATATCATTAACGGGCTCAAGTTCTTCAGGAGTCATGAAATGTTCCTCTTCAAATTGGAAATTGTTTTTCAGGAACTTAACAAAGTGTGCTATAGTGATATTATCTGTCTCAGACTCTGGTTGGTAGAAATAAAGTTCGTGGCAATATTCTCGATATAACACAGCTCTAGGAACTCTATTCCATCTTTTCCTATCCGCAAGATCGACCTCTTGGTCCTCTACACGACCTAGGAATTGGTGCACTATGGCTGCATTCTCGAGGAATTCCTCAAAGGTATACAACTCTAGAAGACACAAGGGCTCTCCTATAAGCTAACCACCTATGGCAAGCTCTCTGAAGTTCATGATAAAAAATGAGTTGATCGGGATCCAGGATTCTATCTAGGACAAACCTCTTGATTTGCCTAAGTTCAGTTGCTCTAGATGAAATGAGATCTAATCTCCTATTAAGTTCGTCCCACAAAAGTTGGTTTCTATCTGTTTCAGGCACACTAAGCACATAATTAATTTCTATGGCTGCTAATTGGTTTTCAACATTTATAGTAACTGCTAGTCTTTTCTTAGGAGCTACCATCTAAACATGATATGCAACTTAGTAGTTTTCTAATGATTTTAAATGCATCTATGTTTTTTTTTTGTTTTCAAAAGGTTTTAGTTTCACGTCGGGTTCACCAAAATGTATCGCTCCAAAATTTTTGCACCCTTACCTTCAGGCTAAAGGATCCACGCCCGAAAGGGGGATGCGAGAAGGATGGAATGGTACCTCGGACTGAGAGGCCCTTTGAAGGTCCCGCCTCTCGGGGGAGGGGTATTAAGGTGATTTTTCGACGGATGGTGGGGTTCACCAGGAAACGTTTAGTGGCAGTCTCCACGCCTAGGTTGGGAATGTGTTTGATGTGTTCAATTTTGCATTTAATCATTCAAATCCTAGGTTTGGCCAAATGAATCTAAGTTGTTCTATATGAAATGCAGATTTAAATGAAGACAAAAAATAGATTTAAGCAGAAAACATAGAGAATAAATTAAGTGAAGAAATCCATACCTGATCCGGATGTCTGATGGAGGTTCTGATTTTTGAAGCAGTCAAGATCGTCTTGAATTTGACAGGATCGTCTCCGATCTGACAGGATCGTCTGAGATCTGATGAATTCATCAGAGACCTGCAATCGAGAGAAATGGACACAGAATACAGAAAATGCAGCTATGCTTATAAAGGAAAATGATGTGAAATGACAAAATGATGTTAATAAGATAATCCCAAATAGAAATGCAAGTAAATTATCATGCTTTAATAGCTAATCATGATTTTATTATGTATTTAAGCTACATGGGTGAACTCCAAGATGCAGAATAACATGAAATAATAATAAAACTAACTAGATGCAGAATAAAATAGCAGAAAGGTATAGGAAAAGCGCAAACTCTGGGCACTGATTGCCCCCAATGTTGACTACAGTCGAAATCATCTCGAATTGGGACGTGATCATCCGAGATTGTACAAGATCATCTACGATGATCTGAGCTTGCTCTGGCTGAAGAATAACAGAGTTCCTGCAAGAAAATTTGAAAAGCACAAATGCAGATGATAATCCAGGGTATTATAATGCACGCAAAGATCAAATTACAAGAAAATTCAGCCAGGGGAATGTCAAGGGGAGTGCCTAAGATTAAATAGGCATAGGAGGGAGGTTAGGAGGTTGGGGATCATCCCAATTTGGGAGATCTCCAATGGGGAGGGTCTCTAACTGTGTAGACACGCTTTTGCCCAGGTTAGAGACGTCGTTGAAACAGAGGCTAATTATGAAAAATTAGTTTTGGGACGAAATCGTCTGGACGTTCTGCGCAGACGAATTCATCCGATCTGAGGCGATATCGTCTGATCGGCGACGATATCGTCCAACGGACAAAACAAACTCTAAAAATGGCACGAAAAATGAGGAAACGGGTAGCAGGCGGTTTGGAGCGGTTTTGGGGTTGAAATTTGAATTTGAATTATTACTAAGGTAATTTTAATTATTTACTAAGGTTTACTGCGCCAATTTTAGGGTGCTACAAGTGTCCTCCATTGATTTCCATCAGTAGCTATGGTCTCATCATCATACTGCTTAAGGCCAACTAGGTCGCTTAAGGATGCCTTCTTCTTGGTGTTGAAGGCAAAATGTTCAAGGAACGCGTCTACTAGCTGATCTAGATTATTGATGCTATGCTTCGAAAACTGGGTAAACCAATCCAAGGCAGGGCCAACGAACATGGTTATAAACGTTCTCAGAAGGAATACATCATTGTCCTGAATGCCAAAGCATTGAATTAGGAACCTGGTTACGTGCTCTTGGGCATCCTCATCCCATCTAAAAATTTCCAATTGAGGCATTTTGAAGTGGTCAAGGTATGGGGGTGCCAGAGCTAAAGGATGCATAGGGTGGCTGCGGAGCTGGCGTAAGGTGGGCTTTTGGAGCCCCGAAGTCTTAGTCTCCATAGACTCTAAGCATTCTAGCAGTGATTTGTATGCATTAGAGGATTTGATTTCCTCTTATTTGGTTTATTCTAATTATGAATTGCGAGGAACTTAAGGCCTATGGAGGGGTAGCCGGGTAGTGCCTCCTTGCCCTAGTAGGGCATTTCAGCCCACTCTTCTTCCTGCTCACATTCCTCATAGGCCTCTTGAGGAGTTTCTAGGCATGATCTATAAACATGGATGGGTTCCCGAGGAAGGCACCCATCATTGGTTCTAGAAGTGGCTTCTCGCTCAGGTCTAGGAGGTCTTGGAAGCAATGCTTGATAAGGTCGTGGAGACCTATCTCGTACTAAGGGGTTGTGCCTCTCATAAATTTATGTCTTACGTGTGCGAGGGGTTGGAATCCTCTCATGCATAGTGTTCTGGAGCAACTCATCTGTCTGGCGCCGAATGCACTCTTTGTTAAGATGATATAGTTGTTCTAATTGTTGTTGTTCTTGCCTAAGTTGCATGATTTGCACTTGGCGACGACATGTTTGGTAAATGCCAAGTCAATTTATTTTGTTGTCCTAGGTCTAGGAGGCCTAGATGCCTCCCCTAAACATCTATCTCAGTTGTGGTGATTCGAGATCTCTATGGGTCACTTTCCTCTGTCGAGGTTAGCAGCATTCACCCGAGGCTCTGGCCTCAATAGGTGGTCTTGGTAATCAGCAGGTGCAGAGGTGCATTGCTCCCACGTGGTGTATTGCTCTTGAGGAATATACCAGTTTTCCTCATGCCCCCTTTCATACATGTGAAAGGGACAAGCAGAGTTGACTCACCCTATATAAAGAGCCTTGCGCTCTATATTTGGTTTATTAGTTCTAATGGTAATGAGGGGTGGAGGAGGAATGATATAATCATGTGGGCCCTTCTTGTGAAACCTATGCTGCTCTAGCACTTCATCGCGCAGTGACCACTCATAATGCGTGTCTAGGGGGGCCTTCCCATATGTGTACTCCTCCCGAGAGGGTCTGTGTTGAACGGGAGTGCCCCTCAAAGGGATGCCTCTATAGTTCTTTTTTGTAGTGGCATAGTGTGGACTATGTTGTGGGTCATGTTTCCAAGGTGGTATAACCAAGTCCTTGGGGCTATAACGGAGGCGACTTGTGCCTCCTTGTATACTTTTTATAGCTTCTGCCCATGATTGGGCTTGGCTATGGGTATACACCATGGTGGTGATATTTCTTAGAAATATATGTATATTTTTATCTCATTTACAATTTTTATGATGTACCAAGCAAAAGGGGACCACACAAACAAAGAAATGATTATCTTGTTTATAGATTAAATGTGTGCCCTAGATCTGGTTCAGTGTGTTTGATTTTTGCTATGTAACTCTTGTAAACAAAACTTTGTTATACATGCATATTGAGGGCTCTTGTATCTCCAAAATGGTCGTCCCTTCAATATACCATTGCCAGGCCGTTATACCGAACCTCTCAATATACCTGCCCTTACATGAGGGAAACTATTGGTACGCGAGAGCAAAACAGTAAATGGAACATAGGCGGTATGAAAGGGGGATCCCTCTATTTTGACACCTACCATATAAGACTTATCCTCATGCACGAGGAATAACCCCCGTTACACTTGGTTAGCTTTCGTTAGGATTTATGTCTAGCAATGGTCGCGATTAGGGTATATGTATGCAAAATCCAAGCCAAGGTGGTGATGAAATCCACCGTTGGTCTTGATCAAGTGTTGGGGTATTAATACCAACTCCTTGATGTCAATTTTATTATGTGGTGTGTGTGGTTCCTTTTAATTGTATAAAGAAATAAAACATACAAAAAAAGATGATTCTCACTAATGCAATGCTTTAAAGTATGTTTTATCTTTCAGAGACAATTAGTAGCAAAAAGGATATCACAAAACCTAACTAGAACTGAAACCTAGAATGAGGACTTGCCATTTGTGCAAGTATCATGCAAGCAAACTAGAGAAAATGCATTCCTAATCAAGCTCCTTCAATTTAATTTACTCTATGTTTTTATTTTTTTCTTTATTGCAAGAAAGGAAAACAACTACTTAACCTTTCTACGCAAGTGTCTGAAAATAAAGCAAAGAAAGCAAAAAATTGTAGAAACAGAAAGTAGAAAAACATAGAAGATGTGTAGAAGGCCTACCTTTCCTCTATATAAACCAGATGCCTCTGAGTTTCTACTTAGAAAATGCACAAATATCTAATCGTCCTAGGGTGGGATTAATAGCAAGTCTGCATCCGTCACAGGGTGGGACGAATATGTATTCGTCTCGGGGTGGCATGAGTAGCAGTCCAGTTCTCGAATGTGTAACACCTGCAAAGAGACCATAAAATTTGGATTAGAAAATTGATCTTAATAGTAGGGGACATGGTCCCACCATGATTTCCACTAAAATCAAATGTAGAAGGACAACGTACTAGATATGATGCAAACAAAATGGATATGGTGTAGATGCTAAGTCCTACGAATGTGATGAACAAATGCATGAAGGAAATGAAGCAAAAATGAGATGTAAGAAAAAAAAAGTAGGGCCTATTTTATTAATGTTTTATTTTAATTTGGTTACAATATGTCCCCCCTCTAGGGATCAGAACATTTGATACAATTCGTTACATCAATGGATGGTACGCTTTTAGTGTCTTCCGCATGCCCACATTTGAAATGGATGGGAAAAAAGTTACGGTCGCTTGTGTCTGTGTGTTCATAATTCCTTGATGCCCCTCTGGTGTTCTTGGTGGTGAGATCTTGTGCACATAAAAATAACAAATAGTTAATAGCATATGCAGATATAGGAAAACATGCAATCCCCAAAGCCTCCGGCTAGTTAATATATAAAAGAATGAAACGATGGCAAAAACATGTCATCATGAATTCAAAATTTGACAAAGGCATGGAGACATCATCAGGGACACATTTCAAAAAGAATAGTCAATAAATCATGCACATATTTCTAATCGCTTCGGGGTGGGACATTGGGGACTGTCACAAAATGTGCAAAAGTGACCTTGCAAATGTCCTGCCCAGAGGCCTCCAAAACTCTTGCAAACTTGGGGTTAGGCTAAAATGGGAATTTTAAGATGACCCAAAATGTCATATTTGGCAGATTCTAGCCATATTGTCCTGTATCCTAAGGCGCTCCCTGTAGGTTAGTAAACACATAAAATGATAAAAACAAGGTCAAATCATGTCAGAAAGCAATGAAAATTGGAAAAAAACATAAGTACATAAAATACAACATAATGCAAAAATAATAGTAAGGAAATAATGCACAAATTTCTAATCGCTTCGGGGTGGGGCGATTAGGACTACAACAGTGCGGGGGGGCGCCCGAGGGAAGGACGACCATCCTTTGGGGATTAATTTTGGCACAAATCCAGGTGGGATGGGTCTAAAACCTTCTATGTGGTTGTTTCTATGATTTTTGTGTGGTATTGTAGCTGATTTCTTCGGTTTTGGGTTTAGATTGCATTCCTAGTGTTCACCTGATAACCTCTCTTCCAAAAGAGAAATTAGGGATGTAGGAAGCACAAAGAGAAATGGGGGTATAATTTGCAAGCACTCCATTGCTCAAAATTCTCCTGCTCTATTCATCTTGGGGTGAGGAGGCTCACCTTTTTATAGACCTAGGGGTATCCTTTGAATGCGCATGTGAGGGCGCCACTTGGCTCACCATGCCTTTTTGGGGGAGAGAATATTCCTCCTTGATTTAGAGCCTCCATGATCAGGGCATGCTTGACTGAAGTATCTCTCTCTGATTTGAAACCATTCCTCACAATTGCATGCCTTGAAGGTGAATTTGGGTGGCAGATCTGGGCTGCCATTTGTCAAGGATTGACTTTTTGCCAGTCAAACCTGCTAATCGTCCCACCATGGAGCGATTGTTGCTAATCGTCCTGAGGTGGGGCGACTAGGATTCTAATCATCACAGGGTGGGACGAATAGGGAGCAAAGTGCTTAAAAGGTGCCAAATTGACCTCTGACCTTCCAAAACTGATTTTGGAGTGGTTAGGACCACTGTTTAACCTCTGGAGGCTGCCCTAGGGGGTAAGTATGCCAATTCGATCAGTGCTTGTAGTCACATAATCGAATTGGTGCTGTTTTGGTGTCTATAAATGGATTGGGCTCAATTAATTTTCTTGATTCATCCTATCCCTCCATAGCCTCCATGGCTCCAAATTCCATTTGATCTTCAACTGGGTAGCCAAAGTGCTCCTCTCAATGTATGCAAGTGAGTATGCAATTCGACAAGGCTTCACTACTCTTCAACTCAAGGTTCATATATATTTTTCCTAATTTTGAGGGGGGTTTTATAGATTTTAAGGAGGCCATGTCTTAGCTTCATGGAGAAGCCAAGATCGAGAAGGGAAAACTAGGGCAATTGAATAGAAACTTCTGGAGTTTTTTGCCCTCCAAATGCTTGAATCTGCAACCAATTGGCTATTGCAACCGATTTTGGATCGACCAAGGTCCAACTAATTTTTGAGGCTAGCCACGACTTTGAGGCACGGTCAACTTTGTTAACCGTGAATGTCAGCCACGACCAACATTGATTAGACCAAGATGACTAAATGAGTGGTTAGAACCACTGCTATACCTTAGAATCTGTCCAAGATCTTCCATATGGTCTTCTAGAATGTCCCATATGAGTAGTTGCCTCAAAATAACGTGTTTGAGGTGTCTACAAGAACAAAGGAATACTTTTATAAGTTCATACTGGTAGTATGCTCTTGTTGCTCTTGATCGAGATCACGGGAGAGGAGCCCAAAATTTGAAAGGCCGTTCCTTAAAATCAGAAGGTCTCTTATTCAATCTCCCAATAAGGAATCGAAAAGGAGCTCTTGAGACTTAAAGGTATTGGTTGCCATGGATTATATACTGGAGTGGTTTTGAATGACCCAAAGTCGACCATCGAATTACACATACATTTTGACTCACCTTACCCTCAGTTATCTCATTATTTTATGGAATAACATGGAATCGAAGATCATTTTGATAAATAACGATATCTCCCCTATAAAATGCCTTTTTAAAAAGAGTGGCTCTCTCTCCTCTCCTCCACCATATAAAAGGGCCTTTTAAAATGGGGTCTTTTCCTTTTCGAAATAGAGCATGGGGACCTTTAAGTTGGAAGGCAAGATTTTATGCATTCGCTTACTTTAAAATGAGGAGCTCAACACTTGATTAATAAGATCATTTTAAATTAATAAGTTGAACCAACTTCATTACTAGGATGATCAAGAAGATCAACTTATGCTACTAATTGAACGGATTCCAAAGACCTAATTCTCTTTGTCTTTATTAAGGAGACAAGACAAATTTAGGACAAAGAAGAAAGCTCCACTCCTTATGGATGGAGAGCACACTCTTCATTTATGCCCCAACCTTTCTTATTAAATTCCTGTAAACCTTTTTTATAGAGGGGTAAGGACCATTCAAAGGTCTTGCGGAGGTTCTCGGAGAATAGTCTGATGAGTAGGGGGTGGAGGGCCGAGGGTAGAGAAATTGACTGGACCTTTTTCTTAAAATAGAGAGGATAAATGCACTGGACTTGGTTGAGGGTCGATCTTTGAATTAAATTAAAGGCTCGTTATTTCTCTTTTACTGAATTGAGTCTCTTATGCCTTTTAAAAGAGGGGAGGTAAGAAGGAAAAGGAATTAATTAATGAAAAATAATCATTGGAAGGGACATACTCCCTACTTAGTCCAACTGGGAGGATAGGGGGGCCCGGTGCATAACTACCTTTTCTCTCATGGATGGATCTACCTGGCCTTAGCCCAAGATATTGAATCTATTGCATTTCTGGACATTTGAGATGACTTTTTCCTAGTTTCAGCCTTAAAGAGGAATTAAGGTCAATGGATAGTGGCTTATTCATCCTGGGCTAGGGGTTGGATCCGAACTAGATACTCTGGCTCCCAAAGACTAGTGTTATACTAAGTTCCGGCGGGTGGGATTTCTAAGGCGAACAAAGAAAAGGCCCGCTCTCCCCTCCATTTTAAAGGCAAAAGTGGGGGCAGGCTCTCTATCTATAATGGTCCTAACATATACATTAACTAGTATAATGGATGTAATTGTCTTGACCTAATCCACCATATGGATCCAAATTTATCCTATCATAATTTTACTATGTAATTATATCATAATGTATATGAGGTATGATTTAGAATCCCAATTTTAAAGACTTATCCAAAGAATTAAGAGATAATTTATGCTTTTAAGCACTCAACCAACCAACTCCTTAAAAGAAATATATTCTTAAGAGAGAGGACTAGATGGATGACCCGACCTAACCAACATTAATCAATGAGTAGCAGACTAGGTTCCTATGGAACAGTAAGTTGCTCACTACATTATAGATAGAGAGGTTATCGAATTTATTGTGTCATTCAAGAATATTCTTTGGAACCTTGATAGAGAGAGGGCTCTTAAAATACTGGTCGATTCTTTTCATTTTGGTGCACTCAACCCTTCTATCCATAATGCATCACAGCCATGAAAGAACCTCACATGGGATAATCATTATTAAATAAATCATATAGACATAAGGATCAAGGCTTGATGGATGGATTTCTAAAGGAAGTGTGCATGCTCTCTCCACCCTATTTAAAAGTAAAAAAATAGGGAAGACACTCTCTCTTTGAGAGGCATACCCAAAGGATTTTATGAAAATAAGAGAATGAGTAATTGTATGTTTTGTCTCGATAGGTGTTTCCTAAGAAGGAATTGAAATGTGTGAGTATGTATAATGATAGATGTAGATTGCTTTTTGAATTGCATGTGTGTAATGAGTGTAGATAGTTTGAAACTAATATATTTTTTGAGCAGGTTACTCCTTGATTTTGTTGAAATTTGATATAGTGTCTTTGATTTTATTAACATATGAGAGGGTAAAAAGGATATATAAGTCCATTACCTAACGCATATGCAAATATTTAAATGTACAAGAGGAATTAAACTTAATACTTGTCACCTCTAATGTGTGAAGAAATTAATATTTGAATAAAATTAAATATGCATGGAGGAAGGAAAAGTGATTAGTATGCTATAGATGAAATGAAATATGCTTGCAAATGAAAGAAAACAACAATAGAAAAAGAGATGCTAATTGAATAACATGAATAAAACCCATAAATCAAGAGATTAGTGACTAAAAATGAAGGTAATAAGTAAAATAAACCCAAAAGGGACTACAAGGAAGGTGTTAGTGACTGAAAATAGAGATTATAAATGCTATATGACCTACAAAGAATATTTTGGAAGCATAAATATGGAACAAAAAAAAGGAGATGTAAGCTGACACAAGCCAAAACACAAGTTAGCAAGGATAGAAATTAGAAGAGCAATGCATAAAAAAAACAAGAAAATTGGAAGAGAAAGAGGTATATATTAAAACTTTAATCTTTATATAGTTACCTATTTTATCATTGTCAAGGTTTATATGACTTGAATGCACAATATCTCTTAAATTTATTTTATGTCAAGGTCTACCGTCAAGACCTGAAATCTCTTTATGTCAAGGTTTCTAAAATCTAATTCTTCAATATCAAGGTCAATTTCTCTGTGATCTAAAACTTCAATATCCTACAACTTTAATTAATATTTGTTGTATGAAAGCTTACTTTTAGATAGGTATATCAGCCCTTGATATATCCTTCTTTTCTACTTTATCCTTGTAGTTTGAAGATGAAATTATTGTTATTTTTTTTTGTGGAAGCTTCTCACTCTTTTGATGATCAATCTTTGATGTCACTCTATCTCAACAATGTATTAGGCTGCACCTAATAATTCCCAAATAATGTCAAGGTGTCTTTGATGTCCTTGATGTTTTTATCTCTAAAGTCAAGGTGACTTTTATGTCCTTGATTATTTTATCTTTGAAATCAATATCAAGGGTTGGCTATGTCCCTGTAATGACCAACTTATCTCAAAAGTTGTTTTACCTTCCAATATACATGATTCATTATCTTCACTAGTTATACTTCAACCATGGAAAGACTTTTGTTAGGAGCCCATCCTAACACCTTGATGTAATAGTCTTGTGGAATGTGGGTTACATCAATGTTAATATTTTATAATATTTTACTATAGTTTGGATTAAGAAGCACCTAGACAAATGGTGCCCTTCTATGTAACCATTTTTCAAGAATGTAACTAATTGTAGTTTAGGAGATTTTAGCCTGGATAGTATTTTGTATGTAAACCAACCTTGGGAGTTAGGTGCTAGAGGAATTCCTTAAAACTACAAGGGGTAGTATTGTATATATATTTCTACATTATTGAATGAAGTATTGAATGAGGTTGCCCCCTCAAAGAGGCTTTCGATTTAGTGCTATTGCGAGATTTTTTCTTTCTACAATTTATTTTCATAATGTGCATTTTATTTCCATGAATGTGTTGTGAGCATATATGTTTATTTTAATTATTTGTGTGTGTTTATTTTTAATAGTAGGTTACTAATAAGTGGTATCAAAGCACTTTTTAAGGTTGTGTTTTGCTACGACTACGATAGTTTTTACCATTTTGACTACTAGTTTTTCCTTATAAAAAATAAAAAACTAGCCAAAAATAGTCTTTTTTATCCATAGTAGTTGAGTAGGTTAGAAATCCTATACTAGGGTTTTTAAAATATCATGAAGGAGCTATTATTATTGGCTAAGCTAGATAGCCCATAAAGCATCTAGTGAAGTGAGGGGTGATCAAGCTCCAATACCCAGGACTCAAACAACACTTTCACATCAATTTGAGCTCCTGCACATCTTTGGGTGTATCAAGAGACTATCTAGGATTAAAAAAAAATTTATCCCTAGGAAGCTTTTTGGTCTTGTATTGTCTATAGTCCATTAGACATAGAATCTGAGATGATTACTCTCTTGTACTATCAGAGAGGTAGATGGTATGCTCGAGGTAGATAGTATGCTTAAGGGTATGCGTGGAACCCTCCTTGAGTAGTGGCCTAAAATACTGGTTTGAGCATTATTGTTCATCAGTATGGTATAAAAGAGGGATTATGGGTATTACATACACCTTTTTCTAGCATACCCTAGTTCTGTATAAACCTTTAAATAAGTTTATTCATTCAAGTCTTTTTGTTTTGCTTAACCTCCAATCACAAATTTGAACCTGTTACCATATCCTTCATAGAAATTGAGCATATGAAGAACAAATCCCTATTCCAGAGTTCCTACATGCAAAACGAATAATAAAAAATCACAGAAGAGTATAACAAACAAACAAAAAACTTTAGAATCTAAAACAAGGGCAACAAGGCAGTCAGAGTTAGTTATAGTCAAGAAATTCTATCAGTAATAGTTATTACAGGGTTTTCAAGATATCAGTGTCATTATAGTTACCTATGACAGTTAGAATAGTTACTTGGATAGTTAGAACAATTACCTATGATAGTCATAATAATTACTTGGACAGTCAGAATAGTTACCTATGATAGCTAGAAGAAAAACATATAAGAAATATTTATGATAGAGTTAGAATCAGATAGGGTATAGAATAGTGTTAGGAATCAGTCAAAAGTTAGATTTTTTAGAAAAGGGTGTTTGACACAAAACTCAATTTTTGAACCAAACCTCCAAAGAAAAAATTGACCACACCAGTAGACTGGTCAAAAAAATAGTAAAAAAAACGTCTAGGATGCCCAAAATTAGTGTTGTGGTAATTAGATCATTGTGATTATTTTTCAAGCTGATTATTTTGATATACCACACTCAAACCATTTTTTGAATATTTACTAAAAATAGTAACTCCTAAAATCACCTTTATATTTTTAGCAAGTTTCATAAAAATGATATAAACCTTTGAATA
Organism: Wollemia nobilis; assembly: GCA_028583015.1. Classification (NCBI taxonomy): domain Eukaryota; kingdom Viridiplantae; phylum Streptophyta; class Pinopsida; order Araucariales; family Araucariaceae; genus Wollemia; species Wollemia nobilis. The sequence continues at coordinate 345,417 of JAQPPZ010002590.1, forward strand.
TGGCTAGGGGTACTTGACAACAGGAATTATATAGGGATATTCAATATAAAGTGGATGCTCTGGTCACCAAACTATATGATTCATTTAACAAAAACCTAGAAGTGATACATTCACAACTCCAATATTTCCAAGAAACTATGACTAATATTTCCCTTGCACAAAAAGAAATGAAGGTTGAGTTGGAAATTCATGTCTCTACTGGTTTCGTAGATCACCATGACCACAAAGACATTGGTACAAGCAACCACCAATGAATTATCCCAACTCACAATGGAATGAGGTTACCAAAATTAGACTTTCCCAAATTTGATGAAAAAAATCTTGAGGGATGGATTTGTAAATCTAAAAAATATTTCACTCTTCATAATATTGATCGTTTCCTATGGTTTATTGTTGCTTCTTTTAATTTTTAATTTTTTTTAATTTACATGGTGGAATCGGTAGCTGCCATGAATCCGGGAAGATTGTCCGACTTTTATGGCCGCCACAGTATTCTGCGCTATCCGCCCCAGAAGCCGCCACACAGATCTTCGCGTAGACTACCCCTATAACCACCATGCCACAATAATTTTAAACCTTTTATGCTGCTGAAAGCACCAGGAAAGGTACAAGTGTTCAGTTTGGCGAGGCTCGAGATTTGAACCTTGGACCTCCGCCCCCTTATGGGGTTTGGATGAACCAATTGGTCTACACCTCGGACCCTTCTTTTAATTTTGAATCAAATATATTTCATTAGTTTTTATGGCTTTGAAAGGCCGAAATTGACATTTCTTAAATTTAATTTAGGTAATGCCTACTCACTCACTTTGGTCCTAACAATTTTGAATATTTTATAGGAGCCCTTTTCAAACTCAAATAAATCTCAACCGTTCAGTAATATCAAACTCAATTTGAAAAACTTGCCAATTGAACCACTAGTTTAAGTGTTGATTCTTTCCAAAGTCATTTTGTGAGTGGACTGAAGGATGACATCAAAGCTGAGGTTAAGTTGTTACGACCTCAAGCACTACCAAATTCCATATAATTGGCCAAGTTGGCAAAAGATAATTCAAGGCTCTCAGTTTCAATCAAACTTCTAAATTTTCTCAATCTAAGGGATCATTTTTGACCAAGCCAATGCCAAATCCTACTACTAAATATCCACCTATAAAAATATTGAGTCATCAGGATATGGAAAGTAGAAAGGCATAAGGGTTATGTTACAATTGTGATGAAAATTATTCTACAAGGCACAAGTGTGTACAACAAAAATTGTACTTTCTCGATATGGACAAAGTTCCTATTCTAAAATTATTTGAGGATGAGGAAGATCATCAAGAAACAAAAACCATAGACCATATGACTGAGCAAGAGGAAACCCAACCAAAACATGTTGTACATGCTTTAGCAAGAGTATCCACCTCCCAAACTATGAATATGATTGGTCATTTCAAGGGACAAAGGATTATCATTTTGATTGACTAGGGCAATACACATAATTTTATTGATCCACGTAGCCAAAAAAGGAAATTATTACATTACCACCTATAATTTCTTCAAATTCATAATTTCTAATGGTGGAACCCTACCATTCAAAGGAAAATATCGTAATGTTAAACTAAATATTAGGGACTATAATCTCAATTATGACATGTTTATCTTACCCTTAGGAGGGTTTTATATGGTTTTGGGAGCACAATGGTTGAAAGTGTTAGGACTAGTCTTATGGGCTTTTGTAGAATTGTGGATGAAATTTATCTAGGATAGACAACAATATAGTTTTCATGGCATAAAGGCAATAGTTCAGTTTATTTCTTCTCAAAATATGGAAATAAAAAATATTTCCATGGAGTGGTACCTCAACGTTTTTCTATCACTACCCCTAAACAAGGGGAGTCTAATCAACCACAATAATTATAGGATATATTAAAAAACTATGCTCATGTCTTTGTGGAACCCAAAGGGCTTCCTCCTCAACGCTCACATAATCATGCAAAACAACTTTCCTAGCAATATACCTCCTAATGTTCATCCATACCAGTATGCTTATGCTTAAAAAAACTAAAATTAAGAAAATTGTGTAGGAACTTCAAGCTTCTAGAATTATTTGTTCTAGTGTTAACCCCTATTCCTCACTAGTGTTGTTAGTAAGAAAAAATTCCGGCACTTGGTGATTTTGTGTGTATTATCGAGATCTTAACAAAATCACTATTAAGGATAAGTTTCCTATTCCTATCATTGATGAACTACTTGATGAGTTACATGGGGCTTAGTATTTTTCCAATTTGGATTTGCAGTCAAGCTATCACCAAAATCATATTAAGAATGAGAATATTCCCAAAATAGCTTTTCGAACTCATGTGGGACATTATTATTTTTTGGTTTTACCTTTTGCTTTGACCAATGCACCTTCCATATTTTAGAGTTTGATGAATTCTATTTTTTATCCTCTTCTTTGTAAATTTATTTATCTTTTTTATGACATATTGATCTATAGTCACACATGGGAGGATCATCTTCATAACTTAGATGAAACTCTCAAACTATTGTATGACCATCAACTTTATGCAAAGTAATCCAAATATTCCTTTAGCCAGTAGAAGGTTGAATATTGGGGATGCATAGTCATTAAGGAGGGAGTTCAGATTTATCCTAAGAAAATTCAGACGGTTCAAAATTGGCCTAAACCCTATACATTGAAGGGACTTCATGGATTCTTGGATCTTATAGGATATTATAGAAAATTTGTGAAAATTTATGGCAAGATAGCAGCTCCCTTGATAGCCATATTGAGAAAGAATTATTTTGTTGAGACTGATTTAGCTGAGAAGGCTTTTGATGATTTGAAGTATGCAATGACTAACACCACAAATTTGATCATGCACAATTTTTCTAAACCCTTTTCTCATTGAGAGTGATGCAATGGGCATGAACATAGAGGCAGTATTAATGTAGAAGGGTTGACCATTGGCTTTCACTAGCAAGCCACTTTCCCCTCAAAACTTAGGTAATTCCACTTATGAGATGGAAATGCTTACCATTTTACATGTGATCACCTATTGGTGACCATATCTTACTGGTTGATATTAATCCATTAAAACTGATCATGATAGTCTAAAATATTTTTTAGAACAAAGGATGGCTACTCCAAAACAAAAAAAATGGGTATCCAAATTGTTGAGGTATGACTATGACATATCTTATAATAAAGGTAAATAGAATGTGGTGGTCGATACCTTGTATTGTCTCCATGAAGATCAGACCATATTACATGTTATCTACATACCCCTTTTGCAATGGATTCACCAACTTCATGATGATCACACTAAGGATTCCTCATTGCAAACTCTCATATGCACTCTCCAAGAGGATCCTCATTCCCACCCTAGATATGCTTGGGATTGTCAAGATTTATGATTTCATGACCATTTGGTTATACCATTTTAATCCCAAATCAAGGACCTTATCCTTTAATAAATGCATGCTTCTCCCACCACTGATCACTCAAGTTTTCTCAAAACATATACCCACACCAAGCATATTTTTTTTGGAGGGGAATAAAAAAGGACATCAAAATATTTATGGCCAAATGTGGTCACTACAAGCACATGAAAGGTAAAGTTATGAGTTCTCTAGGGACACTTCAACCTTTTCCCATTCCTAAGTAGGTTTAGATAGATATATCTATGGACTTCATAGAGGAGCTATCCAAATTCAAAGGAAAATATGTTATTATGGTGATAGTGGATCATATTTCAAAGTATGCTCACTTTTGTTCCCTATCCCATCCTTATACTACATCCATTGTTGCCCAAATATTCCTTGAATCCATATTTGGCCTCCATGGGATGCCTAAATCCATTGTCTTTGACTAGGATCCTACCTTCACTAGTCATGTTCGTAGGAACTATTCAAGTTGTAGGGGACACAACTCAAGATGAGTTTAGTCTATCAACCTCAAATCGATGGTTAAACTAAATTATCAAAAAATTATTGAGAATCTACCTTCATTTGCTTCACCTCTAACCATCCTACTCATTGGGCTAAGTGGCTTCCTTTGGCTGAATGGTGGTATAACACCACCTATCACTATTCCACTAAGGTGACTCCATTCGAAGTAGTCTATGGTCAGCTTACACCCACTCTAACTTCTTACATTCCAAGCAGCTCGAAGGTTCAAGTTGTGGATTGCACTCTTTGCCAGTGTGACTCCATTCTTTTCCAACTCAAGCTTAACTAGGACATGGCTCAAACTCACATAAAATAGCAAGTAGATCAACACCATTTTGAACATAGATTTATTGTTGGTGACATGATATTTCTTCGTTTACACCCATACAAATAGTTATCCCTCAAGTTTTGTGGTTGTTACAAACTTACTACTAAATACTATAGTCCTTATAAAGCATTGTAGAGGCTTGGGGTGATAGCATATAAACTAGCCCTTTCGACTAGTTCTAAACTTCATCTAGTCTTCCATGTATCATCTCTCAAGAATTTTATTAGTAACAAGGTATAGGTGCAGTCTACACTTACAAAGTTTGACGATGAAAGGTCCACCATTCTTGAAGTTAAATGTATTCTTGTACCTTTCATAAACATGTTATCATAGATGTCTTGGTCCAGTGGCATGGCTTACAACTAGAAGATGCAATGTGGGAACATCTTCACTAGCTCCAACAACAGTTTCTTCACCTTCAATTTTGAGTACAAAGCTTTTTGAAGGGGAAGGGCATGTTGGGACCCCATCCTAACACCTATATGTAATAGTATTTTGGAACATGGGTAACAACCATGTTAATTTTTTGTTATAATTTGGATTAAGAAGCACCTAGACAAATGGTGTTCTTCTATGTAACTGTTTTTCAAGAATGTAACTGATTGTATGTAGGAGATTTTAGCCTAGGTGGCATTTTGCATGTAATCCAAACTTGGGAGTTAGGTGCTAGAGGAATTCTATAAAACTATGAGAGATAGTATTGTATGTATATTTTTGCATAATTGAATAGAATATTGAATGAGTTTTCCCCATCGATGAGGCTTGCAATTCAGTGCTATTGTGATATTGTTCCTTTCTATAATTTATTTCCATAGTGTGCATTTTATTTCCATAAGTGTGTTGTGAACATATATGTTTATTTTCAGTATATGTGTGTGTGTTTATTTTTAATAGTAGGTTACTAACAACTTTATAGTAGAGTCATGGTCTTCACTAGTTGTTCTTCCAACTATGAAAACACTCTAGCCTTTCTACTTACTATGACCTTACAATACACTTTGAGTCTAACTGCCTTTAAAGTAGACAAAATCTAAATCAATTTTATCAAACTAGACAAAATCAATTTTTGTATATAGATAAATAAATTCAACCTATGCAAGAAACTACTCATAGTATCTCTAATATTGGTAATGTATTTTTAAGCCTTAACACTAACATAAAAATCAGGATAAATATCACAGGATCAAATATAATAATATAACCAGAATATAGTAATGATATAAGTAGAATAATATGAGCAAATTAATATGTAAATCAAGGCTTATAATATATCAAATAACATTTATTAATAAACAACAATATGAATGTAAATAGCATGAATCATACATGTACAAAGCTTGTAGCACAACTTACAATATTAATTGCTCAAAATGTATTCAATATTTATTACTTCACTTTCTCTTACAAATACAACACATGATACTTGGATATTTGGATATGATACTTGATACTCGAATATTTGGATATGATACTTGATAATTTGTTAACTCTCTCTGGAGTACTATATAGCCATAATAGAATGACTCTTTGGATACTTGACTCTTCCTTTCCATATGCCAAGTCTCATGACTCTTGGCTTCTTTATATGACATTTGCACTCTTGATGAAGACATGACTCTATATTGTATGCACACATAGATGTGACTCTTGAAATTAACTTTGCACACTCTAATCTAAGACACTACACATAAGACACTTGTGCACATTGACTCACCTTACACTTGCACACTCACTCACATGACACTTGTGCATTTCCTGCACATACACACACTTACATAACACATGTGCATTTCCTACACATTACAAAATTAATTAAAATATTAATCACACTCTAAATTAAGAATCAATCCTAATATAATATTTACATATGTACCATAGAGGTACCATGGAGGTATATTAGCATGTACCAAATAACGTAATATACTCCAATAACCCTTGTATTACATTATTTGGGTATTGAAGACATTAGTATTAAATCATGGTCTTCATATTCATATTTAATCTATAACTTTCCAATGCATGTGATATTTTGTTTTCCTCACATTTATTTCATCATCTGCAACTTTGGATTCGCCCTATGCTTATGTTGGTAGAATATTCTTGAATTTCATTTCTTGTATTTTGTCTTTTAGAACATTCAACAATGTTATCTTGAAATAATATAAGCTCTTGAGATAAATCAATTGAATCTAAAGCGTATATTCTATTCTTAATTGAGCCTAAAGCCTCTATTATATTTTGATTTTTGATAATACATTTATTGTGCTTATTTATATATTTTAACTCAATTGATCTTCCAATTTCGACCAATTTAGTGACTAAAATGAAATTTGTTGTCAATCCTGAAATATACATAACATCTCCCAGTATAAATTTTGAAAATAGTGCACTAGGTGTTACACTATTGCTTCCATGAACTAGGTACCTCTTATCATCAAAAATATTTAAATAGAAATTATCTTTGACTTCTAGATAATCAAACCATTACAAATTTCCAGTCATATGATGACTAGCACCTAGTCTATGTACCAAAGATCTTTTTTTTTTTTGTACCACTTGATTGGATTTACTTGAGACTATTTTGCATTGTTGACAGACGTTTTGAAGACTATAATGTTGCTCATTAAATTAACCATGTTCTTGAACTTTTTCCTTTTGAAAAACATGGTATTATATTTTGATAATGTCTTCTATGTTGACATGTTCCTCTTGAAAACTTATCCATTTTTGTACTTTTCGTGAAGTTGTCAACCTTATATTTCCTATGTTCAAATAATTTCAAAGTTTCTAAACTTAAATCTTATGAAGTAGTAATCCTTATGTCTCCCTAGGTTTTAGAAACTATGAAATAAAATTTACAAATTTATATTTTTCCTAGGTTTGAGGTTGAATACATTTTCTCTCCCAAAATAATTAATTTGCAAGAGTTCAATAATCTTCTATTTTCAAAAAAAGAAAAAAAAATTCAAATTTAGAAATTTATTTGAAATTTATCTAACAAATAAAAAAAAAACTAAAAACCTTATAAGTCCAACTTTTTAAAAATAAATCAAACTCTAAAAATAACTTTAATTTTTCAAAAAATAAAATTACTCTAAATGAACCTTATCACTCCAAATAAACTTAGTAAACCAAATAAACTTTATAATTCCTAGAAACTTATTACTTCTAGGTAATCATTATTACTCCTAAATTTTCTCTAATCTTATCACTCTGAATTAAACCTTAGTAAAGACACTTAACTTTAATAAATGTCTATCCTTATTGCTCCTAATGTTAAACTTTGTAAAAACCTAATAAACCAAAAATTTACCTCCAAAAAAGTTGTGTGCCTTTCTTCTTTTCAACATTGTAGGTGGAATGAATATTGTGAATGTTCAAGATGTTTCTCCAAATCATGAAAATTATTTTAATCAACTTAGTTGAGCGCTACATGCCACCAAGTCAATTCATTTCATAGCATTTAACTTCAAGTGAACAAAGATGAGCATTAGGCTTTACCAATGTTCCATTTTGATTGTCTTGAAATAATTATACTTCCAAGTGGCTTGAAGATGTTACCCTAGAAGCGTTACTTCTCCAATTACATTAACACTATATTTCTCCTTGCATTATCCATTTGTGTTACCTTGTGTTACATTTGATAATTCATTCTATCAATGTTACCTTCTCTACCCTATTCTTCCAAAACCTGTTGATGTTCCTTCTTTGCAAATTTTATCTCTTGGTCTTCCAATCGATTCCTTCCTGAGCATATAGAATTCCTCTAAGTATTGTATGAATATGATGCTACAATTTTCCTACACTTTGGATTGAATGCAACACGTTGTGTTTGGTATCGTGCTTCTACTTACATTTATTGGAATAATACTTTACATAGCTTAGTGTTATTCAATGTTGTACTTTGACATTACTCTTTGATGTTGTGTTATTGCATTGTGCTATTGCAATTAATGCTTGTTGACTATATTTGATTTCATCTTAGGTCTTGTTCCTTTGTTACACCTTTTTCCTATGCATATTATATGCCGAACCTTCACCAGCCTCTAAATCATAGATGTCTTCTCTATGAGCTTGGTTCTCTTAGCAACTAGTGAGCAATAGTAACTTGTATGCTAGTAGCTTAGGCAACTTTTGAATACTTTCAATCTTCTTCAGTGTGTCGGTGGTCTTATTTGTAATGATTGCTTAGTTTTCATTTGTATTGAATACCTTGAATGCCAACCTCTCCTTATTATGCTCATTTCTTTGATGCTAAACCTCTTAAAATTCTATATTGGTTGTTTTTACATAGACATAGACCTCAACCCTTTAGCTTCACTCTAACACTTCTCTTAGATTATGTCTGGTAGCTTTATCTTGTATTAGTATTTTATTCCATTTTAATATGGTCCTTCTCTATGGACCCTTAATATCTATCTCTTAACTTGTTCCTTTATAATGGATGCCTTATTTTATAATCTAATTTTATTTTATATATTCAAACTTTTATCTCTATCAAGGTCTATATGACCTGAATACACAATATATCTAAACTTTATTTTATATCAAGGTCCTTCTTCAATATCTAAAATCTCTTTATGTCAAGGTTTCTAAAACCTGATCTTCGATGTCAAGGTCAATTTTTTGTGACCTAAAGCTTCAATATCCTATAACTTTAATTAATATTTGCTTGATGAAAGCTTAATTTTAGATAGGTATATCAATTCTTGATATATCCTTCTCATTTTCTACTTTCTCATTGCACTTTGAAGATGAAATTATTCTCTATTTTTTTTGGAAGCTTCTCACTCTTCTAACAATCAATCTCTGCTACAACTCTATCTTAACGATGTTTTAGATTGCACCTAAGAATCCCCAAATAATATCAAGATGACTTTGATGTCCTTGATGCTTCTATCTCTGATGTCAAGATGACTTTGATGTCCTTGATTATTCTATCTTTGAAATCAATGTCAAGGATTGGCTATGTCCCTGTAATGACCAACTTATCTCAAAAGTTGATTTGCCTTCCAATATACATGAGTCCCTATCTTTACTAGTTATACTTCAACCTTGGAAAGACTCTATAGTTGAGTCCTAGACTTCACTAGTTGTTCCTCCAATTGTGGAATTACTCTAGCCTTTCTACTTACTATGACCTTACAATAGAGTTCGATTCTAACTACCTTTAAATTAGACAAACTCTAAATCAATTTTATTAAACTAGACAAAATTAATTTTTTTATGTAGCTAAATAAATTCAACCTATGCAAGAAACTACTCATAGAATATTTGATACCATCGGTGGATTTTTAAGCCTTAATACTACCATAAAACTCACAAGATAAATATCACAAAATCAAATATAATATAGCCACAATATAGTAAGATCAAAATAATGATGTAAGTAGAATAATATGAGCAAATTAATATGTAAATCAAGGTTTATAATATATCAAATAACATTCACTAATAAACAATAATATGAATGTAAATATCATGAATCATACATGTACAAATCATGTAGCACAACTTACAATATTAATTGCTTAAAATGTATGCAATCTTTATTACTCCACTTTCTCTTACAAATACAACACTTGATACTTGGATATTTGGATATGACACTTGATACTTGGATATTTGGATATGACACTTGATGATTTATTCCTTGTTTATGGAGTACTATATAGCCATAGTAGAATGAATCTTCGGATACTTGACTCCTGTAGGCCCAAAAGACCACATACTTAGAAAATTTTGCAAAATATTTCAAGAGTTTTCTAAGTACAAAGAGGTGCTTTGGACCGCAACAATGACTCAGCGCAACATGTCCTAGGTCATGATAAATTTAATCAAATGAGCTCTTCATGCATTTCAAATTATAGCTCAAAGCATAAAACGAGATCTTGGCTTGTGATAAAGGTTTTAAATCACATGATACAAAACATGGTTCTATACCATGATCAATGCAATCAAAGTTGGCAGGGCAACATTTCTAACATGGTTCCATAGTGTATGGGTTAGTGCATGTATCTATACCACACCCCTCATCAATTTGTTCCTCTTCATGATAAACACGATCAAAATTTTAAGTTTGAGAATCTAAAATGTAGCTCAGAACACAGTTATCCATCCTATGATCTAGTGCATGGTTCCATGTTGTGCACTTCAACTCGTTGTTCTATGCCATAGTTAGCAGAGTCAAAATTACTACTTTAGAAATCAAAAGAGTATTTTAGAACATGATTCTATGTTGTGTTGCCTAGAACAAAGTTTCATGAGCACATCTCTAGGATAAAATAACTCTTGTCCTAGGCCATGGTCAAAGCAGTCAAATGACTCAAATAAGAGATTCAAGCACCATATTAGAGCACATTTTACACCATGAAGGATGAAGTTGAAAAGGCAAGGTGGTCATAGGCTGTGATAGGCTCGAGGTTGTAAAGGGTTCCAAGTCATGAGGTATTTAAGACTGTAAACTATAAGAAGTGCACTAAGCTTTTAAAAGATCTAATCTTAGTCGTCCAATAGCAGATCAATGGTCTACATAAAAAATGGCTTGAATCATGTATAAATGTAAGATTTTATGTGGCATAATATAGAAAACCTCATTTTGAGCCATTTCCAAGCTAAAGTCAAAGAGCAAGAAGAAGTGACAAAGAATCAATATACATGAGCAGATTCAATTTCAGATATACTATTAAGATAAGGCATTTAGCCAAGTGGGGCCATTTTATGGAATTGTTATCAATATTGTAATTGATGTTTGGTAGAATATTCTAGCTCGAGTGGCATTTTGCATGTAATCCAACTCTTGAGCTTAGGTTTAGGGTTGCATGAAGTCTTTTCTTTAAAATCTATGAAGCCATGTACTAATGTATCTTTTTGCAAGTTAATGAAATATTGAAGAAGGTTGCCCCCTCAAAGAGGCCTATGATTTTGAGTTATTTATGAGATTATTTCAATTCTGCAATTACTTTCTATATAGTTTTATTCTATTATTTGATGTATTTCAATTATTTTATAGTATTTTGTGTGAATGAGATTTATTTTAATAGTAGGTTTCTAACATCTATGATAGGTCATCCATGGCAAGAATAAGAGACAACCTTGATTTCTCTTCTATCAAAGCTACAACTAGGAGCCATGAGATCCGAAAAACTTGTAGAAGCCAAGTTGCAGAAGATCGAAGGAGTGTACAATTTACTTCTTGAATAAAAAAAAAGGTCACCACCTCAACATATTATTGATCTAACACTCCAACTTCTTTGTAATGTTTCTAATTCTTTCAAATATTTCAAATTAATGCAAAACTATAAATAGAGGTTGAACCCTCACTTTAAAGGGTTGGATCTAAAGTGTTTGATTTCCCTACTCTGTACACTTTCTGTAAATCAATAGAAGGAGCATTACTTGGATGTTTTTCCTTATATTTGTGTCTTCTTTATTTTGTGGATTACCAATATTTGAATCCATTTTTGCTACTACTACTATGGTTAGTCTATTCTACTGATATTGGATTGCTAGCTTAGATTAAATTGAAATGCTTTATTTCTAAATGTATGCTTGAAGGAATTCTATTTCTATTAGTTAGAGTATCAATCTAATTATGCTAATTTGGATTGTTGATACCCTAGATGTCTGGAATAATTCTTGAAGTATGCATATATGCTTAAATAATGAAGATTACTGAGTTTTGAATGTTATTAATCACAAGTGTTGTTTGCTATAAATTGAGTTATCAAAAGTTCTTTGTAGATGCCTATGCTATTAGCTTTATCCATCCACTATTGATTCATTACTTTCTAAACCCTTTCCCATTTCTATCCCTATCTTTATACATTTAACTGAGCTTAATTGAGTCAACATATAATTAGTTAACAAGGTATACCAACCTACTCTAGAGGTTGGGTTAAAAGCAATTTTGATCTATCTAATATCAGGGTTAGTACTGTGATTAGTGAGTGTTCACCTTCCAAAAACCCATTGTAGATAATAATCATAGTTTGAGTTTACCTTCATGTCAATTCAAATCCCAACATATTCTGGCATGCCCAATGGGATATTGTTTACATAACGTTCGTTTACCTACTAGATACTACTTTTCATTTTCCTAGAGGAATCAAGATTTAGTTAGTTGTCTTGACCTCACCAAGAGGTAGAATTAAATTCACTTGGTGACTCCCTAAAATCAAGGACCTCGAAAGCCCTTTTAGTAGCTCGATATTTTATGTTTACCAAGTCATCCACTAGGAATAGTCAAGAACCTGTTCCATTCTTTAAGCTACCATATAGAAGATCTAGGTATACAAGAAGCTTATCCTTGGATTCTCCTTTTGAAGAAGTTTGAATAGCATCAAGAGACTATTTCTCATCATGACAAGCCCCATTTAAAACCCCAATAAACATGGCTCAGCACCAAAATATAAACTAGAAGTAGACCCCACAACCCTAGTTGGGATACCATCAGTTCTTTAGGACTCATCCTTATGCATGATATCCCCCAAGCTATATCCAAAGTTATAGCTACGTATGATGTTTTAGGTAAGGTTACTTATGAGAAATATCATGATAGACTAAACCTAGTAGCAATCCACAATATTAGAAATGAAGATGTCATTATCAAGAATTTTGACCCTATCCTTTAGAGGATAAAATCTACATTGGTTTAGAAACTTGAAGACAACATCAATTCATGGGCCACATTAGTCGATCCTTTTATGGAATAATTAAATGATTATGTTGATCCTTTCTCCCTCCTAAACCAATTCTTAGCTATGTATAAACATCAACAAGAGTTAATCTATAATTTTAATCTAAGGTTTAGTAGAACATGGAAAATGATACCTATTGAAGCTAGACCAACTTCTCCCCTGGATTTCATGTATTACATTAGAGCCCTTGGATCAAACTTGGGGCTATAAACTTAGCAATCAAGAATAACTATCTTTCCTCAACTATACAATGCAATCATACATGCAAAAAATATCCTAAATATTGTAGGAAGGCTTCCCCCAAATATAGTCATACCATATTGCTCTGAGATCCCCTAGTTCTAGGATAAGATATCTACATATTCATATATGGACACTCCTTATTTGTCATCACAACTTCCCTAAATATCTCCAATTACTTATTCTAAAACAACATTTACCTCAATTTATTTTCCCCCACTCCCATCTCAAAATCCCCAAGAATCCACCCTATTGCTTGATATTCAGAATACTCTAAAGATGATCAATAAAAAGGTGAATGCATGGAAAAGAGAGATATGTAAATATATTAGTAGAGAATATCCCCATATTAATAAGGATTAGAAGATTGGTACCAACAGTAATATTGGGCCCAAGGTTAACACAAACCAAGAAGATCAAGAATTTACCCCTGAGACTAGTCTGATAAATTTTTGGTGCCTAGTTTGTAATGATCCTCATGATTTTGATACATGTATCATGTGCCAACACCATGTGGAACAAGCCATGGAGAAATTTGAGAGGAATTAGAAGGGAAGAGTAAACATGTTATAGCAACAAAAACAAGTTATGGTTAGACAAGATCTATGTGAAGAGGAATTAGTTTATATCATGACCAGATTTGAAAAGAAGTCATTGTAGGTTGATCCATAAAAAATGGGTCAATTCTAGGTTCCCTCTCAGAATAAAAAAAAATCACACCTACAAAATAATGATAAGTTCTCAGTTCCACAAGCAACCGAAAAGAGATATACAGTTCCTAGAAGCCAAGAAAAGGGGATGAACACTCCAAAGCAATATGAGAAGGAAAATAATAAAGAACAAATAGGTTCTAAATATGAAGTACAAGAAAAGCTAAGATTTCCTTCCATCACTATGAGATAGAGAAATGAAGTTGCCCAACAATAGAAGAGAAAGTATGGTGAACTAGAGAAGAAGTATGAAAAATCTCCCTTGGAAAACTTAGAGTTTAACATTGTGGAAGAACTAAAGAGAACCCCCTCTAGATTAAGTCTCCATGGCACTCTCTTCATATCTGGTCATATTGATTTTCTCAAGGCTTCTTTAAGCAATAATTCTCAAGAAAAATAGACTACCACAATTTTTAGCATGCCTTCGGGCCAAGAAAATATGACTCCTATGGCCTTAAAAAAACAAACCCTCTTCATTTTATATTTATTTGAGAATGGAAGGTTGGATAGTCCATGATTGTATGATAGATTGAGGGGCTTCAACCTTAGTCATGCCTAAAGAAGTTTGTGATGAAATGGGAATGGAATATACTCATTTTTATCCAAGAGTTTTATAGTTAGATGGTATGCCAGTTAAGACCATTGAAGTTGTAAAATATGTATTAATGATATTACACAGAGCTCCAAAGGTTACTATAGTATAAGAAATTATAGTGGTAGACCTAGAGTCTTACTTTGGTTTATGTCTTTCCAGAGAGTTCACCACCAAGGTAGGATGCTACATGTATTTGGATTACTCTTGCATGATGATTCCATACAAAGGTAAGAGAATAAGAATAATCCCTAAAAAAAATTTATATTATCATATTGAAAAAATAGAGGAAGAAATGTGTAATCTCTCATTTTTGGAAGAACCTTGGTAGAGAATCTTGAATATTTAGAAGAGGAAGACGAGTTTCCATTTAGAGAAGATTGCAATCTATTTGGGATAGGAATGGGCACTTATAGCATTTCTTCTAAAGCTGAGAAAAATATACCCACTATATATAATAAGTCACTAAGGAGGTTATAAATCTATACAATACATATTTATGGGCCAAGATGCAAAAATGGGACCGATGCTAGCATAGTTTTTAAATCCCCTTCAGAAGGTATGATTTTTTTTTTTACAGATTGACTTGGTCTTGTACCAATAATGCTACAAAATATGAGGCTTTGTGCTTGATATTAATACAAGCATAGAATATGGGAATCAATATATTAGATATATACAAATATTAAAAGTTAGTAGTCAACCAAGTCACAGAAAAATGTAGTACACACACCATTACTTGAAATCATACAAGAATAGAGTAGGGGATTTGATGAATATTTTGATGCTTTAAACATCCACTCTATTCCTAGAAAATAGAATATTTTGTTTGATTCTTTAGCTGTCAAAGGTTCTAATTTCAACCCTTCTTCAAATATTGGATCAAAAAAGAATATAAGGGTTAAATCAATCTTCAAACTTACAGTACTAGATATATTTTTTGGTAGGTTTTTGAGAGTGATGACTAGATCATTGAATTTATAATTATAGAGGCTTGCTTATCTAATTTGTAGGAATATTCCTCTCAAGAAACAGATGAGTGAGATGTCATATAGTTAAAAATAATCATATCCCCAAGGGTTTGATAACACTAGAAATCCTCTTTGATAATGAAGATATAAAGAAATCAAGAGCCCTAAAAATTGATGATCAAATATAAAAAATATTGAAATAGAGAAAGATAGAATGCTCAAGATTGGAATTCACTACTCTCCAAAAGAAGTGGAAGAACTTAAGGCCATATGCCTCAAATACCAATATATTATATCCTAGTCATATGAAGATCTTAAGATATATGATAAAAGAATCATTCAACACACCATTGAGCTAGAAGTTGATGTAAAACATTTTAGGCAAAAGAAAGGGCCTGTGAATCCCAATATTGAATCTATAACGAGATAAGAATTGCTCATAAATATAAAAATAATCTATCCTATCAAACATTCTATATGGGTTTCTAACTTGGTACCTATCGTAAAGAAGAATGGATACATCCACCTATGTATTGATTTCAAGAACTTGAATAAGGCATCTATGAAAGATCACTATACTCTTCCTTATATTGATAAGATCTTGTAGATTGTTGTAGGGGTAGAGAGGTTTTCTCTATTAGATGGATTATTAATATACAACCAAATTTAGATGAAATATGAAGATCAGTTCACGACATCCTTTACTACTAAGTGGGGTGCCTTTTCTTATCATAGAATGCCTTTTGGTTTATCCAATGTAGGGGCTACTTTTCAGAGAACTATGAATATGCTTTTTGGGAGTTGATCAATAAAGTCACTCTCATATACCTTGATGATATGACTATATTTTCTCACAAAAAATAAGCTCACCTGGAACACTTAGAGCAGATTTTTAGAAATACAGAGTTTGGCATCTCCCTAAGTCCAAAGAATCTTTTTTTGTACTCCATGAGGGCAAGTTATTAGGGCATGTGGTCTCCAAAGAGGGAATGTTAATTGATCCTAATATAGTAAAGTTAATATTGGCTCTTCCATCACCTATGAATAAGAAAGTATTGCAATATTTCTTTGGATAGATAAAATTTGTAAGGAAGTTTGTTTTAGACTTTGCCCAAATTGTTAAACCTATATCAGAATTGCTTAGAAAGAATATGGAGTTTAAATGGACTAAAATAAGTAAGCAAGCTTTTGAGGTGATCAAAAAATCCATTGCTACTGCCCCAGTACTAGTAAATCCTGATTTTAGCAGAGATTTCATCTTATATGCCTATGTAACTGAAGAGAGTTATGCAACAATGTTGACACAAAAGAATGTTGTCAGATAAGAACACCCTATAGTTTTTTGGAGTCAGACTCTTCATGAGTACCAAACTAAATATAGCTTTTCTTGAGAGATAAGTATTTGCAGTCATGAAATCATTGAAGAAATTCAAATAATACTTGGCTCAAAGTAAGACTCTAATTTATGTGGTACACCTAGATGTTAGGAGTTTCATCCTACAAGGAGAGTTGGGTGATAAGAGATCTAGTTGGATTACTATTATTCAAGAATATGATATAGAAATCCATCCTACAAAGTTAGTTAGAGGTATAGCATTATGTCATAAAATGGTAGCAAAAGCAGGCTCAAATCTGATAACAGCTTATTAGCCATCAAGATTTGGACAAAGGAAATATAGTTATTCAGGAGAGTCAAATTCGGTTGATCAGTTGACAAGTTATTTCCAAGCAAGAGTATACCTCCAAGATCTTAATTCTTCTCAAAGGAGGAGGTATATACTTTAAGATTTAAAATATGTCCTTTTACCTTGAGGGAATATATAAAAATAACCTTAATGGAGTTCTTCTGAGATGTTTGAAAGATAATAAAAAATAGGTCATTGAAGAATTTCATGGATTGTTAGGGGGAATTTGTTTGAGAAGAGTTACTGCTATGAAAATTTTAAGAGCAAGTTACTACTAGCCTACTATCTTTAATGACACTTTCAAAGTAACAACAACATGTGATAGGTGCTAGATATATGTAGGCAGGAATAGGAATGATTAATTCTCCCTTAAGCCTATCCAAGAAGAACCTTTCCAATAGTGGGGACTAGATTTCATTGGAGTCATAAATCATAACTCTTCAATAGGTCACAAATACAATCTGACTTCTACAAACTACTTTACCATATGGGTTGAGGCAATCCCAACCCAGAGATCAGATCAAGATGTAGTGACCAAATTTTTTGAAATCTTGATCATAAGGTTTTGTCTCCTTGAAGCTTTGCTAAGTGATAATGGTCTATCTTTCAAAGGTGCAAAGTACAACAAGTTTACAAGTCAATATGGCATATGATTAAAGAATTATTCTAACTATTACCCTCAAGGGGATGGATTAGAATAATCCACTATAAAAAATCTACTTAGAATTCTAAAAAGAGCACTAAAATATAACAAAATAATTTGACATCTTCTCTTAGAATAGGCCTTATGGGCATATAGGATTATTATAAAGAAGTCAATAAAAACATATCCCTATGCATTAGTGTATGGGAAGGAAGTTATTTTACCCAATCATCTCGAGATACCAGCTCTAAGGTTGGATAGTCAATATTATGAATCATATTAGAGTCTAGTAGAGGCTAGATTGATGCATCTCCTACAGTTGAAGGAATAGAGAACCAAAGCATGTAAATATTTTTAGAATCACTCCATAGAAACTAAAGCATGGTTGGATCCCAATAGTAGATAAATATGATAACAAAAATCCCATACCATTTTATACATGGACTAGGCTTCTGAGAAATACTGAATCCTATATAACTTCAATATGGATTTTTTGGGGCTAATTTTAAAAATTATGTATGGCCAATGTCCTAGAATTCCTCCTCTAGCTAAATATTTTTTGCAAACAAAGCAAGCTGAGGAAGGAGACTAGTATATTTTGATTGAGGGCACAGTCATTAGACTTTATGACTTCACTAGGAAACCATTCTTGCTTCCACACATTATCACTAGTAACATTTTGAAATTGGAGTATTGTAGACAAGATGACCACATTAATGTCACATTTGACACTAGGATAAATAGAAAAGGAACAATCACTTACCCTAAAAATGTGGATGATATTATGGTAACAAGGAAGGTTCACTATGAGCAAATCACTCAATATTTGGAAAAAATAGGTCTTAGTTATCTTTCGTAAAGATGGATATATGACCCAGATAATATAATTTTGGAGAAGCTAACTACCCTCAATGGTGAGAAGGCTCCCAAGTTCGAAAGGACTTTGAGACATCAAATTAAAAAGATAAAAAATAATAAAAAGAGCTCTCCATTAGATTGGAATGTTAGAAATATGGAACAACTTCTCCCTTGGAGAGACTTTTATGAGTAATTGGTCGAGTATGACCCTGAAAATAAGAAAACCCATCAGTTGAAGGAAACCAAATTAGATAAATGGAGGAAAATTATGGTTGGGATGAGGGTAATGTTTTAGAATGGTGGAAAATGAGAGTGGAGATAGACACTATAAGACCCAAGTATGGCTGAAAATAAGATACAAAATTCTCTAAAATATATGATAAACATGTTAAGACCTGGACAACCAAGAATGGTAAAAGCTTAGCATTGAGTTACAAAACGGTTGAGATAGAGAAAATAGAGAAAATTAAGGCCAAAGGAAAAATATCAAGAGGAAAAGAGTAGAAGAAAGACCAAACACCTCTAGCTTCTCCCTCCCCACCTTCACAACAAAGTATTGATGACACTACAACAAATTCACCACCAGTAACTAAAGAAGCTCGGTGTGCTTTTGAACCTTCACAAGAACAATTGTAGCAATACAATGTAGGGTCTCTAATGATGAAAAATATGGGATATTTTAGTGGTGGTCTCGATAAAAATGAAACAGGAAAATTAGAAAATATTCAGTTGGAAAAAAGGCCTAAATATTTGGCCTTGGAGGCTAAGGCTTCTTCGCAAGAGCTAATGGAAGACAAAGCAGAGGATAGTTTGGTATTTTTTTCTATTAAATTTACTATTGTAGTTGCTTCCAAGCCCTCAAATCCTTCGATCTCTAAGGTTATATTGCTAGCTATGCAATAACATGATGATACTTAGAAGGTTAAGCCTTCAACACTAATTGTGTTCAAGAGGAAGGCAAAGGATGTATTAGGGAAGGTTGAGAAAGAAGCTAACAAGAAGAAAAACAAGATCAAACACAAGGAGTTGAACAAATTTAGGTCACAACTACAAAGCCACTAGTTCAAAAAGTTCAACAATAAAGTGTTGATGATATATTCCAATAGTCTACTTTGGTAGATGAAGGTATGATTCCTATCCCTTATTCTCCTTCTCTTTATCCTTATCCAAAGAATTCTCCCTCCCATTCACAAGAGCAAAAGGAACAAAATATATCCCACCTCATAATTCCCCACCATCTTCACCAATTCTTCCATCATATCACTCCATTACATCTCCACCTCATTCAGTATAAATTCTAATATCATCATCTCCCACTCACACCTCTTCACCTCCAAAATCATCACCACTCATATCAGTAGGGTAATAAGCACTTCCATATTCCCCACCATACTACATAGTTATAACATTTTTTGTCATTTCAACAAATTTTACAACCCATGTTATAAGCACATATTCCACCATCATAACTGCTACACCCCTTCCATCTATGCCAATCCTATTTTTCCCTTCACTCATCAGTACTTCTACTATTGCAAATCATCCTATAACAACTTCTTTATAGAAGGTCAAGAACATCTCATAGAAGATCCAAAATTTTTGGAGCAAGAAATTGACCCAACCCTCAAAGAAAGTTTCTTGATTGAGTAAAACTATTATTGTTGATCTTGTTGCTAGGTAAATAATAACAATCTCTCTCACTCCTTTTGTTAGTAAACTAGAGGAAGACATGACTACAAAATATTATCAGCTGGAAGAGCACATTGAATATATTTCTCAATTGCCCATGGAGGATGAATTGGTTATAGCTAGGGCTCATATTGAGACCATTTATATGCAGAGTGATATTTACAAGGAGAAATATGAGAAATTAGAGGAAAATATTGAAAGGTTTTAGAAAATGTATAAGGTTGTAATAAATGAGGCCAAGAACTGGCAGCACAAGTATCAAGAGGCTATCAAATTCAAGGAGTAAGTTGAAGAGTTGAAGAAAATGAATGAAGCCTATATAAAACAAATACAAGCCCTAAAACAATAGCTTTAGGTTGAGAAGACTAAAGTTGTAGGTTTCTCAAAAGATAAAATAAAGTAGATCAAAAATTAAATATGGTATGAATTTTTAGAGAAATGTTCAAAGATTTAACCTGTGATTGATTCATGGATGAGGCTAGCTATTTGTTGCAATAAACCAAGGAATACTTTGAGAAGGATAATGAATAGCTACAACCAATGGTGCTACCAGTATAGAGAATATATAAGTCGGCCAAAAATAGATTCAATGCAATCGCTAAGCGTATCCCAAATAAAGCATGGAACACTGCAAGATTTGTAGCCAAAATTATCCTCATGAAGCACAAGTTGATCCAAAAGGAATGGTTTTTAATGGATGAAATTGAAGGTAAGCTCCAAGATATTGTTGATGAAAATAAATAAATTATGCAATATGTTTTTGAAGGATTTTGGAATTAAGAGAACACCCTTTTAACAGAAAAAGACCTTCAAACTAGCTTAACATCAATTATGCAAGATGATTCAAAAATAGATACCAAGGAGGACCCGATTAATGAATATCAAGTCTCTCAGTTGATAAAATATTTAACCATGATCAAAGATCTAATGGAATATCTAGTATATAGGGGACACTCCATGTCCTATGAGGAGACTACCAAGTTGTAGTTGACCCACTAGTATCAAGCAACCTAGGATCAAGCATTAAAAACATTGGATCATATGATTCAATTGTTTGGAGAAAAAACAAAGCAAGAAATTGATGAAGAGGAAGAGGCTGATGATGAAGAAGAAGAGAGTGAAAAAGAGAAAGTTGACAAAGAATATAATATTGAATATATGAAGGAAGTGCAAGATACAAATGCAGAGAAACAAAATCAGTAGAAAGGAATAAATATCTCTTGCTAAAAAATCTGAAATAGTTTTGAGTGTCATAACTATCAGAGAAGCCCTAAGGATATTCTTTGCAAATGTGTTGATCCTAACAAGTGTTAAAGGCAACAAGGAAAGCATGAGTAGGTAGCTTTCATGTGAAAGTCATACTATTGAGCCTTTAAAGGAGAAACCCTACTAATGAGGCACACACATCTACCTCTTACATTGCTTCTATGTGAACCGTTACTCTATAAATATCTTTATAAATATCTAAGAGAGTGATGGTCACATGGAAGTTATGCCTTAAGAAATAACTTCTAGCTAGATAGAGTCTATTCTATTCTTCCATTTTCCTCATCCATTTTTGTTTACTTTGCATTATTCCCTCATTATTCATTCATTCACTCATCCCAATCCATTCTTTCATTTAGTTTCACCATATCCATCCATCCACATAATATTTTCATCATACCTATCCATCTAGATTTTGACTCCAGTTGCCCAAAGGATAAGACTTTGAGTTCTCAACTTTACTAGCAAAGTTCCTTGAGAGGTGTCGGAATGTAGACCCAAAAGACCACATACTTAGAAAACTTTGTTAAAAATTTCAAAAGTTTTCTAAGTCCAAATAGGTTCTCTAGACCGCAATAGCGGCTCAGTGCATGTTCTAGGCCATGGTCAATTCAGTCAAACGAGCTCTTCATGCATTTCAAATTGCGGCTCAGGTCATAAAAAGAGATCCTAGCTTGCGATAAGTTTTACATTGTGCGGTTCAAAACATAGTTCTATACCAAGGTCAGCATAGTCAAAGTTGGTAGGATGACATTTCAAATTGTGATCTATAACATGGTTCCACACTGTGTGAATTAGCGCATGTATCTATACCATGCACCTTGTCACTTGGTTCCGCTTTGCAATCAACACGGTCAAAATTTTGAGTTTGATAATCTAAAAAGTAGTTTAGAACACGGTTCACCACATGATCCAATGCATTGTTCCACACTGCGCACTTTAGCTCATTGTTGTACACCATAATCAACAAATTCAAAGTTGCTACTTTGGAAATCAAAAGAGCAACTTACAACATGATTCTACACCATGTGACCCAGAATAATGTTTCATGAGTACATATTTGATTTAAAATAACTCTTGTCCTAAGCTACAGTCAAAGTAGACAAATGCCTCATATAAGGGATTCAAGCATTGAATTAGAGCACATTTTACATCATGAAGGATGAAGTTGAAAATGCAAGGTGCTCACAGGCTGTGATAGGCTCTAGGCTACGAAGTGTTCCAAGTCGTGAAGTGTTCCAGGTCATGAGATGTTTAATACCATGAACTATAATAATCACGCTAAGATTTTAAAAGATCTAATATTAGTTTTCCAATAGAAGATCAATTATCTACATAAAAAATAGCTCAAATCATGTATAAATGCAATATTTGATGCGATATAAGATAATAGACCTCAATTCAAACCATTTCCAAGATGAAGTTGAAGAGCAAGAAGAATACGTGATAGAGATTCAAGATCCATGAGTCGATTCAGTTTCAAATATATGATCGGGTTAGAGACGGCCTTGATTTCTCTTTGATCAAAGCTACAGCTGGAAGACATGAGAGTCAATAAAATTGTAGAATCCAAGTTGTAAAATATCAAAGGAGAACACAATTTCCTTCTTTCTTGAATCAAATAAAAGGTTACCACCTCAGCATCTTGCTGATCTAACACTCCAAATTATTTTTAATGTTCCTAATTATTTCAAATATTTCAAATTACTGCAAAACTATAAATAGAGGTCAAACCCTCACTTTTAAAGGGTAGGCTCTAAAGTGTTTGCTTGCCCTACTCTATACACTTTCTACAAATCAATAGAAGGAGCATTACTTGAATGCTTACCTTAGACTTGTGTCTTCTTTATTTTTTGGATTACCAATATTTGAATCCATTTCTGCTACTACTATTATGGTTAGTCTATTCTGATGATACCAGATTGCTAGCTTAGAGTAAATTGAAATGCTTAATTTTTAAATATACGCTTGAAAGGAAAACTATTTCTATTAGTCAGAGTATCAATATAATTATGCTAATTTGGATTGTTGATACCCTAGATGTTTGGAATAATTCTTGAATTATTCATATGTGCTTAAACATTGAAGATTACTAAGTTTTGAATGATGTTAATCACAAGTGTTGTTTTCTAGAAATTGACCTATTAGAAGTTCTCTATAAATTCCTATGTTGTTAGATTTATCTGTCTACTATTGATTCATTACTTTCTAAACCCTTTCCCATTTCTATCCCTATATTTATATATTTAACTGAGCTTATATGAGTCAACATCCAATTAGTTGACAAGGTATACTAGAATACTCTAGAGGTCAGATTAAAAGTAATTTTGATCCATCCAATGTTGAGGTCAGGACTGTGATTAGTGGGTGTTCACCTTCCAAAAATCCATTGCAAATGATAGTCACAGTTCGAGTTTTCCCTCATGTCAATTCAGATCCCAACAACTCCTTTTCCATATGCTAAGCCTCATGACTCTTGGATTCTCTATATGACACTTGCATACTCGATGAACACATGACTCTATATTGTTTACACACATATACATGACTCTTGATCTTCACTTAGCACACTCTAACCTAAGACACTTGTTCACATATTTAGATTACATATTTGCACTCTTAGATATAAGCCACTTGTGCACATAGACTCACCTTACACGTGCACCTCACTCACATGAATTTCTTGCACATCCACACTTACATAACACTTGTGCATTTCCTACATATTACAACATTACATAAAATATTACTCACACTCTAAACTATGACTCAAACCTAATATAATATTTACATATGTACCATGGAGGTACCATGGGGGTACATTAACATGTACCAAATAATGTAATATACTTCAACACCCCCTATATTACATTATTTAGTTATTGAAGACTTTAGTCTTCAATCATGGTCTTCATATTCATCTTCAATATACAAGTGACTTTCCAATGCATGTGATCTTTTGCTTTCCTTGCATTTGTTTTATGATCTTGAAATTTGGATTCACCCTATGCTTACATTGGTACAAAGATTCCTAAATCTCATTTCTTGTATATTGTCTTTCAGAACATTCAACAATGTTATCTTGAAATAAGATAAGCTCTTGAGAAAAACCAATTGAATCTAAAGCATATATTCCATTCTTAATTTATATTGAAGCCTCTATTATATTTTGATTTTTTATAATACATTTATTATGTTGATTTATACATTTTAACTCAATTGATCTTCCAATTTCAACTAATTTAGTGACTAAAATAAAATTCATTGTCAATCCTAAAACATACATAGCATCTTCCAATACAAAATATGAAAATGGTCCACTAGGTGTTGGTAGGAGAGGCAGATAAACATACACCATTGAGGATATGGAACAAATAATAAGCTGAAGAGTTGGAAAATTGAAGGACTAGATCCTTACTCAGGAAGAAGGCTTTAATGCTTGGAGAAGTGTTATGGAAGAGGCCTTGGAAGGAATGAGTAGATGGCGGGCCACAACAGACGAGGCCGTATCAAAATAATAAAGAAGGTTAGGGGAGTCAATCAACACCCATGCAATATAGCAAGAAGAGCTCACCTTTTGTTGTGCAACCATGGTGGTAGCAGTTGGGCATGGAGTGGGGACATTGTTAACCAAGAAATCCCTCAATCTAAAGGAACCAAAGAGTAATGATGGAACTCAAGAATATTGTGTGTTAAAAAACTTCTTCTAGGATGTTGGGAACTACTTGGAAGCCTTCAAAAGTCTTTCTAGAGAGCAAGAAGTTTGGACGGTGGCAAGGTATCTCAAAGGAACCACAAATATGTGGTGGAGAAGCCTTACAATATACATTGAAACAGGGAGGTCCACGAAGAAGGTGGACTCTTGGGCTGATCTAAAGGAGTGTTGTGAGCATAGTTTAGGCCCGATAATATCGAATGGAAGGCCAAATTTATATTGCATAAGGTGAAGCATATTGGGAAGATATGAGATTATATCAAGGAGTATCCGGACTTGATGGCCAAGATAAAGATAAAGTCCGATTAAGATAAGCTTTTCATGTTTCAATATGGATTGCAGCCGTGGGCTTGGATGGAGCTAAGGTGATAAAAATCCAAGGATGTTGGTGATGTGATTGCTATCACTGATATCTTCTTTGACTTCCATGAGGAAGACATCAAGAAGGACACTCACAACCCTAAGGAGAATAATGGGAAAAGTCAATAGCATGTGTAAGGTTAAGCTTCAAGGAAGCCTACAAGTAGAAATGGGCAACGCAAAGGAAGTCAAAAATCCTCGATGGGTGGTGGAAAGCAGCAAAGCTCAAAAGGGAAGAAGCCTATGAGAAAAGTCCAAGGAGTCAACTGATCCTAGCTTAGATGTTGGATGTGCAATGGCCCCCATACATAGAAGTGCTCGCAATAAAAATGAATGATGATCGTTCAACAAGTTGAGTTGGATGGTGGTGCGAATAAAACTCATATGAGAGCATTTATTTGTGAGCTCAATGCCATGGATATGACAAAGCCAAGAAAGGGAGTCATAACAATTTGTGGACTAAATAAACTTATGTATATTGATGTGAGCATCAGAAAGAAGGTGATCACAATGTTAGTGGATACTGATGTGATGCATAATTTTATAATTGTTCAAGTTTCTCAGGAGTTGGGTCTTCTTTGGAGTGGAGGTAGGTAACGTCTAAATTAGTTAACTCCCTTGCTCAAATGATAATTGGCATCGTAGGAGGTGTGAACGCCAAGATTTGAGAGTGGTAAGGTAGAGTTAGTTTATCGATCATTAACATGGATGACTGCGAGCTAGTGCTTGGACAAGAGTTCATAAGGTAAGCAAAAGTGGTAGTCATTCATCACTTGGAAACTTTGTGTTTGATCCATGGTAGATGTGTGTGGTGAGGGCAATGCAGAGGTGAAAATCGAGGATTTTGCCAACCAAGAAGCCAAATATTCAAGAGTGCTCAACAATGAGTTTGAGGAAATTTACAAGGAAGAAATGGAAACAAAAAATGTTCCTTGTGATAGAGATTAGAGGATGGGATGAAGATGAGTAACAAGTGCCAATCCCACCGATCATGAAAGAAGTTCTTGAGTTGTTCCAAGATAAAACACCTAAGCAATTGCCACCTTACCTATCATCAAGGGGAGCTATTGACTATCACAATGAATTGGCACTAGGGTCAAGTCCTCCAATGAGGACTCTATACCAGTTGAGTGGGCTAGATATGGTGGAGTTAAAAAAGCAATTGGATGAGTTGTTAGCCGTAGGGCATCTTCAATATTCTAGATCTCCATATGGTTCTCCTATTTTTTTGTGATAAAAGTAGACATGTCGTTGAGGCTTTGTGTTGATTATAGAGCACTCAAAAAGTAGACAATCAAGAATAGTTACTCGTTGCCTTTGACTGGATTTGAGGTTAGGGTATTATTAGGTCTATATTGCTCTTAGATATAAGGAGAAAATTGTTTGTGTATCAAGGTATAGAAGCTATTAGTTCCTTGTGATGTTCATTTTGTGTAATGTGCTAGCGATATTTTACACTTTGATGAACGATGTGTTCATGTCGGTATTAGATAAGTTAGTGGTGGTGTTGTTGTATGACATTATGGTTTACTCCAAGAGCATGGATGAGCACAAGAGACATATGGTAGAGGTTTTCAAGTTGCTAAGGGAGAATGATTTATATGTGAAGAAGGAGAAGTGTGCCTTTGCGCAGAAGGAGGTCAACTTCCTCGGACATGTGGTCGGAGATGGTAAGATTAAGCCAGATCAGAGGAAGTTGGAGGCAATCAAGGATTGGGAGCCATAGAGAGATGTGCATGGAATGCGATAATTCTTGGGGCTTGCCAAATTTTATCAACGCTTTGTGAGTAGATACTCAAAGTTGGTAGTGTTGTTGATGGACTTGATAAAGAAGGATGTGAAGTGGAAGTGGAAATTGAAGTGCCATTGGGTGTTCGAGATTTTGAAAGAGAAGCTAAAATCCTCTCTACTGTTGGCTTTGGCAGACTTCAACAAGCCATTTAAGGTACATGTGGATGCCTTAGATTATGCCATAGACGAGGTGCTCATACAAGATGGTCATCTAGTTGCTTTTGAGTCAATAAAGTTGAGCGAGGCAAAGAGGAAATACCTAGTTCATGAGGAGATGATGATAGTAGTTCATTACTTGTGAACGTGGCACTACTGTCTATTGGACAATGTGTCCAACACCTTCTTTCTCACTCAGAGCAAGTTAACTGGCAAGCAGGCCAGGTGGCAAGACTTCCTTGCTAAATTTGATATGGATATTGTTCACACCACAGGGAAGGATAATGTGGTGGTAGACATCTTAAGTATGAAGCAACAATCAATAGTCTTGGAGGCAATTGCAATACATCTGGTCTCAATGCATGGGGAAAGCCATATTGAGTTGTCTCAAGAGTTGGTGGTGAGAATCAAAGGACTTGAGAAAGATCCTCAAGCTATTGCCTTGGTTAAAACTGTGGAACATGAGACCCAAAAGGGCAGGATAAACAAGTTCGACATGAAGGATGGGCTTCTATGATTTGTCTGGGGTTGTGTTTATGTGCCTAAGTGGCAGAGCCTCCATCGCAACTTCATCAAGGAATGTCATGACAGTTTGTGGGCGGGGCACCCTGGAGTTCTTCGTACATTGGCTCTACTGGAGAGGGGACTGTATTGGCCAAAAATGAGAGAGGATGTAACATTGTTTTGCCAACAAGACAAAGCATAGAATAAGTATGCCAGGAGGGCTTCTACAACCACTTCCCAATCCAGCCAGGCCTTGGGCAACTGTGAGCATGGATTTTATCACAGGTTTGCCAAAGGTGAAGGGCTATGCATCCATCTTGGTTATGGTGGATCAGTTTTCTAAGGAGAAGAAAATGAAGTTATGTGTACTCTTTGATATCACCAGAGGAAAAGTTGCATTAGTAAAACCTTGGTTAACATTAACAGGTGTGGGTGGTGTGGGTGTTGAAATTGTTGAAGGTGTGGCAGTTGGGAAACCTTGAGGAGAGAATGATCTATTTTATTCATCTAAAAAGGGATATATCTCATATCTAACCGTGCAACTTCCTAACATACTTTGAGCTCATTGTTTCCCAAAACAACAAATCCCCAAACCTTGAATTGCTGATATTAGGCATGTTTTGCAATGTTTAGTGGAAATGTCTCTCCAACACTGAGCTAGACCATAGAAAGATGTGTTATATCCCGTTTGATAATCATTGCGACGTAGATGGTCCATAACTCTATTTAAATTGGTGGAATATCTACTGCTGTTGGAAAAAGTAGTGGCATTGCGACGTAGATGGTCCATAGCTCTATTTAAATTTGTGGAATATGTACTGCTGTTGGAAAAAGTAGTGGCATTGCAGATAGACGACCGGTAATCAGTTGCCACCAAAGCAAAACTCATTAGAAAGAAGCCAATAAGAAAAAGCATATAGTTGTGTTGGCAAAGGTAATAGTTTGACTTGAATCTATTGAGTGCATGCTAGTTAGAAGATAATGGTACCAACCCTGAGGCACCTGGGTCTCCCTCATTTCGGAACTTGTTTACCAAGGAGAGACAGGGGTTGCTTGACGACGAAAGTACCAACCCTGAGCCACTGGGGGTCTCCCTCACTCCGAGACGTGCGAAAACCTTGAACAAAATGTTTATCCACCATACCCAGTTGCTAAAGATGAAAAAATGTTACCGATTCGATATAAAAAGAAGCAAATAGCTACAACTGCACGTCATTTTCCTCTCCCAGTTGGAGTTAGTCGTCTGCAAGGCCTGGGAGGCAACTATACAGACATTCAGAGCGGATGACTTTTGCTGAGTTATTCACGGGCTTAGTTTTCGAGCCGAAGTGGGTGAGCTGCGGAAGTAAAGTCATCGGTAAGTCTTCGAGATAACGATTGGGCTGAGGGGCAGCTGTAGGTAAACCTGGCACGCAAAGCCCTCGAAAAGCAACCATCGTTATTAAAAGAAAAAAAAGCAACCATCGTTATCAAAAGAAAAGAAAGATGTTTCCGGAGAAAAGTCCGTCCAGCTCATACGGTTTTGATTGTTGGGCGTTTGTTGGAAATTCTATGTAAGTGGTCCCTTCTATTAAAGTTTCTTAGCGTTTTTCTCATTGGAGGTCCGGCGTTCTCGATAATTTGTTTATCAGTCTTTACTCACTCGGTGATTAAATATAAGTAAAGAAGTAGAGGCGTTTTGCAGTATAGAATATAACGTCACCATTGCTCATTCAATAATGATTGCTCAAACCCTGCCACACGAAGTCCTCCTTGTCATTAGGGTTGAACAATTTAATAAATATATTTATTTGATAAGTATATAGCATTTATGAAATTACTCTCTTCGTAATAAATTTAATTACTAGTCAACTTGACTTATCATTAAGCCAACGATGAAGAGTTATAGGATGATTTGAACTTTTCGTAGTGTGACTTTCCTATCGAATTCCATGATAAACTGACCTATTTATGGCTTTGGCGTATTTGCCAAGGGAAGTGTCTCATAACAATGCTTGTCTATCTTAGAAAATTTCTAATAGAACTATAGGGATGGTTGAATAAGTGGAGTTTGTTTTATTTTTATGTATTAGGGATGGTTGAATAAGTGGAGTTTGTTTTATTTTTATGTATAAAAAGAGGCCTAGACTAATAAGAAATAGTTTGACCTTCCTTCTCGTTGGCAATCGAATGAGATGTCATGGCAATTTCAGACATGGGCATGTAAGCCTGAAGGAATTCGTTCCTCTCCCTTCCTATATTGGAATATTAAGGCTAATGAAGTTTATAATTTTATAATTTTCAAATGTATTTTTCTCATACTAAAGTAAATATTATTAGGTCTTTTGAATCTTAAAGTACTATAATATTAGTAAAAAGTGCTATAATCTTTTTAAGGTTTTATTATATATCATATTTGAAAGAATTTAATTTTTAAATATTATTAAAAATTATATATAATTTTGATAAATGTATATATATTATTTTATTAAGAAAGTAGTTTATGATTTAAAGAGAAACATTTTTAATTTAAAAAATATATACTTAACAATTCGGTAGAGTTGTACAAAGAAAATGCAAAAGAGTATGTAAAACTTTTAATTAAAGGACTAAATCAAACATAATAAAATCAACTAAGTCAAACTAAGAAAAGAGTACAAAACTATATTAAAATAACCATGCTACCACTAGACTGAATTAGGTTAAACATAACCCTTTTCAAAAAAATTATATTAATTCCTTGACTTAGTGAGTCCATCCTAAGTATTTTGCAAGAATATGGTTTTAATATAAGAGCATTATGTTCCTCACAAGTGTAATTGAGTTTTTTTTGTTGGGATAACTTAAATATTTGGTATTAACATTGTAGCAATTCCTATTATTCCTACCACTATAGAGCAAGCCCTATTAAATATCCAATAAAGTCTCCAACTAAAAAGGATCATTATCATCAATATTGAAGCCATCTTAAGGATCAAATACATTGTTCTATAGACATATTCTAGTAAAATGGAGATTCACTAAGTGTGTCATGATTAAGATTTGAAATGTGTCTTTTACAGTCATTTCAATTCTAGAACAAGGAAATAAACTTGTCTATTACAAGATCTAAACTCACAATATTTAATGGGGATAAGGATTCAAAGACATGCCTCCAAATGCTCTACTTTAACCTTTAACCTCTTGAAAAATTTGACCTACCTCATAAATAGAAGGATATGAATGCAAACTATTCTAAAGGATGAACATAAAAGTGACTCCTAAAAGTTACTTAGTCACATCATGTCTTATCTAGGGGATCTTATGAACATAACACTAAGTGACTCTAGCTTCTCGCATAAACTATAATTGAAAGGATTCAAACTAATTTTCTTAAGAGCTTTCATAGTAGCTAAATAATGTCAAATAAATAACCTTATAAAATAGGATTTTTGAGCTCAATATAGAGGAACCATATTGCTATGAATATGAGTGACCAAATTTTAGTAGAAAAAATAAAATTTTCATAAAATATTTTTTAAATGGAAATGAACGAATTAGGAGGTCATACATATTTTTGGAAACAATACAAAGGAAGAATAACAACCATTTGATTTAAGATAACTGAAATAATAATTTCTTCACAATCAAGAACAATATCATTAGAAATTGAATATTAAGATTTTAACAATAAGTAATATGCTTCTTTAGACCATATAATATTATACTTACTTTTGAAGAATCACTAATTCCAAATTTCATTTCCACTTAATTAGTTCCTAAATTTCTTGAATCCTTTCTTATATGAAGTATAAGTTAAAAGCCCATTGAACATGACTAGAATTTTATTACTAGTGGAGAAGTTTTAGCATACATTTTGGATATATTGACATTTTATTTTAAGACAAATGAATGAAATTGAAAAATATAAGGTTTAATGTGTTTGTACATTTTTTAAAAGGACTAAAAAATCATTGGTCCAACTAGCTATGCATTAAAGGAACGTTTCTCTTTTCCTTACCTTAAAGGAAATAAAAATTAATATTATTCATCACCAAAACCTATCATAATGCAATTTTCTTTGAGATATCTAGTGATCCAGTTGGTTGCTTAGGAAATACATTAAATCCTTTAATAATTGACACTCAATCCTCCTGCACTTCTTAGAATAGTATAAATGGTCTAGTTTATAAAATATATCTTGGGAATCCGTTTATACTAGTGAGGTGCTAATCGTTGATATTTTTTAACAATGCCTAAATTCAATACATATTAAACATCCACCAAGACCCAAAATCTACTTGACAAGGAAATATATTTATCATTACACTGATCAAGTTTGTAAGACACCTTTGTAAGACCCAAATCCATGTTTATTTTAAGGAAGGAGTAAGAGAAAAAAGAATGTTCAAGTATCACACTCTTTTAGAATGATGATAGGATTGTTAATTGTATTTGATTGCATAGGAGGATTATATTTCCATGATAAAATAATATTTTGTGCTTGGTAAATTTTAATCCAAAGCACTAATACATGTCTAGTCTATAAAGCATGAATTAAATTTGGTTTCCAAAAATTCAATAGATGAGGTTATATCATTTGTAAAAGAATATTGTTTAATTGATATTTGATTGGAAATAGTATTCCATTCATAGGAGACCTAAATATGAATCAACAAAGATCCAAAAAATTACATTGATAACAATAAAATACAAGAAGTAACAATCCCTATCTAATAAACTGCTACAGTGCAACTAGATCTAATAAGATACCATTAACCTTTATGATAACTAAAACATCATAAAATAATGTATTAACAATAGGAACAAGTTGTCTTGATAAGGACACCACAATGACAAAAGGTATTGGGCTTTCCTAATGGAGACCCAAGTTCAATTCACAAGAAGGGTGGCCCACATATGCCCCAAAAATTTTAACCTATTCAAAAAACAATGGGAACAAGCTTATTTCCAATCCCAATTACAATTATCATTGTCTCAATAAAGGGTCCTTTAATTATACCATAAGCCTTTTCAACATCCACATCCACAAAATACAATTATTTTGACTAGATTTCTTAACCCAATTCATACCATATCAAATGGTTAATATGTTGCTTATAATATATCTACCTTCTATAAATTCATATTGCATAGAGGACACACATTAAAGTAGAAATTTGTTCAATCTAAAAGCAATAAATTTTACCAAAGTTTTATAGGGCACATTCAATAATATAATATGCTTGTAATTTTATGAAAAAGTAGGATCAATATATTTGGGTGTTATTTTGATAAGGCTTCTCAATTTCATACCTCAAGAAACCAATATTTAAGGTCTTATTATAGACCTTCAATAAATCTAGAATATTTAAAGCTAAATTAGCTTTGTAGAGTTTAATAAGAAACCAATCAAGGCCTAGTGATTTATAATTACATGAATTGCTCTCAAAATTTCCTCCTCTTGTAAGAGGAGTTCTACTTTTAAATAAATTTATTATTATTTTTCCTTGGAACTATCTTGAAACATAGGTATCTAGTTTTAACATCTTTGATTAACCATCTGAAGTAAAAAACCATTGTAAAATATATGAAAGAATTTACATATCCTCTTGATCATTTGAAATATAAAAACCAATATTCAAATTACTAATAAATGATCTATTATGTTTGACTTGTAAAAACTTAAATAATTTTTTTAGTCCATGTTATTTTATTTAAACCATAAAATCCTAGAGAGAAGTCTAGCATCGTAATCCAAATAATTTTTACAAGATCTAAAATTATTCTAAGAATTTTATTAATAAAAACAATAATTCTTCATTAAACTAATCATTATAGAGATTTTAGCCATAATTAGAAAATTTTATGTTATATTTCTTCCCATAAAGGCCTTAGCCTTCACATAAAATTTACAAAGATACCTAACAAAATTTAAAAATTTCTTCCATATTAGAACATAAGAATATATACACTTAATGAAAGCAACATTCTTGAAAAATGAATGGTTCTGATACAATCTTATTCTTTCAAAAGGAAAATATTCAACTTATACATGCCTTTAAAAATTAGAGGAAATTTGGGGGTAACCTTATTAAATACAATTTAAACCTCAATAAGATGATGACCAAAGAGGGTAAAGAGAAAATTATTCACCATTTTATCATTATCAACATTTTGTATCTCAAAGAAGGAAGAGTTAATAAAATTTTATTTATCGTATCATGATAATGTTTTCCTTAAAATATCACATTTATTGTAGATATATCCATTAGAATGCCATCACTAGACTTATAAATTCAAAACTAACTACTAGTATCTTTTTGCACCACATGTAATATTTTTATATACCCTTCTTTCATATGACCCTCATTAATATTAATAAGTTAAATCACCACTCAACCCCTCTATAATATCCTTTGAAATACTATCCCAATAACTCAAAATGATGACTTTCCAATCCTAAGAACATAAACATACATGACCACTTCCAAATGAGCTCCCCCGCCCTTAATTATATTTATATACTCTTCCTAATACTATAATCCAATGCGAAAAAATTTATAGTCCATCAAATGTGCTTCTTGATCTAAGAAAATATATTTTACTTATTAAATAAATATCATAGCCATTGGAAATCTTATGCTTATTAAATGTGACTGATTAATATTTGAAATTATCCATGACGATCCATTCTTTAGTTTCTATAACAAGTACAATAAAAAGTTCCTTCAACAGTAAATTATAAAATTCAAGTAAAGCTAATAAAATAAAAATTATTATACAAAATACTTTATATATTACAATTATATGCACTTAAGTATAGAACTTGTGGAGATCTAAGATAAAAGTGTACCTATCAACATTCTTTTTAAATATACAAGAAAAATGTTCCATGTAACGTAAAATCTCACTCTTTGCACAACCAATTGAGGATTTGATATATCAACAGGTGCAATGGTATGCTTCCACAACTCTGAATTTCAATATATTCCAAACCTTGACTTAATATTATCGTCAAATTGACCCACCTTAGTTTCAAAATTATGTATATTTGATATGACTGTCTTCAATTGTAACCTTTTTTCTCCTCAATATTATAAAGTAAATCGAGATTAAGATTGAAACTGCTTTCATGTATTCCTCACAGGACCCTCCATTAAACAACACATATGACCCCTTGTCCTATGTGCTAAACATTTGGTCTTCAATCTAATGCATTTAGAAAAAAATAACTAAATGGTATTACCTTTTGAATCACATTGTAAACCAAGCTTAATTTTTGGTGATTCTTTTGTTTCAATGCCATTATTTATGACATCCTTAAGTCTCCTCGCATTTATCTATCTTGTTATATTTCTATCATGCTATAATTATATGTCAAAGAAAATTTAAATGACACTTCAAATTTAATAATATCTTTAAAAAAATATTTAAAATTTTAGGCACATCTTAATAAATTAACTTTAAACTAAAGAATTTTTTTTAATCCAAATCAATAAACAACAAGATAGTCTCCATTCAAAAACCCTATTATCAACTAAACATAAGATACACTTCCAATAATTTAAATCTCATTTCTTATTTTTTCCTTTCCAACTACTTAAACCTCACAACTTTATTTTGCAATGAGTGTAGTTATATATTCTAGTTATATAGAGGGTAATTGACTATAAATGTAAGTCAATTTTTTTTAGTACATGAAGAATATACTTAAAGGAAATTAGTGTGATGTGGATCACTTGTATTTAAGGGATTTAAAATCTAGTTATAGTGTGAGGTAGATCACCTCTCTTTTAAGAGATTCAATATGGTTCCATATTAATAAAATTTCAAACTATTTCTATCATGTTTAAGAAAACTAATGTGAGGTGGATCACTTATTTTCAAGACATTCAAAGTATAACTACAAATGAACAAACTAATTTCAATATTTTATCTTAAGGATGTTATGCATAAGTTAAATATTTTGATTATATTTAGCATTAATGTTAGAGTTAGAGTATATTACATCATTTGGGTCATGTAAATGTACCACATTTGGTACATAGTTAGAGTAGGAGATTACTTTAGGGGGAAGTTATCTAGTTACTTCAAGCAATGTAATAAATGCATAAGTGTCAATGTGCAAGTTTTAATGTGCAAGATTTCCACTTGTACATCAAGGTAGAGTGTTGGCCAAGGAATCTCTCTTCCTATATAAAGGGTCTCATAGTGATAGAACACATATCAAGTGTATTGTAGTAGAGAGTAGTAGATAGTAGTAGAAATCATGTATGGAGTATAGTATAGATCTTTAGCTTGTATTAATGGAGTGACCATTACCTCCATACTACATTGTATTTTCATTAATTCTATTTGTCTATTTCAGTCATATTGTAGAATTCTTTTATTTCATATTTTCAGCATCTTATTATGACATGTGTTAGATCTCTCCCATTGCATATATCCTCAAAAGCTAATAGTGGTATCAAAGCCATGGTGGATCAAGATAGGAATAGGGAAAGTCACGAGCAAGGACTGAAATAAATCTCAGTTATAGAAATTCTAAGATTACATCTAGCTAGAGTCTTTCCATAGAGTTGTAGGAAAACTTGTGAATACTAGGACTTAACATTCATTCCACTAGTTTGACGGATCAACTAGTGAAAACTATTGGTCTCAAGAGACATGGATATTTTCATACTAACTATTATATAAAGTTCTTTGTTGTAAAACAATAGACATTGCAAAATAGACTCTAGGAGTAGAGTCTTGGTGAAGTGCAGAGATTGGAGATATCCATTACTAGATTGAAAAACTTCACATTACAAAAAGGCCATAGAAGCCTTGATATAGAAGAAAGGCCATAAAAGCCTTGATCCAGAATAATGATCCCGAATAAAGTCCATAGAAGTATTTATCCGAAAAAATGCCATAGAAGCCTAGGTTCAAAATTATAAATTCTTCCATTCTAGTTTCTAACAACTTATTGCAGGAAAAGAAGATTTAGGAAAAAGTTTGGGAAGCTTCCTATAAGATATATAGGAAGAATATCTTCTTAGAATAATTCCAAAACTTGCAACAATAAGGAGAAGACTAAATATTTCAAAGACCTTGAAAAAAGGGTCCCATTAGAAGAGCTGCAAATCCTGGAGATTGCATAAGTAAAGAGAATGAAACAATAGCCTTATAGTAGACTCAAGGAAGAAGAGACTCCAGAAGATGAGTCAAGGAGGAGATAGGAGATTGGTGATCTCCATTTAATATCAATAATTGGAGAGTGTAGAAGCAGAAAAGGCCACAAAAGCCTTAATTTTGAAGAAGACTTTAGAGAAAAATTCTTGATTTAGAAGAAGAATTATTGATTCAGAAGAAAGAATCCAAAAAAGAGTTCCTGAAGAATATTTTAAAGAAAAATTCTTGATTCAGAAGAAGAATTCCTAATTCAAAAGAAGACTCCAGAGAAGAGTTCCTAAAGAAAACTTTAGAGAAGAGTCCATGAAAAAGGAGATTGGTGATATCCATTAAAGCTTGAAAATAATAGAAGAAAAGAAGGACCACTAAGGTCCCATCCTAGAATTCATAAGTAGCATATTTCAAATATCCAAGTAGAAGATTTAATCACCAACACTTCTAGAAGTAGAAGGTTGAAGAAAATGTCTCAGTTGGAAGACCAGAGAAGCTGTAAGATAGAAGACCTTGGAGAGGTATCAAGGAGGAAAAAGAAGAAGGCTTGAAGAGACTTTTTGTAGATCTCATAGAAGAATCATCAAAATAATTCCTAGGAGAACTTGTTGGAGAAATCCACCACCAAGGAGAAATTTCTTTATGGTGAGGGACTTGGGATGATTATAACCATCCTAAAACAAGCCCAAGAGAAGAAGAATTTGGCAAGGAGTGCCAAATTATAGAAGAAGAGTCCAATTAAGACCTCAAGATATTTAGAATCTTGAGAAGAAGAAGAACTTATTTGAAGATAAAATTCAACAAGAAGATAGAAGGAGGATTCAGACAGAGGAAGTCTACTAAATCTAAGAGATTTGGAGATTAAATCTCATAGCAAGAAGGCACAATTCAAAGAAAAGAGTTCTCTGAATATTATAGTAGAAAATAAAATATCATTGGAAGGATCAAGTTGACAAACTCTAGGCTCAAGACAGAAAGCTCAAGACCACAATTTTTTCATAACCCGGATTTCGTAACCCATTTTTTTAAAATGATTATATAGATATATAGTTATCTAAACTTATCTTTTGTTAATCTATCTCCATAACTTACATAGGTCCTTCTTGTAAGTGTGTTAGACCCTCCTAGGTTTACCCATATTCACAACTTAAATATGTCCTTCTTGTAAGTGTGCTAGGTGTAATTCAAACTATCCTTCTCCCTATAGGGAGCTAGTTTGCTAACTTGGTCTTACTATCCTTTTTAGTCAATTGAAGAGGATAGATTATTCCATGGTCACTCAAATACATTAGAGTAGGCATATCAAGTATTTAGACGTTTGACCATTATCACATCATTTTTTTGAATAGTCTTATAAGAACGATCGCTTTCTTGATTGAAGGTAGGAGTCTACATATTATAGTATTTTCTTAGATAAAGTCTACTTTAGTTTATCCCTTTGGGTACTCATATCCAACTATAATATTTTTAAGGTTAATATCCCTTTTAACCATCTAATATAAAACAAATCCCTTTGAATAGACTTCTCTTATCACATACGTGCTCATGAAGGTCAATGAAGTTAATATAGCTCCTCTAGATTATTTAAACTCACATTCCAACAATAACATCTACATATGACAAAACTTAGCCTCGACTTATTCCTTTACGAAGCATAAATAAAAGAGTACACAATATCCCCAATTACATAAAGGACGTAAACCTGTTCCATTTACCATAAATTAATTCAGTAAAGACTAACTAAACTCAAACATCTATTGCTCAAGAATCATTATCGAATTTTGTTTATCTCAAGCTACATATACCATCTACCATCATTAAATGCTCTGCAATCACAAGTTTCTTACCACATAAAATATCCATATCCAATTCTACGTAAATACAAATAACTCTCTATTACTTAACAAAGTAATTAAAACCATATTTACATTATTTCAATCAAAGATAACAACACAAAAGAGTTTATTATTGCATGGGTGAAGCTCATTTCAATATTCATAATATTACAAAGTGTTTTCCATAGGATAAAAACGGTATTCAAATCCATAACAAACTCATGGAAGATATAGTCACCTCCATATAGGTCTCACAGAATGTTTATATACCATTCCCAAGCTGATTTTCAGTGATACTAAAGTTAGGAACTACCAATTCAATTGTCCATATACAACCAGTCGATTCTAGCACTCGTATCGAACATACTAATATGGGGATGCTTTCACAAGATCTGGCCAGCTCCACCAATATCAAATATGCATTACTCTATATGGATGTAGACTAACATAACAACCAAAAAAAGCACAATATATATATATCCACAAGTTTTTCAATCAACTATCTCGCAAGCTATACATTTCAATGAGTGGATCATTTTTGTACACTCAATTCAATCCAAAATTCTATTCATTCAATCAAATATATTGTGATAATCATACACAAGAAACCCTCCATATTCGCACAAGAGGTTCGATGAAACAATCCCTTATATATATTCTCTTTTTATAAGGAATTACCAGAAACAATTCAATTACATCTCTACTTCCTTACAACAAATACATTGAAAACCATCTCAATATACATCTTGGTTTACACAATGAAATCAATGGAAAACAATAACCAATATATAATCTTCTAAAACAAAAACATTGAAATCATTTACAAGTATTTCCTTGTACTCCCATTAACAATTTTTCAAATCAAAGAGACCAAAACTACTCATGGATACTCAATGAGTTTGACATGCTCAACACATTATCTACCGTTGCTACATCTCAGGTTAACCCAGTGTACTCAAACTTTTTCAACATCCAAGGGATCTAATCTATCTACATGGTTCCCAATTTAATTTTAGCTTTTACAAATCCATTGTGGAGTTCCTAGCCATCAAAAAGATAAACTTGACTTCTATGTACACTATCTTTATGACTACCATGAGGAGAACAACATTAAATCCCATTGCAAGTATGGCTTCTAGTAAACAACTACCCACTATGGATATTTCAACCAAACAACCCCAAGAGAAAACTATATGACTTCTATAGCTTCAAAAAGGGTTCGAAATAGATGTGGTCTTACATAGTTTACTCACATAGTCAACAACTCAACAAAAGAAAAAATATAGTAGTTTTAAAGTAATGTTTTGCACTAAGCACCACTTAAAGGATAAATAGATTTACTTATTCAACCAAATCTACTCAAGCCAATCAAGCAATGTCTATTTTAGACGTCAATGAGCAAACTATCAACCAAGAATAGTATCAATCTATTCTAAAACACACCATCAATATTTTAGTTATACAATATAAAAGAAATATATTTATCTCACAAACCAGAATAAGAATAGAAACTATGCTACCTGGTTATCTACCTTCAATCATTCTAGTTTAGATCATTTTTTTTCTTTCCTTCACTTTCCTTTGCCTTTCATTTTTATCCCAAATTTTCCACACTTTTCACAATCATTCATCCTTCCACTTCATCCTTACCTTTCAACCTTTTCAGAAGCATCCTCAAAGCATGAATGTAACTCCACTTCACCTCCACTCTAGCTTCAAAATGATAGGTAACAACCTAGTTAAAATAATCCATCACCTCCAGGGTGTGAAAAAGCATTCAATGAAGGAATTGAAGTTTAACCATCCAAATAGCTAGTAGGGTGGATCCCATACTAGAGTTCAACATACATATCTAACCATTATACTTTTAATAATTCAATAAAGTTTCAAGCTTCTTCAAATTAATTTTATTAAAATTACATCAAACAAGAAGTAGAGCATGTATAAGAAATAAATTTCTTGTTTATGCTAATCATACTCAACTAACATCAATTAAGCAACCATAATGGATTTCCAAGATAACATTTCAAACATCAATTAAAAATTCATCGACTCTTTTATTTTCTTTAACAACCTCACTATCAATGGTTAGTTACACATGCAAACATATATGCAACTATATGAGAGGAAATTCTATCTTCATCGAAGATTTCTTCTTTAAGAGATATCATCATTTCCCTTAAGCATCCCCTTCCTAGTGGTCAATTTTCTTCTTCCACTTATGTGAGCATCTATTCCTGCAATCATTCAATTCTATTAGCAACATCATATCCTTTCATAGATTCACATATATTTTATAGAGGTAAGAATGAATAACCATTCAATCACAAAAATACATCATATTTTAATTTAGAAAATATTGCTTCTAAAAATAATACATCAAGAAATAATCATTCATTCCATCGAACATTATTTCACAATTTCCACAAGGTCCATGCATTTGCAATTCAAATCATTAAATAGACAAGCATAATTATTAGTCCAAAGCATCTAGCTAGTATGAATCTAACCAAATAAAAAGTCTTCCAAGGGAGGGTCATGACATCCTCCCCCCCTTAGGCTCAACACAGTCCTTTGTATCTTTACTAGTTCTTTAAAACAAAGAGATGATTAACAATTTCATCTTTTTTTTAAACAGAAAAGAAAAATATCTTTACATATCTATCTGCTATTTTTTTCCAAGTAGTGTTTCTTTCATTGTAACAATTACACTAAACTTTGTATTGCTCTAAAGTTCCTTTCCTCATCAATTTAGATCAGAATTCAAGGATTCTTACTAGTTGAACTTGTATAGCCTCTAGGTTCACCATTTGCAAATTAGAAAAGTCCCACACATGCTCTATATTACCTAAGCAAAGAAAAATTAAAGATGTTGTGAATATTGGATAGATTGGGTGGTAAGGCAAGTCGATATGACATAAGACTAATCTTATTTAAGATTTCAAAGGGTCTGACAAAGCGTGGATCTAGCTTCGTGGATTTAATTGCACTCTTTCTTGGATTTTCCCTAAAAAACACTCGATCATCTATAACAAACTCTTTTGGTGATCTCTTAAGATCTACATAGATTTTCTGATGGTCTAAAACTTCCTTCAAACTCTCTCTAATCACCTTCAATTGTTGTTATATTTCTTTGACCATGTCTAGTCTAAGCACAATTTGATCTTCTTAATTATCCCATGATAATGGTGTTCTGCACTTTCTACCATAAAAATATTCAAATGGATCCATGCCTATGGTCAAATGATGACAATTATTGTAGAAAAATTCTACTAGATGTAAGTAATCCTCCCAACAAGTTTTCTATTCCATACAGTACATGCAAAGCATATCTTCTAGCATCTGATTCACTCTTTTAGTTTGCCTATCATTTTCTAGATGGTAAGTAGAACTGATGTTCAATCTAGTAATAATGGCACAATGCAAGGATTGCCAAAACTTAGATGTGAATTTTGGGTCCCTATATGATATGATTACCTCCAAAAAACTATGAAGCCAAAATATTTTCTTGGAAAATCTATTAGCCACAACCATGACATCATCCTTGGTGTTCCTAGGTATAAAGTGTGCAACCTTGGTCAGTCTGTCAACCACTACTATGATTGTTTCATGCTCAAACCTATTCTTAGGTAGCCCTACTACAACACATCGATGACTTTATTCTCTTTTCCCTTGATATGCTCAATACCAAAATCATATTCTGTGAGAAATTCCATACACATTTTTTGTTTAGAATTGAGTAAAGATTGAGCGAATATATTGCAGACTCTGATGGTATATCCTTAGCTAAAAGGGTCTCCTGACTAGATAGTATCGCCAACTCTTTAGGGAAAAAAATACAACTACCAACTTTAAATCATGGGTTGCATAATTGACCTCATATATTTTTAGTTTTCTAGATCCATAGGCTACCACTGCTTCTTCTTGTGAGAGTACTCCTCCCAAAATTTTTAATGAATGTATCTGTACAAACATAGAAACTTCCTTCAGGATCAGGTCCAATTGAATTCTTTTCCTTTTATCTAAAGGTTGGTTGTTAATGAGGCGTTCTTGGCATAGTCCTTCACATAACACCTATGGTGTCCAGTTAAGCCCATGAAACTTTGAACTTCTATCATATTTTTAGGCATTCACCAATTCAAAATGGCTTCTATTTCATAGGATCCACTGTGATCCCTTCAATCAAAATAATGTGTCCTAAGTATTACACTTCTAACACATAAAATTCACACTTGGATAGGTTATTATAGTAAATCAAGAGGATATATTATTCAATGACCACTCAAATCCATTAGAGTAGTCGTATCAAGTATTTAGATGTTTAACCATTATCACATAATTTTTTTGAATAGTCTTTTAAAAACGATCACTCTCTTGACTGAAGGTAGGAGTCTACATATTATAATCTTTCCTTAGATAAAGTCTACTTCAGTTTATCCCTTTGGGTACTCATATCCAACTATAACATTATTAAGGTTAAGATTCCTTTTTAACCATATAATATAAAACAAAGACCTCCAAAGACACTTCTCTTATCACACATGCTCACGAAGATCAATGGAGTTAATCTAGCTCCTCTAGATTATTTAAACTCACATTCCAACACTAATGTCTACATATGATAGAACTTATCCTCATCTTCTTCCTTTACAAAGTGTAAAGAAAAGAGTACACAATATCCTCAATTTATAAGGGACGTAAGTCGGTTCTATTTACCATAAATTAATTCAATAAAGACTTACTAAACTCAAACATCTATTGCTCAAGAATAATTATCGATTATCATTTATGTCAAGCTACATTTACCAACTTCCATCACTAAATGCTCTACAAATGCAAGTGTCTTAACACATAGAATATCCATATCCAAGTCTATGTAAATATGAAAAGCTCTCTATTACTCAACAACATAATTAAAACCATAGTTACATTATTTCAATCAAAGATAACAACATAGAAGAGTTTCTTATTACACGGGTGAAGCTCCTTTTAATATTCATAATATTATAAAGTTTTCTCCATAGGATAAACATGATATTCAAAACTATAACAAACCAATGGAAGATAAAGTCACATCTATATAGGTCTTACAGAATGTTTATATACAATTCCCAAGCTGATTTTCAATGATACTAAAGTATACTCAAGTTAGGAACTGCCATTTCAACTTTCCCTCTGCAACCAACCAGTTCCAACACTCGTATCAAACACACTAAGAGGAGGATGCTTTCACAGGATCTAGCCAGCTCCACCAATATTGGATATGCATTGCTCTATATGGATGTAAACTAACATAACAACCAACAAAAGCACAATATATGTATCCACAAGTTTTTCAATCAACTATCCCACAAGCTATACATTTCAATGAGTGGATCATTATTGTACACAATTCAAACAAGAATTATATTCATTCAATCAATATATTACAAGAATCATACACAATTAACCCTCGATCTTCCTGCAAGAGGTTCAATGAAATAACCCCTCATATCTCTTGTCTTTCTATAAGGAATTACT
The DNA here is from genome assembly GCA_028583015.1 of Wollemia nobilis. Lineage (NCBI taxonomy): Eukaryota > Viridiplantae > Streptophyta > Pinopsida > Araucariales > Araucariaceae > Wollemia > Wollemia nobilis. Next base: position 390,035 of record JAQPPZ010002590.1, read on the forward strand.
GAAAAAAATTCAATTACATCTCTAATTTCTTGCAATGAATACATTGAAATTCATATCAATATACATCTTGGTTTACACAACAAAATCAATGGAAATCAATAACCAATATATCATCTTCTAAAAAATATATTGAAATATTTTACAAGTATTTCCTTGTACTCCCATTAATAGTTTTTCAAATTAGAAAGACCGAAACTACACCTGGATACTCAACGGGTTTAACATGCTCAACACATTATCTACCATTGCTACATCTCAGGTTAACCCAGTGTACTCAAACTTGTCGAACATCCAAGGGCTCTAATCCTATCTACATGGTTCCCAATTTAAGTTTAGCTTCCACAAATCCACTATGGAGTTCCCAACCATCAAAAAGTTAAACCCGACTCCTTTTTGCACTATCTTTTTGACTACCACGAGGATAAAAACCTTAAATCACATTGTAGGTATGGCTTCTAGTAAAGGACTCTCCACTATGGAAATTTTCACCAAGTAATCCCAAGAGAAAACTATATGGCTTGTATAGCTTCAAAAATGATTTGCAACATATGTGTTCTTACACAGTTTACTCACACAGTTGACAACTTGACAAAAGGAAAATTATTGTAGTTTTAAACTGATATTTTGCACCAAGCACCACTTAAAGGATAATCATATTTATTCATTCAACCAAATCTACTCAGGCCAATCAAGCAATATCTATTTTAGGCGTCAATAAGCAAACTATCAACCAAGAATATTATCAATCTATTCAAAAACACATCATAGATATTTTTGACACACAATATGAAAGAAATCCATTTATCTCACAAACGAACATAAGAATATAAACTATGCTACCTGGTTCTCTGCCTTTGATCATTCTAGTTCAGATCATCTTTTTTTTTTTCTTTCCTTCGTTTTCCTTCGCCTTTATTTTTTTCCAAAAGTTTCCACACTTCTTACAACCATTCATCCCCCCACTTCATCCTTACCTTCCAACCTTTTTGGAAGCATCCTCAAAGCGTGAATGTAACTCAACTTCACCTCTAATCCAGCTTCAAAACAGTAGGTAAAAACCCAGTTACAAGAATCTATCACCTCCAAGGTGTGACAAAGCATTCAAGGAATTTAATTTTAATCATCCATGTGGCCAGTAGGGTGAATCCCATACTAGAGTTCAACAAACATTTCTAACCATTATACTTTTAATAATTGAAAAAAGTTTCAAGCTTCTTCAAAATCATTTTATTAAAATTACGTCAAAAAAGAAGTAGAGTAGGGATAAGAAACCAATTTCTTGCTTATCCTAATCATACTCAACCAACATCAATTAAGCAACCATAATGAATTTCCAAGACAACATTTCAATCATCAATTAACAATCCATCAACTCTTTTATTTTCTTTAACAACCTCACTACCGATGGTTAGTTACACATGCAAACATATATACAACTGTATGAGAGGAAAGTATGTCTTCCTCAAAGTTATCTTCATTAAGAGCTATCAACATTTCCCTCAAGCATCCCCTTCCTAGTGTTTGATTTCCTTCTCCCACTTATGTGAACATCTGTTATTGCAATCATTCAATTCTATTAGCAACATCATATCCTTTCATAGATTCATATATTTTATAGAGGTAAGCATGAATAAACATTCAATCACCAAAATACATCATTTTTTATTTTAGATAATATTGCTTCTAAAAAGAATATATCAAGAAATAATCATTCATTCCAAAAGATCATTTCACAATTTCCACAAGGTCCATGCATTTACAAGTAAAATAATTAAATAGACAAGCATAATTATTAGTCCAAAGCATATAGCTAGTATGAATATAACCAAATAAAAATTCTACCAAGGGAGGGTCATGACAAGTTTGGTGAAGTAGGAAGTTATTTTTGACATCCAACAAGAAGTTGTGAATTCATCCACTACAAGGTAGCAACTTGGTGAATCAAAATACCAAGAGCTACATCTACTGCAGAAGCCACTAAATGTAAGCAACTATGGTGCAATTAGTTGAACTTCAAATTAGGATTAATTATAAAATTCTATTAAGCATCATATTTGGATCAAAAGTTGCAAGATGAAGAACCCATATTATAGTATTCAAGAAAGTGCAAAAAGGAGTATTCATTTTAAGATGTATTTGCACATTTACTAGGAGTTAGATATTTTTGAAAGAAAGAAAATTATCATCTACTTATTATCTATTTAGAAATCAAGAATACTACATCTTACAATATTGAAGATGGTGAACAATTGTAGAATACTCAATAAGGGTTCATTACAGATTACTCTTGAAAAGTTGCAAAAAATTATTAAGTGCATTTAAAACTTATTTTGAGAGTTTATTGGAGCAATAAAGAGATATTATTGTTACCATTAAGTGCATTATTAATCCATTAGCACTATACTAGTCGATCTTTAACTAGTTACTCTCAAAAGGATTAGTTTGTGTTTGTTGATTGTTAAAGGTCAAGGACATAAAAACCTGTAGATTATCAAAGTGTCTAGGGACACTATTTCATGCACAAAACCTACAACATTTTATGGCCCAAAGAAACCACCAAAAATCAGATCAATAAATCAACAAAAGAAGCTTCAAATCAATACTTGGTGAGTCTCATATTCAAAGTGCACTAAAGGCTATTTACAAGAAAAATAGTGCAAAAATCACTTCTACAAAAAGCTTCTATCTACATGGTTATTAGGTTGGGTTTATTACCAAAGTAACCAAGAAAAAGGGAGAGTTGTCTAGAAAAATATACAACATCAAATCATCCATTGCCTACAAGAAAACCATAATTAAAATCAGTTGAATAGAGTGCAAAAGAAGGTGCAAAAATAAGGTATTCTATTTACAAGTGTATTTAGATTATCTTGAACTAGACTAATATGTCCTACGTAGGAAAAAGGATAAAGATTAAGTGCCACAAATGCACATTCCTCATAAGAAAAAATCATCTCAAAGTGGACATGTAAAGAGTATTATCCAAGCTAGGTAGAAGATCCCTCTCAAAGGACTCATATCCTCCACAGTTTTGAATAGTCGTATCAATCTACCTGTAAGTATAACATAATGAAAAACATTATGTACAAAGGTAGGTTGAAAGAAGGAAGAAACAAAGCACAAGGAAAGAAGACTATACCAGCTAGACATACATACACAAGGACCACTCAAGAGCACCATTGGAGTGCCTCAAAAACTCCATCAAAGCACTGCTCATAGCTACCAAAGGAGTTGCTCATAATCCTAGCTCAAAGCCACTGGAGCGTTGCTCACTACTATAGTTAGAAATAGTTCAAATCAAGCACCATAAAAATCATAAAACAAAGGAAGAGTTGGCCACAATATGTTGATAAGAGAACCTTGTAAGGTATACGTTGAAAGATGATGAGAAGGAAAGTTCCATGCAAAGCAAGAAGGTTCCTCTTGTCACATTAAAGGAAACCTTATCGTTTCTCATTTGAGCGCTCACCCTTTGCACGCTTGAAGGAAAAGCCAAGAAGCCATTATATAAGAGGAGGAATATGAGCATTCACACAAATCTATAATGCTCATTATACCAAATATTCTAAGCATAAACAAGGTTCTCTCCTAGGCATTAAAGTGAAACTATCATGACACTTGTCACTCACTTCAAGACTCAACCCTTATTTGAGGCACCAAAGACCAAGGAGCAACAATAATTCATAGCAGCATTAAAAAATGAATTTGTAGTAGATTTCATAGCTAAATTTGTGGTAGATTTATGTACCAAAATCAGTGTTCATAGCAGAGTTCAATAGTAGCAAAAAGAGATAATTTAAAGCTCTTAGTCAAAGTGGTTAGATGTGAGGCATCCATTGTCCAAATATTGTAGTCAAAGGAAAAAAAAACCAATCGTTGTCTGAGTTCAAGAGAAACATTAAATTTTACACCCATACATTGGATATAATGGTCAAAAGGAATACTAGAGGGTGTTGTCATTTACGTCTATAATTCAACACCAAATACGTAGAGATTTGGAGCATCATAAAAGTAAGAATTTACCTTATTCTAATTTTCTTTCAGTAATAGGAGTTATAAGGGTTGAAACTATAGGGAAATAAACCATATTTGAAAGAAAAAAATTAAAGGAGAATTATATATTTATATTTGCAAATTAAACATAGGAGAAATAAGGATTTCTACCTAGAAAATTAAAATTCCATTATTGCAAATATTATTATTTTCTAATATTCCAAATTAAGGAGTTATAAGGAATACTACACTAAAGTAGGATATTGGAATTTAGAAATATTAAATATCAAATATCAAAAGCTATAAAAGGAAGGTTCATTAAGAATTATAAATATTTGGAAGAGTATATATATAGTTAAGGAGGTAAAGTTTAAAGAACAAGGGATTCAGAGATCCTAGGCAGATAAAAGAAAATAGAAAAACTGTAGTTTGAGCCTTGCCATGAAAGGTAGGATATCAAAATGAATTTGTATAAGCTGATTAGTTTTTCTAAATAATTTTTTTACATTTTACTCAAAAATGTGCAAGTTGTAATGTACAATGTGTCCACTTGTATAGCTAGGTAGAGTGTTGGCCAAGGAATCTCTCTTCCTATATAAAGGGCCTCATAGTGATATATCACATATAAAGTACATATCAAGTGCATTGTAGTACAAAGGAGTAGATAGTAGTAGAAATCATGTATGGAGTACAATGTAGCTCTTTATCTTATATTAATGGAGTTACCATTACCTCCATATTGCATTGTATTTTCGTCATTTCTATTTATAGTATATTTAAGTCATATTGTAGAATTACCTTCTTTCATATTTTTTGCATATTATTAGGTCCTGTGTTATATCTCTGCCACTACATATATCCTCAAAATATTACAATTATGTCTACACATATATTGAATGTGTCTCTAGCAATGTAATAATGCAATGCAAATGTTACTCAGGAATGGACCAAAAATAACTTACTCATTTACGTTGATGGATTAGATGTAAAATTTTGTTAGGATCCTATCCTAGCATTATTATGTAATTATCTCATAACTTTTATGTGGCACCTTGGGTGCCTAGACATATGAACCCATATGATGTAACCATTATAAAATATGTAATTGTTTCTTTAGTAGGAGTTACTAGCTTAGGTCCCCACTTGCATGTGAAGCCAACCCTTGAGCATTAGGGTTAGGGTTGATAGGAGTCTTTATAAAGGTAAGTTTAGATATAGAATGTATCAAGTATTTTTCTAAATTTGTAATGGAGCTCTACTTCTAGGGAGGTTTCCCCCTTGAAGAGGCCTATGATTCTATATTATGGACTCCATTTTTTATTAATAAAGTTATTGCATTTTCATTATGTATTTCATTATTGTTATTTTAATTCATGTTTTCTATTAATTATTATAATATTTGTGTGGATGTGCTTATTTTAATTGAAATATTTCTAACAAGTGGTATTAGAGCACTTTCTAGGGTTGTGTTCGACTATAGCCATAATAAACTCAAACATCTATTGCTCAAGAATCATTATCGATTTTTTTTATCTCAAGATAAATATACCATCTACCATCATTAAGTTCTATGCAATCACAAGTTTCTTACCACATAAAATATCCATATCCAATTTTATGTAAATACGAATAACTCTCTATTACTTAACAACATAATTAAAACCATAATTACATTATTTCAATCAAAGATAACAACACAAAAGAGTTTCTTATTGCATGGGTGAAGCTCCTTTCAATCTTCATAATATTACAAAGTGTTTTACATAGGATAAACACGATATTCAAATCCATAACAAACTCATGGAAGATATAGTCACCTCCATATAGGTCTCACAGAATGTTTATATACCATTCCCAAACTTATTTTTAGTGATACTAAAGTATACTAAAGTTAGGAACTACCAATTCAATTGTCCCTCTACGACTAGCCGATTCTAGCACTCGTATCGAACATACTAATAGGGGGATGCTTTCACAAGATCTGGCCAGCTCCACCAATATCAAATATGCATTACTCTATATGGATGCAGACTAACATAACAACCAACAAAAGCAAAATATATATATCCACAAGTTTTTCAATCAACTATCTCACAAGCTATACATTTCAATGAGTGGATCATTTTTGTACACTCAATTCAATCTAAAATTGTATTCATTCAATAAAATATATTTTGATAATCATACACAAGAAACCCTCCATATTCCCACAAGAGGTTCGATGAAACAATCCATTATATATATTCTCTTTCTATAAGGAATTACCAAAAACAATTCAATTAAATCTCTACTTCCTTACAACAAATACATTGAAAACCATCTCAATATACATCTTGGTTTACACAATGAAATCAATGGAAAACAATAACCAATATATAATCTTCTAAAACAAAAACATTGAAATCATTTACAAGTATTTCCTTGTACTCCCATTAACAATTTTTCAAATTAGAGAGACCAAAACTACTCATGGATACTCAATGGGTTTGACATGCTCAAAACATTATCTACCGTTGCTACGTCTTAGGTTAACCCAGTGTACTCAAAATTTTTCAACATCCAAGGGATCTAATCTATCTACATGGTTCCCAATTTAATTTTAGCTTTTACAAATCCACTGTGGAGTTCCCAACCATCAAAAATATAAACCTGACTTCTATGTACACTGTATTTATGACTACCATGAGGAGAACAACATTAAATCCCATTGCAAGTATGGCTTCTGGTAAACAACTACCCACTATGGATATTTCAACCAAACAACCCCAAGAGAAAACTATATGACTTCTATAGCTTCAAAAAGGGTTCGTAACATATGTGGTCTTACATAGTTTACTCACCTAGTCAACAACTCAACAAAAGAAAAAATATAGTAGTTTTTAAGTAATGTTTTGCACTAAGCACCACTTAAAGGATAAATAGATTTACTTATTCAACCAAATATGCTCAAGCCAATCAAGCAATGTCTATTTTAGACGTCAATGAGCAAACTATCAACCAAGAATAGTATCAATCTATTCTAAAACACACCATCGATATTTTTAGTTATATAATATAAAAGAAATATATTTATCTCACAAACCAAAATAAGAATAGAAACTATGCTACCTGGTTATCTACCTTCAATAATTCTAGTTTAGATCATTTTTTTTCTTTCCTCCACTTTCCTTTGCCTTTTGTTTTTCTCCCAAAGTTTCCACATTTTTCACAACCGTTCATCCTTCCACTTCATCCTTACCTTTCAACATTTTCAGAAGCATCCTCAAAGCGTGAATGTAACTCCACTTCACCTCCACTTTGGCTTCAAAATGATAGGTAACAACCTAGTTAAAATAATCCATCACCTCCAGGGTGTGAAAAAGCGTTCAATGAAGGACTTGAAGTTTAACCATCCAAATAGCTAGTATGGTGGATCCCATACTAGAGTTCAACATACGTATCTAACCATTATACTTTTAATAATTCAAGAAAGTTTCAAGCTTCTTCAAAATCATTTTATTAAAAGTACGTCAAACAAGAAGTAGAGCAGGGATAAGAAATCAATTTCTTGTTTATGCTAATCATACTCAACTAACATCAATTAAGCAACCATAATGGATTTCCAAGATAACATTTCAAACATCAATTAAAAATTCATCGACTCTTTTATTTTCTTTAACAACCTCACTATCAATGGTTAGTTACACATGCAAACATATATGCAACTATATGAGAGGAAATTCTATCTTCATCGAAGATTTCTTCTTTAAGAGATATCATCATTTACCTTAAGCATCCCCTTCCTAGTGGTCGATTTTCTTCTTTCACTTATGTGAGCATCTATTCATGCAATCATTCAATTCTATTAGCAACATCATATCCTTTCAAAGATTCACATAAATTTTATAGAGGTAAGCATGAATAACCATTCAATCACAAAAATACATCATATTGTAATTTAGAAAATATTGCTTCTAAAAATAATACATCAAGAAATAATCATTCATTCCATCGAACATTATTTCACAATTTCCACAAGGTCCATGCATTTGCAATTCAAATCATTAAATAGACAAACATAATTAATAGTCCAAAGCATCTAGCTAGTATGAATCTAACCAAATAAAAAGTCTTCCAAGGGAGGGTCATGATATACTCCCCCCCTTAGGCTCAACACAGTCCTTTGTATCTTTACTAGTTCTTTAAAACAAAGAGATGATTAACAATTACATATTTTTTTTAAACAGAAAAGAAAAATATCTTTACATATCTGCTATTTTTTTCCAAGTAGTGTTTCTTTCAGTGTAACAGTTACACTAAACTTTGCATTGCTCTAAAGTTCCTTTCCTCATCAATTTAGATCAGAATTCAAGGATTCTTACTGGTTGAACTTGTATAGCCTCTAGGTTCACCATTTGCAAATTAGAAAAGTCCCACACATGCTCTATATTAGCTAAGAAAAGAAAAATTAAAGATGTTGTGAATATTGGATAGATTGGGTGGTAAGGCAAGTCGATATGACATAAGACTAATCTTCTTTAAGATTTCAAAGGGTCTGACAAAGCGAAGATCTAGCTTCGTGGATTTAATTGCACTCTTTCTTGGATTTTTCCTAAAAAACACTCAATAATCTATAAAAAACTCTTTTGGTGATCTCTTAAGATCGACATAGATTTTCTGATGGTCTGCAACTTCCTTCAAACTCTCTCTAATCACCTTCAATTGTTGTTCTATTTCTTTGACCATGTCTAGTCTAAGCACAATTTGATCTTCTTAATTATCCCTTGATAATGGTGTTCTGCACTTTCTACCATAAAAATATTCAAATGGAGCCATGCCTATGGTCAAATGATGACAATTATTGTAGAAAAAATCTACTAGATGTAAGTAATCCTCCCAACAAGTTTTCTATTCCATACAGTACATTCAAAGCATATCTTCTAGCATCTGATTCACTCTTTTAGTTTGCCTATCATTTTCTAGATGGTAAGTAGAACTGATGTTCAATCTAGTACCAATGGCACAATGCAAGGATTGCCAAAACTTAGATGTGAATTTTGGGTCCCTATATGATATTATTACCTCCAAAAAACTATGAAGGCAAAATATTTTTTTAGAAAATCTATTAGCCACAACCACGACATCATCCTTGATATTCCTAGGTATAAAGTGTGCAAGATTGGTCAGTCTGTCAACCACTACTAGGATTATTTCATGCTTAAACCTATTCTTAGGTAGCCTTACTACAACACATCGATGACTTTATTCCTATTTTCCCTTGATATGCTCAATGCCAAAATCATATTCTGTGAGAAATTCCATACACCTTTTTTGTTTAGAATTGAGTAAAGATTGAGTGAATATATTGCAGACTTTGATGGTATATCCTTAGCTAAAAGGGTCTCCTGACTAGATAGTATCACCAACTATTTAGGGCAAAAACTACAACTACCAACTTTAAATCATGGGTTGCATAATTGACCTCATATATTTTTAGTTTTCTACTAGATCCATAGGCTACCACTGCTTCTTCTTGTGAGAGTACTCCAAATTTTTTTAATGATGTATCTGTACAAACATAGAAAATTCCTTGAGTATCAGGTACAATTGAATTGTTTTCCTTTTATCTAAAGGTTGGTTGTTAATGAGGCGTTCTTGGCATAGTCCTTCACATAACACCTATGGTGTCTAGTTAAGCCCATGAAACTTTGAACTTCTATCATATTTGCAGGCATTCACCAATTCAAAATAGATTCTATTTCATAGGATCCACTGTGATCCCTTCAATTGAAACAATGTGTCCTAAGTATTACACTTCTAACACATAAAATTCACACTTGGATAGGTTCTTATACAACTAATTTTTCCTTAATAGTTCTAACACAATCCGGAGATGCTTGTCATGCTCTATTTTATTTTTGGAATATATCAAAATGTTATCCAGAAATACTAGTACAAATCTATCCAAGTACTTCCTAAAGATACTATTCTTAAAATTCATAAATGTCATTGGGGCATTTGTCAAACCAAAAGGAAAGACAAAAAAATCATAATGTCCATAATGATTTTTAAAGGTTGCCTTGTGTGTATCCTCCTCATGTATTATCATTTGGTGGTATCCTAACTTTAAATCAATATTTGTAAATATTATGGCATCTTTGAGTTGATCGAAGAGATCTTCGATTCTAGGTAGAGGATATTTGTTCTTGATAGTTACCATGTTTAACGTTCTATAATATATACATAATATTAAGGAACCATCCTTCTTCTTTACAAATATTACTGGTGCACCCTAAGGTGATACACTTGGTTTGATCAAACCTTTCTCTAGTAGCCCTTGCAATTGCACCTTCAACTATTGCATTTCTATAGGATTCATTCTATAAGAAGCTCTATGTATGGATTTTATTCCAAGTTGAAGATCAATAGTAAAATAAAATTCCTATTTAAGAGGTAATATAGGTAGATATTTTGGAAAAACATCCCAAAAATCCTAAATAATTGGGTGTTTCTCAAATACCTCCTCCTCTTTATCGATTTAATTTAACTTAACCACATACCCATTATCCCTTTCTTAATGCTCTTCTTAAGTTGCATTACCGATAATATCAGAGGTTGAAAATACCCTTGTAGATAATACATCCTACGCACAACACCCCTCTCATCTGTGTACTCAATCCATCTATCCTGAAAGTTGAGTACGACCTTATACACTTGCAACCAATCCATTCTTAGGATTATATCAAAATAATGCAGAGGCGCTACATACAAACATCCTATTGTTATTCCACTAGGTAAGATAATTTTTGTCATAGGGTAACATTGGTTAATGGAGTAGGTTTGTTATGAACCATACTCGACCTTCCACCCATAATCCAAGATTCTTGGCCTTTCTAAAATATTTTTAGCAAAACTAGTGGAAATAAAACTATCTGTAGCACCACTATCAATCAAGATTTTAACACTCCTACCAAAAATCTTACCTTTAATCACTAGTGGTGTGGCTTGACCATCAAGATTCTGGTTTTATGTAGCTACATAAATCTTGTGTGTAGACTCCTTAGGTGTAGTTTCTTTGTACATTGGTTCCTTTCCCTTAGAACTCATTTTTGTTCTTTGTGGATAATTAGAAGCATAATGTGGTCCTCTACAAAGATAACATCCTTATTTTGGCCCTGGATGTTCTTTTCACTTCTATCCCTCTTTTGCTTTTTTTGTAGATGAATAATTAGCCTATCCCTGTAATTATATTTTGTTACCCTTGCTGCAATTTTGGTTCTTTTCTTAGAACCTTTTCCTAAACTTCCCTTTCTTCTTTTCATTTCCTCGATTCGATTGTGATAAGTTCTTGCTTGCAAGTTTCTCTTCCCATTTTACAAAACCTGCACTATTTATCTTTCTTAGTGCCTCTTTACCCTCTTCATCTAATACTTCATAATAAAAATAGGGTTTGAGATATGTTTCAAATTTCCTAACCAACTCATAGACCTTTTAGGTTCCCTCATGTCCACTTCTTGTCATATTATAGGATCTTCTCCTAGTTTAAACTTGTAGATCTTCATTTTCTCATTATAAGCAGACACATATTTCATCAGTTTGATAAATTTTTGGTAGTACTTATCCATTGTTCTAATTCTCTATCAAATATTAGTGAACACCTCAAACTTCTAGGAATAGAAGTGTTCCACGAGAAATCTATCTTTGAAGGCTTTTACAAACTCTTCCCATTTTAGGTCAAATAATACCGCAATACCTACCTCATCATTATGTGCTTCCCACCAATCTAGGTCATCATCTTGCAGATGCAATGTGGCATAGGATGTTCAAGTTCTTGAGGAAAAGTTCTTCATGTTGTAATATGTTTATATTTCTTTCAACCAAGCCTCAACCTTGTCTCCATCTTCCTCTCCATTAAATTTAGAATATTTTAAATGTTTCATTTCCTTTCCCAACTCGGCCTCTAATTAGATCCTAGCCTGTTGTACCTCTATAAGTGGTTCATTTTACTAACTCGCTCTAGGGTTACTTGCCCATGTTTCTCAAATCAACATGAAATCCAACAACTACTTTTGGGTTTTTATTTGTTCTTGAAGTAGAGTGACAGTATTAGTAATATTCTCATTACTTGGATTCTCCCATTCATCCCTAGGTTTCCTTGAACCCACATTTGAATTCCTATTCTCCATACTAGTATGTCGTGTTTGCCTTGTCGATGGGGCAAAACTTCCTCTTATTCTCTTTGGTGGCATTGTCCCTAACCACACATAAAAGAGATAGTAAGAATTCATTAGCAATTAACCCTTCAATTTGCTTTTCTTAGTAACAATTATTTACCCTATCATCTCAAGGAATTCAAACCGTTTTACTTCTATTGCTTTATCTATATATTAGGTTCTAGTATGTTTTTTATCATACTTTGTAACTAATTCTTGCATAGTGAACCTATTCCACTACGAACCATGCTCTGATACCAAATATCATAACCTGGATTTCCCAAACCAATTTTTTAAAAAGATCTTATATATATAAGCTTCTCCTTTGTTCACCTATCTCCACAACTTACATAGGTCCTTCTTGTAAGTATGATAAATCCTCCTAGGTTTACCCATATTCACAACTTACATAGCTCCTTCTTGTAAGTGTGCTAGGTGTAATTCAAACTATCATTCTCCTTATAGAGAGCTAGTTTTCTAACTTGGTCTTACTATCCTTTTCAGTCAATCAAGAGGATATATTATTCAATGACCACTCAAATCCATTAGAGTCATTGTATCAAGTATTTATAGGTTTAACCATTATCACATAATTTTTTTGAATAGTTTTTTAAAAATGACCACTCTCTTGACTGAAGGTAGGAGTCTACATATTATAATATTTCCTTAGATAAAGTCTACTTCAATTTATCCCTTTGGGTACTCATATCCAACTATAACATTGTTATGGTTAAGATTCCTTTTTAACCATATAATATAAAACAAAGACCTCCAAAGACACTTATCTTATCACACACATGCTCACGAAGATCAATAGAGTTAATCTAGTTCCTCTAGATTATTTAAACTCACATTCCAACACCAATGTCTACATATGATAGAACTTATCCTCATATTCTTCCTTTACAAAGTGTAAAGAAAAGAGTACAAAATATCCTCAATTTATAAGGGACGTAAGTCGGTTCTATTTACCATAAATTAATTCAGTAAAGACTTACTAAACTCAAACATCTATTGCTCAAGAATCATTATCGATTATCGTTTATGTCAAGCCACATTTACCAACTGCCATTAGTAAATGCTCTATGAATTCAAGTGTCTTACCACATAGAATATCCATATCCAAGTCTATGTAAATATGAAGAGCTCTCTATTACTCAACAAAGTAATTAAAACCATAGTTACATTATTTCAATCAAATATAACAACATAGAAGAGTTTCTTATTACACGGGTGAAGCTCCTTTTAATCTTCATAATATTATAAAGTGTTCTCCATAGGATAGACATGATATTCAAAACTATAACAAACAAATGGAAGATAAAGTCACATCCATATAGGTCTTACAGAATATTTATATACAATTCCCAAGTTGATTTTCAGTGATACTAAAGTAAACTCAAGTTAGGAACTTCTATTTCAACTTTCCCTCTACAACCAACCAGTTCCAACACTCGTATCAAACACGCTAAGAGGAGGATGCTTTCATAGGATCTAGCCAGCTCCACCAATATTGGATATGCATTGCTCTATATGGATGTAAACTAACATAACAACCAACAAAAGCACAATATATGTATCCATAAGTTTTTCAATCAACTATCTCACAAGCTATACATTTCAATGAGTGGATCATTATTGTACACAATTCAAACAAGAATTATATTCATTCAATCAATATATTCCAAGAATCATACACAATCAACCCTCCATCTTCCTGCAAGATGTTTGATGAAATAATTCCTCATATCTCTTGTATTTCTATAAGGAATTACCGGAAACAATTCAATTACATCTCTAATTTCTTGCAATGAATACATTGAAATCCATATCAATATACATCTTGGTTTACACAACAAAATCAATGGAAATCAATAACCAATATATCATCTTCTAAAAAATATATTGAAATATTTTACAAGTATTTCCTTGTACTCCCATTAATAGTTTTTCCTAAACCAATTTTTTAAAAAGAGCTTATATATAAAAACTTCTCCTTTTTTCACCTATCTCCACAACTTACATAGGTCCTTCTTGTAAGTGTGCTAAATCCTCTTAGGTTTACCTATATTCACAACTTACATAGCTCCTTCTTCTAAGTGTGCTAGGTGTAATTCAAACTATCATTCTCCCTACAGAGAGCTAGTTTTCTAACTTGGTCTTACTATCCTTTTTAGTCAATCAAGAGGATATATTATTCAATGACCACTCAAATCCATTAGAGTAGTCGTATCAAGTATTTAGAGGTTTAACCATTATCACATAATTTTTTTGAATAGTCTTTTAAAAACGACCACTCTCTTGACTGAAGGTAGGAGTCTACATATTATAATATTTTCTTAGATAAAGTCTACTTCAGTTTATCCATTTGGGTACTCATATCCAACTATAAAATTATTAAGGTTAAGATTCCTTTTTAACCATATAATATAAAACAAAGACCTCCAAAGACACTTCTCTTATCACACACATGCTCACGAAGATCAATGGAGTTAATATAGATCCTCTAGATTATTTAAACTCACATTCCAATACCAATGTCTACATATGATAGAACTTATCCTCATATTCTTCCTTTACAAAGTGTAAATAAAAGAGTACAAAATATCCTCAATTTATAAGGGACGTAAGTCGGTTCTATTTACCATAAATTAATTCAGTAAAGACTTACGAAACTCAAACATCTATTGCTCAAGAATCATTATTGATTATCATTTATGTCAAGCCACATTTACCAACTGCCATCACTAAATGCTCTACAAATGCAAGTGTCTTACTACATAGAATATCCATATCCAAGTCTATGTAAAGATGAAGAGCTCTCTATTACTCAACAACGTAATTAAAACCATAGTAACATTTTTTTAAATCAAATATAACAACATAGAAGAGTTTCTTATTACACGGGTGAAGCTCCTTTTAATATTCATAATATTATAAAGTGTTCTCCATAGGATAAAAATGATATTCAAAACTATAACAAACCAATGGAAGATAAAGTCACATCCATATAGGTCTTACATAATGTTTATATACAATTCCCAAGCTGATTTTCAATGATACTAAAGTATACTCAAGTTAGGAACTGCCATTTCAAATTTCCCTCTGTAACCAACCAGTTCCAACACTCGTATCGAACACACTAAGAGGAGGATGCTTTCACAGGATCTAGCCAGCTCCACCAATATCGGATATGCATTGCTCTATATGGATGTAAACTAACATAACAACCAACAAAAGCACAATATATGTATCCACAAGTTTTTCAATCAACTATCTCACAAGCTATATATTTCAATGAGTGGATCATTATTGTACACAATTCAAACAAGAATTATATTCATTCAATCAATATATTACAAGAATCATACACAATCAACCCTCCATCTTCCCGCAAGAGGTTCTATGAAATAATCCCTCATATCTCTTGTATTTCTATAAGTAATTACCGAAAATAATTCAATTACATCTCTAATTTATTGCAATGAATACATTGAAATCCATTTCAATATACATCTTGGTTTACACAACAAAATCAATGGAAATAAATAACAATATATCATCTTCTAAAAAATATATTGAAATATTTTACAAGTATTTCCTTGTACTCTCATTAATAGTTTTTCAAATTAGAAAGACCGAAACTACACTTGGATACTCAATGGATTTAACATGCTCAAAACGTTATCTACCATTGCTACATCTCAAGTTAACCCAATGTACTAAAGATTTTCGAACATCCAAGGGCTCTAATCCTATCTACATGGTTCCCAATTTAAGTTTAGCTTCCACAAATCCACTATGGAGTTCCCAACCATTAAAAAGTTAAACCTGACTCCTTTGTGCACTGTATTTTTGACTGCCATGAGGATAAAAACCTTAAATCATATTGTAGGTATGGATTCTATTAAAGGACTCTCCACTATGGAAATTTTCACCAAGTAACCCCAAGAGAAAACTATATGGCTTGTATAGCTTCAAAAATAATTTACAATAGATGTGTTCTTACACAGTTTACTCACACAGTTGACAACTTGAAAAAAGGAAAACTATTGTAGTTTTAAACTGATATTTTTCACCAAGCACCACTTAAAGGATAATCATATTTATTCATTCAACCAAATCTACTCAGGCCAATCAAGCAATATCTATTTCAGGCGTCAATGAGAAAACTATCAACCAAGAATAGTATCAATCTATTCTAAAACACACCATCGATATTTTTGACATACAATATGAAATAAATCCATTTATCTCACAAACCAAAATAAGAATATAAACTATGCTACCTGGTTCTCCGCCTTTAATCATTCTAGTTCAGATCATCTTTTTTTTTTCTTTCCTTCGTTTTCCTTCGCCTTTAATTTTTTCCCAAAGTTTCCACACTTCTTACAACCATTCATCCCCCCACTTCATCCTTACCTTCCAATATTTTTGGAAGCATCCTCAAAGCATGAATGTAACTCCACTTCACCTCTAATCCAACTTCAGAACGGTAGGTAACAACCCAGTTACAAGAATCTATCACCTCCAAGGTGCGAGAAAGCATTCAAGGACTTTAATTTTAATCATCCATGTGGCCAGTAGGGTGAATCCCATACTAGAGTTCAACAAACATTTCTAACCATTATACTTTTAATAATTGAAAAAAGTTTCAAGCTTCTTCAAAAACATTTTATTAAAAGTACGTCAAAAAAGAAGTAGAGTAGGGATAAGAAACCAATTTCTTGCTTATCCTAATCATACTCAACCAACATCAATTAAGCAACCATAATGAATTTCCAAGACAAAATTTCAATCATCAATTAACAATCCATCAACTCTTTTATTTTCTTTAACAACCTCACTACCGATGGTTAGTTACAAATGCAAACATATATACAACTGTATGAGAGGAAAGTAGGTCTTCCTCAAAGCTATCTTCTTTAAGAGCTATCACCATTTCCCTTAAGCATCCCCTTCCTAGTGTTTGATTTCCTTCTTCCACTTATGTGAACATCTGTTATTGCAATCATTCAATTATATTAGCAACATCATATCCTTTCATAGATTCACATATATTTTATAGAGGTAAGCATGAATAAACATTCAATCACCAAAATACATCATTTTTTCTTTTAGATAATATTGCTTCTAAAAAGAATATATCAAGAAATAATCATTCATTCCATAAAAGATCATTTCACAATTTCCATAAGGTCCATGCATTTACAAGTAAAATAATTAAATATACAAGCATCATTATTAGTCCAAAACATATAGCTAGTATGAATATAACCAAATAAAAAATCTGCCAAGGGAGGGTCATGACAAGTTTGGTGAAGCAGGAAGCTATTTTTGACATCCAACAAGAAGTTGTGAATTCATCCACTACAAGGTAGCAACTTGGTGAATAAAAATACCAAGAGCTACATCTACTGCAGAAGCCACTAAAGGTAAGTAACTATGGTGCAATTAGTTGAACTTCAAATTAGGCTTAATTATAAAATTCTATTAAGCATCATATTTGGATCAAAAGTTGCAAGATGAAGAACCCATATTATAGTATTCAAGAAAGTGCAAAAAGGAGAATTCATTTTAAGATGTATTTGCACATTTACTAGGAGTTAGATATTTTTGAAAGAAAGAAAATTATCATCTACTTATTATCTATTTAGAAATCAAGAATACTACATATTACAATATTGAAGATAGTGAACAATTGTAGAATACTCAATAAGGGTTCATTACATATTACTCTTGAAAAGTTACAAAAAATTACTAAGTGCATTTAAAACTTATTTTGAGAGTTTATTGGAGCAATAAAAAGATATTATTGTTACCATTAAATGCATTATTAATCCATTAGCACTATACTAGTTGATCTTTAACTAGTTACTCTCAAAAGGATTAGTTTGTGTTTGTTGATTGTTAAAGGTCAAGGACACAAAAACCTGTAGATTATCAAAGTGTCTAGGGACACTATTTCATGCACAAAACCTACAACATTTCATGGCCCAAAGAAACCACCAAAAATCATATCAATAAATCAGCAAAAGAAGCTTCAAATCGATACTTGGTGAGTCTCAAATTCAAAGTGCACTAAAGGCTATTTACAAGAAAAATAGTGCAAAAATCACTTCCACAAAAAGCTTCTATCTACATGGTTATTAGGTTGGGTTTATTACCAAAGTAACCAAGAAAAAGGGAGAGTTGTCTAGAAAAATATACAACATCAAATCATCCCTTGCCTACAATAAAACCATAATTAAAACCAGTTGAATAGAGTGCAAAAGAAGGTGCAAAAATAAGGTATTCTATTTACAAGTGTATTTAGATTATCTTGCACTAGACTAATCTGTCCTACATAGGAAAAAAGATAAATTTTAAGTGCCACAAAGGCACATTCCTCATAAGAAAAAATCATCTCAAAGTGTACATGTAAAGAGTATTATGCAAGCTAGGTAGAAGAGCCCTCTGAAAGGACTCATATCCTTCACAGTTTTGAATAGGCGTATCAAGCTACCTGCAAGTATAACATAAGGAAAAACATTATGTACAAAGGCAGGTTGAAAGAAGGAAGAAACAAAGCACAAGGAAAGAAGACTATACCAGCTAGACATACATATACAAGGACCACTCAAGAGCACCATTGGAGTGCCTCAAAAACTCCATCAAAGCACTGCTCATAGCTACCAAAGGAGTTGCTCATAAAATTAGCTCAAAGCCATCGGAGCGTTGCTCACTACTATAGTTAGAAATAGTTCAAATCAAGCACCATAAAAATCATAAAACAAAGGAGGAGCTGGCCACAATATGTTTATAAGAGAACCTTGTAATGTATATGTTGAAAGATGATGAGAAGGAAAGTTCCATGCAAAGCAATAAGGTTCCTCTTGTCACATTAAAGGAAACCTTATCGTTTCTCATTTGAGCGCTCACCCTTTGCACGCTTGAAGGAAAATCCAAGAAGCCATTATATAAGAGGAGGAATATGAGCATTCACACAAATCTATAATTCTCATTCTACCAAAGATTCTAAGCATCAACAAGGTTCTCTCCTAGGCATTAAAGTGAAACTGTCATGACACTTGTCACTCACTTCAAGACTCAACTCTTATTTGAGGCACCAAAGACCAAGGAGCAACAAAAATTCATAACAGCATTGAAAATTGAATTTGTAGCAGCTTTCATAGCTAAATTTGTGGTAGATTTATGTACCAATTTAGTGTTCATAGCAGAGTTCAATAGCAGCAAAAAGAGAGAATTTAAAGCTCTTAGTCAAAGTGGTTAGATGTGAGGCATCCATTGTCTAAATATTGCAGTCAAAGGAAACAAAAACCAATCGTTTTCTAAGTTCAAGAGAAACATTAAAGTTTACACCCATACATTGGAGATAATGGTCAAAATAAATACTAGAGGGTGTTGTCATTTACGTCTATAATTCAGCACCAAATACGTAGATATTTGGAGCATCATAAAGGTAAGAATTTACCTTATTCTAATTTGCTTTCATTAATAGGAGTTATAAGGGTTGAAACTATAGGGAAATAAACCATATTTGAAAGAAAAAATTAAAGGAGAATTATATATTTATATTTTCAAATTAAACATAGGAGAAATAAGGATTTCTACCTAGAAAATTAAAATTCCATTATTGCAAATATTATTATTTTCTAATATTCCAAATTAAGGAGTTATAAGGAATACTACACCAAAGTAGGATATTGGAATTTAGAAATATTAAATATCAAATATCAAAAGCTATAAAAGGAAGGTTCATTAAGAATTATAAATATTTGGAAGAGGATATATATAGTTAAGGAGGTAAAGTTTAAAGAACAAGGGATTCTGAGATCCTGGGCAGATAAAAGAAAATAGAAAAACTGCATTTTGAGCCTTGCCATGAAAGGTAGGATATCAAAATGAATTTGTATAAGCTGATTAGTTTTTATGAATAATTTTTTTACATTTTACTCAAAAATGTGCAAGTTGTAATGTACAATGTGTCCACTTGTATAGCTAGGTAGAGTGTTGGCCAAGGAATCTCTCTTCCTATATAAAGGGCCTCATAGTGATATATCACATATAAAGTACATATCAAGTGCATTTTAGTACAAAGTAGTAGATAGTAGTAGAACTCATTTATGGATTATAATGTAGCTCTTTAGCTTGTATTAATGGAGTTACCATTACCTCCATATTGCATTGTATTTTCATCATTTCTATTTATAGTATATTTAAGTCATATTGTAGAATTACCTTCTTTCATATTTTCTGCATCTTATTAGGGCTTGTGTTAGATCTCTCCCAATGCATATATCCTCAAAATATTACAATTATGTCTACACATATATTGAATGTGTCTCTAGCAATGTAATAATGTAATGCAAATGTTACTCAGGAATGGACCAAAAATAACTTACTCATTTACGTTGATGGATTAGATGTAAAATTTTGTTAGGATCCTATCCTAGCATTATTATGTAATTGTCTCATAACTTTTATGTGGCACCTTGGGTGCCTAGACATATGAACCCATATTATGTAACCATTATAAAATATGTAAATGTTTCTTTAGTAGGAGTTACTAGCTTAGGTCCCAAATTGCATGTGAAGCCAACCCTTGAGCATTAGGGTTAGGATTGATAGAAGTCTCCATAAAGGTAAGTGTAGATATAGAATGTATCAAGTATTTTTCTAAATTTGTAATGGAGCTCTACTTCTAGGGAGGTTTCCCCCTCGAAGAGGCCTATGATTCTATATTATGGACTCCATTTTTTATAAATAAAGTTATTGCATTTTCATTATGTATTTCATTATTGTTATTTTAATTCATGTTTTCTATTAATTATTATAATATTTGTGTGGACATGCTTATTTTAATTGAAATATTTCTAACAAGTTGTATTAGAGAACTTTCTAGGGTTGTGTTTGACTATAGCCATAATAATTTGTCCTACCAAACAATCCTTGTTAGGTATATATTTTCCTTCTTTTTGCTCATTTATGCTAAAATACCCTACAAAGAAACTAACACCATTTTCAATAATTTAGTGGAATAGGTTAGGAACCCTATGACAAGGGTTTTAAAATATCACGAAGAAGTTTTTTTGGGCTAAGGTAGATTCCCCATAAAGCATTAGTGAAGTGAGGGGTGATTAGACTCTAATACCCAAGCCTCAAAAAACACCCACATATGACAACGAGCTTCCATGCACCCTTGGGTATATAGGGAGACCCATTGAGGAGGAGAAAGCTTTAGCTCTAGGAATATATTAGATGTTTGAATTCTATGGTGCATCAGTAAACAACATACTAGGAAGTTACTCTCATTGTAAACTCAAAACTATATAGTGTAACTATAGGTATGATGGAACCCTCTATATTTAGAGCTTTTACATATTGGGTCAACCACTAATAACAACTAAGGGAGTATATCAGAGAGCCCACAAAACCAAACACACATTGGTTTATATTGTTCATGTTAATCACCTCTTGGCCCTGTCTAAACCTGACACATACTTGAGCATACTACAACCATCACATATTGGTGATACAATAATTTTTCTTGATAGTCAAGAACAAGATAATTGGTGATAGTAATCATTTGATAATAATAGTCAGGATATAGTCAAGGATAGTAATAGTTGGGATTTTGATAAGAGAGTATATTAATAGTCAATGGAAATTTTGTGAACTTGTAATGATGGGTGATTGCCAATGTAGAGAAAAACACCTTGTTGGGTCGTGATAAAGTCTAGATGAAAATCAGTTTACTAAAAATGTTTGAGATGCCAAAAAATATCATTTGGTAGTATATTCCATCATGATCATCTCATTTAGCTAATTGTTTTGGTATATAACACCCACACACTTTTTTCCAAGTTTGCAAATCATCATTTTGGGGTATAGTCCATTTTGAATGTCTTTTTGAGCAATTTGGGGTGTAGTCTATTTTGATTATATTTTTGAGCTTATCATTTTGGTATACATCATCCATAAGAGTTTTTTGGAGACCCAAATCATAAAAATGTGGCTATAGATACTAGAGGTGCCCAAGTGTAGCAACAAAATATCCAACTAGATGAACAATTAGGTCAATAACTAAGTTAACAGATAAGTCAACAATTGTGCCTAGTGCAAAGTGAGATAATTCAATTGAAGGCCCAAATACAATTTGGAAACCAAATATTGAATGAACTATGAATTGTGCTAGATGAGAGAGCACATTAAGAGATTTAGTTATTGATAGATTCAAATACTTTGATAGTTATTTATCAGGTACGACTCATTCATACAACTGATTTGGTAATAATGAATTCGAACATAAGGTAGGAATTTTAGGGATCCCAAAAGGGGGAGTACACAATTCCTATAATATTATATATAAAATATCCAAGTTAGAATTTCCAAAATTTGATGGAATGGGACCTAATTTTTGGTTATTCTAAGCATACCAATATTTTACCCTTCATAATGTTCACCAACATTTAAGAATTGTAATTGCATATTTCAATTTTGAATTTGACACCTTCCAATGGTATTAATGGGAGAGAAATATGCATCCAAATATTTCTTGGGAAGAATTTGAGAAACAATTATTCGCTTGATTTGGCCCTAGTGAGTATGAAGACTTCACAGGAGCCCTCACTAAATTGAAATATAGTTCATTAATATCAAGCCCAATTTGAAACATTGACCCTCACTATATTGAATATTTTTTTGAATTTATTTTATTAGTAGGTTGAAAGAAATATTAGGGCCTAGATGAGAATGTTCAAACCACAAACTATGATACAAGTAATAGGTTTGGCCAGATTGGGAGAGAATAAAGTTGTTGCTCACAGATACACATTCAAATTCCTATAGTCCTCACCCCCATTTCCATATAAGTCAATAACAAATTTGGCCAATAAATCATAAACCGTCAAATGATTAACAGGATAAGAGATGGAAGCTCATCAGGCATAAAGACTATGCTATAATTATGATAAAAAAATATTCTCCAAGGTATAAGTGCATACAAAAAAATTGTATTTGCTAGATGTAGGTGAATCCTCCATTGGAAAGTCCCATGAAGAAGAGGAGTATCAAGAAGAAGAGCAACAAGAAGAACATGAAGTGCCAAAATAACCATAAAAAAAAAAAAAAATTACACAATCTTGTTGGAAATGTGTTGAATATTTTCCATGTTATTTTGGCAGGGTTAACTCTAAAAGGTATTGGACAGTCTCCATGTATTCTCATCAGGATTTAGGGCCAAGTCGGGCCTCAAGCAAGGGTTAAGGGTCGGTAGCCCCTAATAAATGAGGGTTTGGGGGTAGCATCCCCGACATAATTTTTAGGGGCTTTTAAGTTATTTTTAGAGCCATATAGGCTATTGAGGGTTAAATATGTGAACCCATGGTTTTACTCCCATGGTATTGTAAAATTTGTTCTTGTGTTGTTATTTAAATTGCACTTATATTAGGGTTTATGAGGAGAGAAGATGAACATTATTGTATTAGATACGATTAAGTTTATGCAATAAGGAAATATTACTATGTTAGGTTTTTTTCCATAAGGGTTTTCCTAGATGAAGTATTGTGTTATGTGTGTATCTGTTATCTTCTTCTTATGATTATGCATTTACTACTTTTCTAGATTTATTTTATCATGGCCTTTTGCTCTTCATTTGGTATAGCTTTGTTTGAAGAGTAAGCGTTTCAACCCTGTGATAAATTAATTCTTGAATGGGACCCATACATGGAAGAATATAGGAAATAAAAATGATGGAAAACACACGAGAAGAGATTAAAAACTTTAATGGATGAAATTTTGAGTCATGGAAACTCAAGAAGGAGTATCTATTGGTTAATAGAGTTTAGTGGATTGTGGTCTCAAGAATAAAACTAACATCAATGATAGATGAGTATTAGCTAAAAAATGAAAGGAAGGTAAGAAACATTATTAGATTATGCTTATCTGATTCAGTATTGTTGAATGTATCGATAGAGACCATGACAAAGTTGTTATGGGATAAGTTGGGAACTGTTAGCGTATATAGTTGTTATTACATTATTTTATGCTAGTTAGCATATATTATTACATAGCACTTTATTGTTAGCCTTGTTAGCATATTTGCTAAGTTAGGTTTGGAGATACGTTTAACATGGTCTATTATTGGCATTTATGTAATATATATTATTTAGCATATCAATAAAATTACTAATGCTTACCTTCAGTGCTATCAAAAATCTTGTATTGTTGAGGCTCATTTCGTAGCTGGACAACCTCGTTCAACTAGACCTGGCCATGATTCTTGAGGCCAACCTCAAAACTAGAGAGGAGACCAGGAAGACTCGAACATGATTCTTGAGGTAATCCGACCTAGCCCACAACTCGAGGTTGAATACTATAGGATGCGCTGACATGGATTGGGACACCTAAGATATTGGATGTAAGATCAAATAATATATCTCAACAATTGGTACACAAGCCGACTAGATGCTATCGAATTATCAGACTAGATGACTCAGCCTACGTGGACCACTAAGACCTAGATATTAACATGGATTGGACTTCTATAATAAGTATGGAGGACCTAGAAGATGCGAGACCCGACATCCTAGGACTAATGAACATGTGGTATCTAGAAAACCTAACGTGGAGACTCTGACAGTTGGGACAACTACACGGGAGGCTGACAAAAGGAATGGTAGCGAATTCTACCACCATCAGGTGGACATAATCAAAATCATGATATTTTATTTTTAAACATCTTTGGTGCCCTTGTATTGCCCATATGGGATAATTATTCTTGCACATTTGGTCGTAGATAATGTGTATGTAGGAGCTCCACCATGCACAAGAGACACGTAGAAGATATTTGAGTCAATTTGCAAAATACAGCTCCCTGTGTGGATCCTGATCTGCAGGTATTTTTTAAACACAAACGAAAAACCTTTGGTGACATTGTGGAAGGAAACCCAATGTCTCTATGTTGCAGATCACATGCAGATGAAAATAAACCTACTATCATTGCTTATAAAAAAATTATATTTGTCATGATTGCCCACATATCTGGAGATCGATCATTGAGTAGATATGCAGAGTTTTAGACTTGCAGATGACCATGACTGATGGTGGATTGTAGAGGAAGAACACTAAAAAACAAAAAATTATGCCATTTCAATCAGAAATGATTTTTCCCAGTGTTTTGTAATCATTCCCTTTAGATTAGGGTGATGATATATAAAAAAAAATTGTGATTTACATCAATTCAATGTGCCCCCTCTGCATGATGTTGCTGCAATAGATCATCAGCAGATCGTGAAATGATCCTCAGAAGTGAAAGTGTGGATAAGACTTCTTGTTTGATATTTCGAGTGATAAGTTGTCATTGATGTCAAGAGTGAGTGGTCATTGATGTCAAGATTTCAGCACCAGTCAGTGGCAGTTTCATTTGGCAACATCAGTTTCTAGTTCTCCAATAAATGCAAAAGGATAATTCACTTTCAGTTTCAAGACCCGGTTCCAGGAAGTCATATTTGGTCCAAAGTGCAAAAAGAAGCCCAAGTGAATAATATTATAATATTCTTTTATAATATTATACAAAGGAAGTTTAAAATTAATTATAAATTAATTTTTTAGTTAATTTACTTAACTTATAAATTTATTTAAATTAATTATTAATTAATTTAGTTATTAATTATAAATTAATTTTAGATAAGGTTAAATAACCCTAAGGTGGGTTATTAAAATTAAAATTTGAAATTCGATTTGGAGAAGTTTAAAAACGTGTATATAAGGGGGAACTCCCACTTTACCAAACCACCATGCCTTCAAAATAAAATTGCGAGCCTTATAATTTGCGCTGCGTCCAAGGAAGAAAGAACATGAGAATTTGTGGAAAGTCAAACGATGACGAAGGCATAAGAGGAAGGGACTCTTCCTTCCTTCACATGGGTATTAGTAGCCCATGCGATGGGCTCCCAAGCGCTAAGGCGCTTAGGCTAGAGGATACGACGGACCAAATATTGTTGAATCCCCTTTTTGGGGAAGAAAAATGTATGCTTTAGTATTGGTCACCAAAAATTTTAGGAATATAGTTTGGGCATTTAAAAAATTAATTTTTGCATATTTATTATTGGTTCTAAGGTTGCAAAGGGAGTTATAAGGGTTTTACAAAATTAAATTTTTAATTTTATTTTCTTAAATGTTTTGAAAGGATTGTAAGGTGTTTGGTTGACATTTTATGGTGTTGGGTATTATTTTAAGTTGGAGTTTATAAGGTGTATCAAAGAAATTATCTTTATGTATGTTATGATAAGTGTTATTTTTAAAAGGGAACAATAAGGCATAAATTTAGTTGTGATTATTTTGTGTCTAAGGAAATATTTTTGAGAAAGTATTGAAGTGATATTTTTGTGTTTAACCATTGGAATTGGAAAGAAGGAAATTGTGATTAAGACAGGTTTTTTCAAATGCACTTTTACATGCAACAAAAGGTATGGGTATATTATTCCTAGTGGGTGATTGTTGAAAGTTGTGTATGAAAATTTGGAGTGAAAATGATTTTTTGGTTAGCATTGTTGAGAGTGTTTTGATTTAATGCTTCAAGGTTTTCTAGAATAAAAATAGTTGTTGATAAAACCTTGTTTTATAAGAATTGTTGTTGAAGTGATTAAGTTGAGTGAAGAACTTGAACTAGGGTTTGGAAAGAACATGAGTATCGTTATTATGTGAGAATTGATTTATAAACATTTTTGGGAACATTAAGTGATTGGACTAGGGTTTATGAGCAAGGGTTATTTCATTAAGTGATTGATTGAGCAGAGTTTTTTGAGCCTAGTCAAGTGAATGTGTTGAAGTGATTTTTCAAGTTCTATGAAACATATTATTCTCTATATGTTTCTAAGAGAGTGATTGAAATTGATTGAGTATTGAGGTGAATGTGAAGCATATTGAGTCTATAACAATTCTCTATATGTTTCTAAGAGAGTTATTGAAAGTGATTGAGTATTGAGGTGAATGTGAAGCATATTGAGTCTCTAAAAATTCTCTATATGTTTCTAAGAGAGTGATTGAAAGTGATTGAGCATTGTGATGAATGTAGAGCATATTGAGTCTCTAACAATTCTCTTTATATTTCTATGAGATTGGACAAGTTCTAGTGAGGACTTGTTGAGCATATTTGAGGTAAGTCTTTGATAAGACTTGTGGACATATTTGTGTGAGATTTTATGAAAGCTTACAATATAGATTAAGAGCATATTTGGATAAGTTCTAGTGAGGATTTATTGAGCATATTGGACAAATTCTAGAGAGGACTTATGGATAGATTGGTGTGAGCTTTTATGGAAGCTTACAAGGCAGATTAGAGACAAGTCTTTGAGAAGACTTGAGTGTAGAGTTGATTGATTGATTTGTTCAAACCTTGAGTTGAGGTTTAGGGCAGATCCAAAAGAGTTGATTTGAGATTGAGTCAAGCTTTGTGTTAAGGCTTGAGGACAAAAATTAAGAATAAATTTTTCCTAGACCGAAGGACTATCTTTAGTATAGATAAAAGGGTAGAGATTGAGGATAGATTTGTGCTAGACCGAAGGACTGTGTTTAGTGTAGATCAAAGTACAAATACTAAGGATAAATTTGTGCTAGACCAAAGGACTATGTTTATTGCAGATCAAAGGATAGAGATTGAGGACAATTTTGTGCTAGACCAAAGGACTGTATTTAGTGTAGATTTGAGACAGAGCTTTGAAGGTGACAGAGTATAGAGGATGATAGTCTCTAGTGGATAGAGATCCATTAGCTAAGGTAGTGAGGACAAGAGTCTTTAGTGGATATATATCCATAAGCCAGAGCAGTGGGGGCAACAATTCTTCTAGAATATCACTAGTCAGAGCTAAGGAGAAAGAAGTTCTATGTGGATAGAGATCCACAAACTTGATTAGGGTATTGGTTTCTCATTTAGATAGATATCCATGAACATTGTAATAGGGAAAGGATTACCAAGAGATTGATTCAAAAAAATTTAGTGAAATATTTTCTTCGTGGAGTATCCCACATTGGGTGAACCATGTAAATTTGGTGTGTCTATTGTGTGTGGTGATTTGTGCATTGATTTGATTACTGTTGTTGATATTGCTATCTATACATTGCATAATATTGATTGGAAAATAAAAGTAAAAAGTGGTCTTATACTGTTCACCCCTCCCTCTAAGTATAATATTGTGTTCTTCAATTGGTATCAAAGTGGGTTCCTTCGAAAAAGTTTAACAACTTGAAGGAAAAGCTTTCAAGAACACAATGGATTCTAAGAATGTGTCCTCATATAATTCAACACAAATATTTGATGAAAGTGACTATATATATTGGAGTATGAGAATGAAGGTTCACTTGATGGCACTTGGCAATGAAATTTGGGAAGTAGTTGAAAATGGATATATACACCAGCTGATCCACCTACAGATAAGGAAGGTAAGCTTCTACAAAATTACAATTCAAAAGCAATGAATACACTTTTTAGAGCTTTGCATAGAACAAAATTAATATAAGTTATGCATTGTAAAGATGCAAAAGGAATTTGGGATAAGTTGCAAAGCATATATGAAGGATATAAAAGTGTCAAAAAGGTAAAGATACGAAATCTCAAAGGATAAATTGAATAATTAAGAATGAAGAATAAGGAAGACATTAGTTCTTATCTACTTTGCGTAGATGAGGTTGTTAATTCTATGCAAGGACTTGGACTTAATGTGGATGAATCAAATGTTTGTGATAAAATTTTAAGATCTCTTCCAACAAGGTTTAGTGAAAATATTTCAGCTATAGAAGAAGCAAAGGATGGTGATTATTTGAGAAGAGATATGTTGCTTGGTATTCTTATAGCTTTTGAGTTAAGAACAAAATAACCTAATCCCCAGAAGGAAGCAACCTTTAAGAAATTAAGAAGAAAAAGGGTAAGAAGTAAAAATCGAGCAATGAGTCATTTAGTGATGAAGAAGCAAATTATGGCAGAAGGAACAAGGATTCAAAAAGATTCAAATATGCAAAATCGGTTAGATATTTCAATTGTGTAAAGTATGGTCACTATGCAAATGATTGTCAAGAAGCTAAAAATAACAATGATGAAGAAAAATAGGATCACAGGAACAGGGAATCAGAAAAATACATGTACCAAAATAAAGGTAAGGATGGACAAAGCAGACAAGGGAAGAAGTCTTTCAAAGATAAAAGAGGATCTACTATGCATACAAGGCAAGTAAGTACTCAAGTGATAGTGATGCTAGTTTTTTAGATAATAATAAATATGAAGTCCTATTTATGATTGAAGAAAAAGAAGAATTCAAGAAAAGGTCACCAATAATTCTCAAGTGTTTTAGATGTGGTAACTTTGGACATCTTGAAGATAGTTGTATAAGGAATGGTTATAGTTTCAGTGATGATGAATATGAGGATGCACTTGAAGGACCAGAAGAAAATATTCTAATGGCACTAGAAGAAGAAGAAGGTGATCCTATAGAAGATAAGTCAAAAGAAAATTAAGATGTAGAAAAAGGCAAACAAATAGAGGAAGAATCAGAAAGAGAAGAATTTGATCTTAAGGCTGAACTTATTTATGCTCTTGACATAGTAAAGAAGGTAATAAAACAAAAATCTAAACTTGAGTTTAAATTTCAAGAATGTGATGAAGAAAGAGAAAAACTTATAGATGATCTAAACAAGTCAAGGGCTAAGAAAAATAAGTTCAAGGATAAGTTAGAAGAAAATGTCTTAGAATGTGAAAGGTTAGAACAAGAAGTAGCTACTAAGGGAAGATTTAGAAAAATCCAAGAATAAGCTACATAAGTTTGGAAAGAGCTCAAAAATTGTGGATAAGATGATCAAGGTACAAAGAAGGTCACCAAATAAAACATGTCTTGGTTTTTAATAAGCTCAAAATAAATAAGAAGAAGAGTCAACCTCAAGTTTTGAAGAAGAAGAAACTTTAGAAGAATACAGTGTAAGATAAAGTGAGACATATGAGGATGAGTTGGGCAATAGAAAGTTCAACAAGGAAAGGAATAATGCATAAAGAAGAAATAGATGGAACAACAATCAGAATAGGTCAAAAGAGATTAAGAGACCAATGAGGTCAAGACAAGAAAATTTCAATGGAAGGTGTTTCTCATGTCACAGGTTTGGACACATGGCTTCACAGTGCAGGACACATGAAAGACAGGAAAATGGGAATTTTAGAAACATACAGCTTTTCCATGGGTATTTCTACTCATGTAATCAGTTTGGTCACAAGGCAATGGATTACAGGGTTCATAATAGAAAAGGATATGTCTTCACTAGGAGAAATCCTAAGACATTTGAACCTCCAAAGAATAAAAACATTAAGTGTTATAAGTGTAATAATGATGGACATACAACAAAATGGTGTAGAGCAGACATTCCAAAATCAACATGAACAGGAACATAAATATGAATAGGAATAGGAACAAGAACATGAATATGGATATGGATATAAATAGGAACAAGAATATGGACATGGATAGGAATATGAACATAAAAATTCAAAGAAATCAGAAGGATTATATAAGAAGAAAAGAGGATAAAGGTAAAGACCAGTGCTTGCTAGGAGTAGAAATACTCCTACCCCAGAATTAACCACCTCAAGAGGAGGTAGCGGAGGGGCTAAGCTAAGAGATTCATTCTTAGCCCCGAGAACCAAAGGTAATCCTTTGCCATTGATGTCAAAGGGGAGATATTTGAGTAAGGGGGAGAGATTTTGTTTAAGGAGAGAGCATTGAGCCATGGGGAGCAGTTTCCCAGGGGAAGTAGAACAGGAAAAAGGTTAAGTTTTGGTAAAAATAATTTGGTTTGCCATCAATGAAAAAGGGGGAGATTGTTGGACATTTTGAGTGATAATTTGTCATTGATGTCAAGAGTGAGTGGTCATTGATGTCAAGATTTCAACATCAATCAGTGGCAGTTTCAGTTGGTAGCATCAGTTTCTGGTTCTCCAATAAATACAAAAGGATAATTCGGTTTCAATTTCAAGACTCAGTTCCAGGAAGTCAAATTTGGTCCAAAGTGCAAAAAGAATCCCAAGTGAATAATATTATAATATTCTTTTATAATATTATACAAAGGAAGTTTAAAATTAATTATAAATTAATTTTAAATTAATTTATTAGTTAATTTACTTAACTTATAAAGTTATTTAAATTAATTATTAATTATAAATTAATTTAAGCTAAGGTTAAATAACCCTAAGGTGGGTTATTAAAATTAAAATTCGAAATTTGATTTCGAATGACAAAGCGCCGACGTGAGGAGAAGTTTAAAAACGTGTATATAAGGGGGAACTCCCACTTTACCAAACCACCATGCCTTTGAAATAAAATTGTGAGCCTTATAATTTATGTTGTGTCCAAGGAAGAAATAACGTGCGAATTTGTGGAAAGTCAAACTGTGATGAAGGCATAAGAGGAAGGGACTCTTCCTTCCTTCACAGCGCTAAGGCGCTTAGGCTAGATGAGATGGCGGATTGAATCTCATTGAATCCCCTTTTTCGGGAAGAAAGAGGTATGCTTTAATATTGGTCGCCAAAAATTTCAGGAATATAGTTTGGGCATTTAAAAATTTAATTTCTGCATATTTTTTATTGGTTCTAAGGTTGCAAAGGGAGTTATAAGGGTTTTGCAAAATTAAAATTTGAATGTTATTTGCTCAAATATTTTGAAAGGATTGTAAGATGTTTGGCTGATATTTTATGGTGTTGGATATTATTTTAAGTTGGATTTTATAAGGTGTATCAAAGAAATTATCTTTATGTATGTTATGATAAGTGATATTTTAAAAAGGGAGCAATAAGGCATAAATTGAGTTGTGATTATTTTGTGTCTAAGGAAATATTTTTGAGAAAGTATTGAAGTGATATTGTTGTGTTTAACCTTTGGAATTGGAAAGAAGGAAATTGTGATTAAGACAGATTTTTCCAAAGGCACTTTTACATCCAACAAAAGGTATGGGCATATTCTTCCTAGTGAGTGATTTTTGAAAGTTGTGTATGAAAAGTTAGATTGAAAAATATTGTTTGGTTAGCATTGTTGAGAGTGTTTTGATATAATGCTTTAATATTTTTTGGAATAAAAAGAGTTGTTGATAAAACCTTGTTTTATAAGCATTATTGTTGAAGTGATTAAGTTGAGTGAAGAACTTGAACTAGGGTTTGGAAAGAACATGAGTATCATTGTTATGTGAGAATTGATTGATA
Source organism: Wollemia nobilis (assembly GCA_028583015.1). Lineage (NCBI taxonomy): Eukaryota > Viridiplantae > Streptophyta > Pinopsida > Araucariales > Araucariaceae > Wollemia > Wollemia nobilis. The sequence goes on from JAQPPZ010002590.1 coordinate 422,453, forward strand.
AGCATTGTTGGTAACATTGAGTGATTGTTCATGTTATTGGACTAGGGTTTGTTAGTAAGGGTTATTTCATTAAGTGATTAGTTGAGTAGAGTTGTTTGAGCCTAGTCAAGTGAATGTGTTGAAGTGATTGTTCAAGTTCTATGAAATAAATTATTCTCTATATGTTTCTAAGAGAGTGATTGAAAGTGATTGAGTATTGAGGTGAATGTGAAGCATATTGAATCTCTAACAATTCTCTATATGTTTATAAGAGTTATTGAAAGTGATTGAGTATTGAGGTGAATGCAAAGCATATTGAGTCTCTAACAATTCTCAGTATGTTTCTAAGAGATTGATTGAAAGTGATTGAGCATTGTGATGAATGTAGAGCATATTGAGTCTAACAATTATCTTTATGTTTCTATGAGATAGGATAAGTTCTAGTGAGGACTTGTTGAGCATATTTGAGGTAAGTCTTTGAGAAGACTTGTGGAAAAATTTTTGTGAGATTTTGTGAAAGCTTACAATATAGATTAAGAGCATATTTGGATAAGTTCTAGTGAGGATTTATTGAGCAGATTGGACAAGTTCTAGAGAGAACTTATGGATAGATTGGTGTGAGCTTTTGTGGAAGCTTATAAGGTAGATTTGAGACAAGTCTTTGAGAAGACTTGAGTGTAGAGTCGATTGATTGATTTGTTCAAACCTTGAGTTGAGGTTTGGGGCAGATCCAACAGAGTTGATTTGAGATTGAGTCAAGATTTGTGTTAAGGCTTGAGGATAGAAATTGAGAATAAATTTTTCCTAGATCGAAGGACTGTGTTTAGTACATATCAAAGGATAGATATTGAAGATAGATTTGTGCTAGACCGAAGGACTATGTTTAGTGCAGATCAAAGGACAAATATTAAGGAAAAATTTATGCTAGACCAAAGGACTATGTTTAGTGCAGATCAAAGGATAGATATTAAGGATAAATTTGTGCTAGATCAAAGGACTGTATTTAGTGTAGATTTGAGACAAAGCTTTGAAGGTGACAAAGTATAGAGGATGATAGTCTCTAGTGGATAGAGATCCATTAGCTAAGGTAGTGAGGACAAGAATATTTAGTGGATAGAGATCCATTAACTAGAGCATTGGGGGCAATAGTTATTCTAGAAGATCACCAGATAGAGCTAAGGAGAAAGGACTTCTCCTATGGATAGAGATCCATGAACTTGATTAGGGGATTGGTGTCTCCTTTGGATAGATATCCATAAATATTTTAATAGGGAAAGGATTCCCAAGAGATTGATTGAGAAAATTTTAGTGAAATATTTTTTTCGTAGAGTAGCCCACATTGGGTGAACCACGTAAATTTGGTGTCTCTATTGTGTGTGGTGATTTGTGCATTTCTTTAGTTACTGTTGTTGATATTGATATCTATACGTTGCATAATATTGATTGAAAAAGAAAAGTAAAAATGGGTCTTATACTATTCACCCCCCTCTTAGTATAAGCTTGTGTTCTTCATGTTTGTTGGTCGATTTATAATGCTAACAAAGTGGGTGCACCACCTACTCCTATGGGCTAGAGAGGATAAGAAGGGGAACTCTCTCTTTCATTTTCACTGAGCTTGGTAGCTTGTGTGGTTGGGAGCCGAGCGCTAATGTGTTGTCAACCGACAAGTTGGAGGATCAAATCTCACCAACAAAGCTTCAAAGGTATATTTTTTATTATTTGTTTGAAAGTTGAATTTTTTAATGTTTACAAAAATTTTTAATTAAATATTTTTTTATTCTTAATTATTTTTTTGAAAATTTAATTAAGAATCATTATATTTAATTAAATAAAGTTTTGTTTCATTATATTATTTTTCACTTTCAAACTTAAATATAAAAGTACCTTTTATTTGAAGCACAAAACAATTTCATCCTAGTACATTTTGTAAAACCAATGGGGGGAATTTTTTTAATGTCATTTTATTGCAAAATTCTCAAATAAGGATTAAAAGGGGGGACTAGAGAGTGAAATTTATTTTTTTGAAAAGCAAATTGTCATTGTAATTAGGTGCATTTTCAATGTAAACCGACACCTAAAATTTTTAATTTTTTTTGGGCACTTTCAGTTGATAGTTGCATTTACATTTCATCTGCACAACATCATTAAGGTTAAAATCAAACACAATTAAGTCCCCAAAAATTGAACCCATTCGTGCAATTTATTTGTACGATAGCGTTCGGTATAAACACTACCTCTGGCCCACACTTACAAGTAAAGTTGTCATGCTTTGGGCTATTGTATCTATCGCCTAACATAGTTGCAACAACAATGTCTGAGCTTGTTCTCCATAAATCGTCGGGGAGATATAAGTTAACTATTTTGTTATTTTTTCACTCCATTCACTACCCTAATCGTTATTGTTGTTAGACATAAATCCTGATGAATTTTCTATCCAAAGTGTTTAGAGGAAGTTACTCCCCATGCATGCAGAAGACCTTCTGTGGTAGGTGTCATAAATAAAATTATTGCCTTTCAGTATCGCCTATGTTCCACATATTGTTCTGCTCTCACATATCTATAGTCTCCCTCACATAAGGGTGGGTCTATTGAGAGGTTCAGTATAAAGTCCTGGCATGTATAAAGAAAGGAGGACCATTTAGTGATATAAGGAACCCTCATTATGGTAGTCATACACAAATATATTTCAGATACTCAATTACTAAAGAGTTCCAATTATGCACCATGGAAGACGAAGATGAAGGCCATTCTACAAGTAGAAGAATTATGGGATGTTATTTCTAGCACAACAAAACGTCCTACAACACCAGGTGTAGATTTGATTGCATATGACAAGAAATATAGTAGGAAAAAAATGCTCATCTTGCTTACTGCCATAAATGATGTTCAACCTCACATAACTGATAAATAACATGGTAAATATGCATGGGATGCAATTAAGACCATCTATGAGGGTAAGAATGATTCCACCATTCTCAATATTCAATCTCAACTTCATTGTTTGAGTAGGAGGCATGGAGAGACAGTTGAACTAATTCTATGTAGAGTGGCCGAGTTGAAGTCAAGATTGAATTTTATGGGAGAAACTATAGAAGATAAGCTTCTTACTTTAGTGATTTTGAAAGTTTTACCTGATTCTTTCAGAATGTTGATAACTTTCCTTCAAGTGTCACAAAGACAAGTTACATTTGTGGATTTGGTCAATCTGCTTCAAACTGAAGAGGCTATCCAACTTCAAAAAGATAAAACTTCTAATATAACCCTCTATTCAAACAAGAAGAGTTCTAAGAAGAAAGGTAATTTTTAGAAGGGAGGATCTTCTTCCAAGGATTCCAAGGGAAAACAAACTCAACAATAGAAGAGATATTGTAAAATTTGTGATAGGGATACCCATGATACCAATCGGTGTTGGTACAAGAATAAACAACCTAAGAACAAGGGCCATAACAAACCATAGAATAAAAACAAGCAACCCAAGGTGAATGTTGTTGTTGAAGAATCAAACTCAAATTATGAGTGGGCACACAAGGTGCTCATGACTAACATAGCCTCCAAGCAAAAGGATCATGTGTGGTATGTTGATTCTAGTACCAGTAAACACATGACTTGCGACAAGTTGTGGTTTGAGATATTTGAAGCCAAGGAAGGAAAAACATTAACTATTGTTGATGATAAGACCTACCAGGTTCAGGGTGATGCCATAGTTTCAATCATCCCTCCATATGAAAAATGTCATATTGACAGAGTCCTTTATGTTCCAATATTGACGAACAATTTGTTGTCAGTCCCTCAAATATTGGATAAGGATATGGTTGTTGATTTTCATGTTGAGGATGGAAATAAGTGTTGCTTTATCACCAAGAGGGGTAAAAACATTGTAACAAATTTATAAAAGCATGAATTATTTGAATTATATGCTATCTCCACCCCTCATGTTTCCAGGGTAGTCTCTACAAAGGAGTCTACTTCACTTTGGCACAAGAGGTATGGGCATCTAAGTTCTGGATATTTACTCGAGCTAATTAAATATGAGATGGTAAAGGGTATTCCCTCCATTTCCTCTACATTTCTAGTATGTTCTAATTTCTTAGTAGGGAAGCAACATAGAGTACCATTTGAAAAGAGCTCTTCACGAGCAAAGAAACCTTTAGAGTTAGTTCACATCGATCTGTGCAGTCCTATGTCAAATAGCTATGGGAAAAGAGGTCCTTTTAGTTGTTTGTATATGACTACTCACAAAATATATGGGTTTTATTTATTCATCTGAAATTAGAATCTTTCGTTTACTTCTAGCAATTCAATAAATCTATTGAGAAGGAGTCAAGGACTTCTATCGAGACCCTTTGCTTATATTGAGGGAGGGAGTTCACATCTAAAGAATTTTCCTCATATTTAACAACACATGAATCAAGAGATAACTCACTACTGCCTATACTCCACATATTTAACAACACATGGATCAAGAGATAACTCACTACTGCCTATACTCCGCATATTTAACAACACATGGATCAAGAGATAACTCGCTACTGCCTATACTCCGCATCAAAATGGAGTTGCTGAATGGAGTAACCGTTGCATCATGGAAATGGTTCGTTATATGCTTATAGGAGCCCATCTAGAGTAGTCGTTATGGGAAGAAGCTATCACAAAAATAGTGTACCTATACTCCACAAGAATCATGGAGTGGTTGGAAACCCTCCATTTCTCATCTATGCATTTTTGTATGTAAGGAATTTTTGCACACCAAAAGAAAAAATGAAGTTAGATGAGAAGACCTTGCAATGTGTTATTCTTGGTTATGATGAGCATTCGAAAGGATATCGGTTGCTAGATTATTTCACCAAGAAGATTAATTTCACTAGAGATGTGGTATTTGATGAAGCTTTTACATCATATAACACATCCAATATATATCTTGATTTTGAGGAGTCTAAGGTTGAGAAGTATCCTTCTTCTTATTCGCCACATAATAATATTCCTAAGTGGTATACAAGTACTAACATGGACTAAAAAGTATCCACACCACCAGATATGATATTGAATAGACCTCGTACTCGTAGTATGTTTCGACAAGAGAAAGTAGTAGCATAGATTACTAAGGTTGATGATCTTTATCAATACTTTGAGGAGCTTTCTATAGATTCAACAAGATAAACAAAAGATATGGATGTGGATGATGACATGGTTTTTATATATTCACTAGATGAGCATGAACCTACCACAATATAAGATTCTCTTAGTTATCCATAATGGAAGGCAGTTATGGATGTAGACTACATGTCTCTAAATAAAAATTAGACTTGGAAGCTTGTTGATCTACCGCATGGAAATAAGCCTATTGGCTGCAAATGTGTGTACAAAGTGAAGTACAAGGTAGATGGAAAAATTTATAAGCATAAGGTTCGTCTTGTTGCAAAGGGCTATGCACAAAAAGAAGATATCGACTATGAGAAAAATTTTGCACCTACTATTCAAATGACTACCATTCGAGTTCTTTGTGCTACGGTAACACAATTCAGGTGGAAAGTACATCAGATGGATGTCAAGAGTGCCTTCTTGAATGGTGATATCCAAGAGGAGGTCTATATGTCACAACTTGGAGAATTTGAAGTGGAATATCAAGAGTAGATGTTTATAAATTGGTCAAGTCCTTGTATGGTTTAAAACACGCTCCACAAGCTTGGTACATTAAGATGGATGATCACCTATTGCAAGATGGATTTAAGAGAAGTCCTTTAGATGTAAATATCTATTTCAAGAAATAAGGTTCTAAAATAGAGCTACTTGTACTCTATGTGGATGATCTGATTATCACATGCAGTTCAAAAAAATTGATAATTGCCATCAAAAGTGACTTGTGCAAGTCTATTGAGATGACATATCTCAGACTTCTCCACTATTGTCTTGGCTTGGAAGTGAACCAAAAGAAGCATCACATCAATTTTTCATAGAAAAAGTATGCTAAGACATTGTTAGAAAAGTATTAGATGACTTATTGTAAGCCAATGGCAACTCCAATGGAATTAGGGCTTTCGTTATCACAATATGATGATTTTGTTAACGCAGTATGATGATTCACCTAAGGTATATGGTACTCTCTATCGCCAATTGATCAAGAGTCTCATATATCTGACCAAAACTAGCCCAGATATCGTATTTGTTGTCAATTATCTTTCGAGGTTCATGCAAAAGCCTAAGGCCAGTCATTGGAAAGTAGTAAAATGTGTTCTTCACTATGTCTGTGTTACTATTGAGTATGGCCTAGAGTACAAGAAGACTGATCAATTATTCTTACAAGGATACATGAATGTAGACTATGCTGGGTCATGATGATCAAAAGTCAACTTCAAGATATATTTTTCATCTTGGATTCGGCCCTATATCTTGGTACAGTAAGAAGCAACAGGTAGTTGGTATTTCATCTATAGAGGTAGAGTTTCACCGCACGTGAAGCAGTGTGTGAGGCGATATGGTTGCATCGCATCTTGACCAGTATGGATCTTCCATCCAAATCTCCAATTCACTTGTTTTATGACAACCAGGGTGTTATGATGCTCATCAAGAATCCAATGGTTCACGAATGCACCAAACACATTGATACTCAATGCCACTTTATTCGAGATGAAGTTCCAAGGCAACACATACAACTTCAATACATTTTCACCAGTGATCAAGTTGCAAACATCTTTACTAAGGCACTTGCATGTGTCAAGTTTGATTTGTTTTGCAACTCCCTTTGTATTTCAAAATAATGTAATAAGGGGGGGATGTTAGCGTATATAGTTGTTATTACATTATTTTATGCTAACTAATATGGTTAGCATATATTATTACATAACACTTTATTGTTAGCCTTGTTAGCATATTTTCTAAGTTAGGTTTGGAGATACATTTAATATAGTCTATTATTGGCATTGATGTAATATATATTATTCAGTACATCAATGAAATTGCTAATGCTTACCTTCAGGAACTTTGTATCAGACAAAGTCACTGGTCAATAAACTATTTTTTTAAAATAGATTGTATTCAATTTGGATGAATGATGGTGAATCTAAGGCTAAACATCTGAATACTTTTAACACTATGGTAAGTCAACTAAAATTTATTGAAGTAAAAATGGATGAAGAGGAAAAGTGTATTACTTTACTTTGTTCATTATCTGATTCGTGGGATAACCTAGTTATGGCTATCACCAATACTACTTCTACATTGAAAGTAGAGGATATAGTAGGAACATTGCTATCTAAGAAAATGAGATGAAAATATTCTGAGGATTATCATCAGAAGGATTCCTTGGTTGTGAGAGGTCATTCTCATGAAAGAAGCAAAAATAAATTAAAAATAAAAAATTAATTGAGATCTAAGGGTAAATTTATGGCTCCATAACAGAGGAAATGTTGGAAGTGTGGTAAAACAGGGCATTATAAAAGAGACCGATGATCTAAAAATGTTGATAATAGCCGATCATCTGATGAAAGAACTTCTACAAAAATGAAGACCACAAATGTAGATTTTGGGAACTCATTCTTAGTTATAACATGCTTAAGTGAATGCCATGAATCATAAGTCAAGGAAGAGTCAAGTTGATGTTAAAATATGAAAGAATTAAAACCCTTCTAGATGTGTTGCATATTTTGGGTTTGACAAGGAATTTGACATCTATGAGTAAAATGAATGATGTAGGTGTGATTATAGTATTCAATAAAGATAGTTGCAAGATGGTTCATGGAGTCATGGTGTTGGCAAGGGGAGTTTGTACAATAACTTTATTTAGACTTGAGGTTAGCATTGTAAGTATTAATTGCAACAACTCTTTAGTTGTAGAGGAGAATAATACGGTAAAAGTAGCTCCAAGTATTCCTGTAGCAAATACAATGTTGTAGCATCATTGCATGGGGCATATTGATGATAAAGGCCCTCAAACATTAAAAAAGAATTATATAGTTGAAGGAATTTTTGATTGCCCATTAATTTTTTATTTTTGTGAGCATTGTGTTCTTAGAAAGCAAACTCGAGTCAAGTTTCCTAGTAGTGCTACAAGATCTAAAGGAATTTTACATCTTGTTCATAGTGATGTGTTTCGACCTGCAAAAATACCATCATTAGGTAAATATATCTATTTTCTTACATTTATAGATAACTTTTCAAAAAAACCTGGGTATATATTTTATGTTGTTTTCAATAAATTTAAAGAGTTTAAGGCGCTTGTAGAAAATTAAATAGAGAAAAATATAAAGGTTTGAGAAGTGACAATGGTGATGAGTATTGCTCTAATGAATTTGAGTAGTTTTTCAAAGACTATGGAATAGAAAGGCATATATAGTCAAATACCTTCTACAAAGAGAGTGAACTACCTCACACTATAAAAGACAAGTGATACACATCACACTAATTTCCTTTGAGTAGATTCTTCTTGCACTCAGAAAATTGACTTACATATGTAGTCAAATACCTTTTACATAACTACAATAGTCACAAAAGAAAGTTGTAAGATTTAGTTAGTTGGACAAGAAAGAAAAAAAAAATTAATGATTGGAAGTTTATCTAGAAAGTTGTGAGATTTAATTAGTTTGAAAAGAAAGAAAAAATAAATGACTATAAGTTTATCTTTTGTTCACTTGATAATAGTTTTTTTTAAGGAGACTATCTTGTTGTGTATTAATTTTAATTCAAAATTTATCTTTAGTTTAACTTAAATTTAATTTTTTTTTGAAAATATATTGTTAAATTTGAAGTGATATTTAAACTTGCTTTGACATAAAGCATGTGAGAAATATGTCGAGATTAAAAAACGTAAGGAGACTAAGGATGTCTTAAAGAAAAGATATTGATGACTAAATAGTCATCAAAATTGGTTTACAATGTGATTTGAAAGTTAATATTATTTTGTTATTTTATTTCTAAACACATTACAAGATTAAGTGACTAACATAGAGTAGAGTGGAGGCCAAATGTTTAGCACATATGACAAGGGTCATACGTGTTGTTTAATGTAAGGTGCTATGAAGAGTATATGAAAGCGATTATAATATTAACTCATATTTACATTATAATATAAAGTAGCAAAAAAGGTTGATATTGAATATAGTCGTACCAAATATACATAATTTTGAAACTTAAGTGGGTTGATTCGAAAATTTTTGTATATATGGAAGTATGTTGAAGTATGCAATAGCACCTTGTTGATATACCAAATCCTTAATTGGTTGTGCAAAGAGGAAGCTTTTATGTTATATAGAATGTTTTTTCTCATGTATTTAAAAAGAAAGTTGAAATTTTATAGTTTAATGTTGAAGGCACTTTTTTATTGTATTTGTTATGAAAACCAAAGAATGGATCATTGTATATCATTGTATATATTAATTAATCACATTTAACAAGGTTGAGAATGTCAATAGAGATGAAGTACAATTTTTCTTAACTCAAGGAGTACATTTGGTGGAATAATAAAGTTAAGCATTAAATTATGGTATTAGAAAGAGTTTAAAAAGGCAATGGAGGGGGTTTCATATGTAAGTGGTCATGCACGTTTGTGTCAAAAGTTACCATTTGAGTTATTGGAGTAGTATTTCAAAGAAGATTATAATGGGATAGAGTGGTGCTTTAACTTCTTATTATAGAAGACACCCAGGTTCAAACCTCGAAGCCAACCTAATTGCAAAGATAGTAGTTTGATTTGAATCCTATGAGTGTGTGCGAGACCGACAATGATAGTATGAATCCCAAGCGACTGATAGTTCCCTTCATGTCGGGTCAACAATATCGAGATGAAATAGGTTTGGTGGGAGAAACCCCTATGGTTTGAACCCTTTCTAAGGATAGTGTGGTTGTGACTAACTCTCCTATGTAACAAAAAAAAATTCTTATTAATATTGATGAGGGTTATATGAAGGAAGGGTATATAAAAAATATTAAATATGGTGTAAGAAGAAACTAATAGTTAGTTTTGTATTTGTACAGTCTAATAATGACATTTTAATGTGTATATCTATAAGTAATTTGATATTGTAAAGAAAATATTCTCATATTGTAAAGAAAATATTCTCATAATTAAATAGATAAATTTTTATTAGTTCTTCCCTTTTTTGAGAAACAAAATGTTGATTAGTACAAAAAAAAAAAAAAAAAAATTGATATTGTAAAAAAAAATATTCTCATGATAAAATAGATAAATAAATTATTATTAGTTCTTCCTTCTTTGAAAAACAAAATGGTTTTTTTTTTATTACATAAACAAAAGGTTGATAATGATATAATGGTTCAAACCTGGCAGACATGCTTAATCTAGGGCAAAGATAGTAGTCTAACTTGAGTCTGCTTAGTGTCTCCTTCAAGCTAGGCCATGTTTACTAGTTGAGATAGGGATTATAATAACACCATGATTTTATGTTACTATAAAAGGCATTGAAACTTAACCAATTATTAAAAAAATAGTTACGATTCGTATTAAAAATAAAAAATTGGTAAGGCTTTTCCTTTACCTTTTTCGTCTTCATCTTATTTAAACGCTTTCACACGTATTTAAACTACAACGCCTTTTTCGTCTTCATCTTATTTAAACGCTTTCACACGTATTTAAACTACAACGAGGATCTCGTTACCAACTGGCTGTAAAGACAAAAATCAATAATCAAATAATAACAATTCAAAGAACCCGTATCTTTATCAGCTGGATAGCTACATATTTCCACAGGCTGTACGTAACACTTAGTCATTAGGTATCTAATGGCAGGTTTAAGCCTTTAATTTAGCTTTTGTGAGATTTTTTATTAATTTTTTAATATTAAATTCAGTGAATTTGTAAGGATAATTGATACAGTAATATTCTTTATACAAACTATTGTAATATGATTTCATTTGATACTTGGTTTGGAAAAGCCATAGGGTCCCACGTGGCCACAAACATTGAATTTTCTTCGATGGTAGGTGGACAGCTCCTCAGGCCTAACCAGTCACCACTTCCGTTTCGAAGACGACATACAAAAAGACTTCATTTGAGAATCTTCAATCAAACCGGAGGAAGTCACAGAACGTGTGTGGAAAGAGATAACATCCATTTCAATCTTTCGATATATGCCGCTTAAATCGTCCACAGAAAATATCGCAGAAATTTCTCAAGCTTAGGTGAGAAAGAAACATGCACCATGTGGTGCCAGGCTGCCAACTTTACCTACAGCTGCCTGTCTCCCTCTTCCTTATGTGGAAGACTTGCGGCTGACTTTGAATTCCGCCGGTCACCAACATCGACTCCAAAGCTTATGGTGTAAATAAAACTTCTTGTTTCGCATAATGGTTATTAATCTGTGTAGTTGCCTCTGAGATCTTGAAGACCACCAAGAGCGAAGAAGAAGATGAAGTGCCATCCTAATTATTTTATTTTTCATTTTGGTTTACTCCTTGTTATGAGATCTGCTTTCGTGGTAGCTGAGTACAGATCGTCTACCTGCAAGAATGCCACAGCCTTCGCCGACGGCAGTAGATATTCCACCAATCTGAATCATCTCATGGATTCTCCACTTAGCAATGTTAAGCAAATAGGATATTACACCTCTTCCTATGGCCAACCTCCCAATAAGATCTATGGCCTTCTACAGTGTCTTGGAAATTGGGTCACCGATACACAAGGAAATTGAGTCACCGATATAAACAATAGGTTAGGTGATCCACTGGATTTGGAGACTTCTTTTGGTCCCCTCTCGAATTTGGCCATTGAAGCTTCCGATCCTGCAAGTAAAGGATTTGCGATAGGCTCAGCTAAGTCCTCTGCTACCAGTACAGTTTATGGTCTGGTTCAATGTTGGAGAGATATATATCCCCAAAAGATTGCAGATCATGTTTGGGAAAAAGACTCCAAATTTTGGTGAGTTGCTGTTCTAAGAAAAAAGGAGCTGCCGCTATGTTACGAAGCTGCACGATTCGCTTTGAAACGTATGCCTTTTTTGGGGAAATTACGGAGGCGCCCTCCCCTCAAGGATCAACAGCTCCAACACCGTCTGGCCAAACTTCTAATGGAACTATTGCGCACACTGCATCAAAGAGTATGCATAGCCATCTTATTTTCTTTAATTTTTCTCAAGCATTCGATGGATTTTTGTTAGGTAAACAAAGGTAAGTAACGCAAGCGTTTCGCTTCCAGTGACTAACACTATAGAACTACTCTACAGAGGTTTCGTCAAAAACATTACCAATCATATTAGGGCTCGTGGGTGCAGTGATTCTGGCTATGACTATTCTGCTGATTGTAACGAGAAGAAAAGTGAAATTTGCAATTTTTGGAAGGCCGGTAACCGTTGGTGGGGATAGAGGTAATTTTACGGTGTGATTCAGTTTTCTCTTTGTATTGCTTGAGCGTAGCGTTTATGTTGGTTTGCAGAGAAAAAATAATGAAAAAATATTGTTGGAGAGGGAGAAAAAAATATGGAAAAAATATTGTTGTTGTAATATACAAAATTTTATTTCTTGATTTAATTGTCTTATTAAATTATTATAATATAATTTTTAATACATTTTAATGTTACTGTACTAAATTTATAATTATTATTTCATATAATCTAATCCAATAAGCTATTATCATAGCAAGGAATTATTGAGTTAAACTCATCAATTATCTTTTCTTAAAATAAGCATACAAGTTTATAAGTAAATCTCTTAAGAGCAAGCAATTAAAAAAATATTATCTAAATGCTAAGTGATAGGTTACTTATGTCTAAGTTGCATTATCACTAAGGGGTTAAGAACATTCTGAATAAAGGTTTGCTTCTCCAGTTATCTTTTGGTTTCAATCTTTTATAAAACATAATTGTATAAACTAGAAATTTAATATTATAAGTTTCTCATACCAAAATGAATGTTTTTCGGTTGTCTTTTTTTCGGCTAAACAACCAGTCTATTAAAATCAGAGTAATCATCAACATTAGATGTTTTGAAGCTTAATGGTAGTATTTACTAAGTTTATGTAGATCTCAATTGCTCCCATGGTCCTTCCAAAAAATTCCCAGGATAAGTATATGGTCTGCCTTTGCTTAATGAGTATCTTAAAAAAATACATAGCAAACCAATTAGGAGTTCGAACAGAGATCCCTATTACAGATTCAATAATAAGTCATAGGTTTACATCCAACTTTGCCAAATACATGAGTTGCCATTTTCAAAAAATCAGAAGTCTTAAGTTTGTATGTAGCAAACATTATGTTTAACCAAGACTTATTTACTCTTCTGGTTTACCCAAGATCCTTCAATATTAAACTAGGTTTGAATTATTTAATATCTTACCCAAGAATTTGTTAGCGTACTTTCTATTTCTTCATTTGTCTCCTTGCGCAATTGTTATTTTGTTATAACAAATTGCTAATACGGCTGGTTGGTTTGGCAACCTCCGGCAATTTGTTAAATGTAACCTTATATATTTGGTTTGCTGAATAATACGAGTTGTTCGCTGGTTACCTACATGGCATCAGAGCCAGCACTGTAGCAGACGTTTTTTTTTTTTTTCGCAGGTCTGTTTTTTTCTGTGTCGAAGAGGCACGCAGCCGAGCGAATAAAATAAAAGTTTTTTTTTTAGTGCGCGCAGACGCGCGATAGCCATCGCGCATCCACGCGCGACTGTGGAGAGCGTCCCCTGATCGAACGCGCGCAGAACGCACAGGAGCACGCGTCCGAGATTTTTTTTTTTAAAAAAAAAAAAAAAAAGGAAAGAAAGAGGACGCAGCCTCCAAGCAGCGACGCGCGTCCCCGCGCAACACCTCGGCGCGCTGCGTCGCGACACGAGGGAGTCCCCCGCGCGTGCGACAGGAGGGAACTCCATTCCCCCCCCGCGCATCGCGACAGGAGGGAATCTCCTGCGCGGGCCCCAAGACTACCGCGCGCGAGGAGGTGGCGAAAGAAGGAGCGTCGTGCGTCAAGGACGCGGCACCCCCTCCCCCCTCCTCTTCCCCACGTTGGAGGGAGCGGACGGCCCGCGCGTCGCAAACTCGGCGCGTTGCGTCGGAGCCCCCTCCCGACGAGGGACGGACAGGGGACTGCACGGGGACCCCCGCGCGTCGCGCACATTGCGCGCGCGCCTCCCGAGGCCCCCACCTCCCCCCCGCCCGCCCGCGCGTGGGGAATTTGAAATCCCCCGGAGCGGGAGTATAAACCCCCCCCCTCCCGACCGCTGTTTTCTTTTTTTTTCCAGACGGACGTTTGTTTTAAAAAAAAAAAAAAAAAAAAAACAAAAACAAACCAGAGACGCGGACGGGGAACAGGGACTGCGTTTTTTCTTAAAAAAATGCGACAGTAGCAGAGGAGGCTCGGGAAGCGGGTAGCAGCGGAGGACGGGCAGATAAAAGAGAGGGGTTCAACTGATCCTTCCGGATCAGCCCGCTGGCTCACGTGGTCGTGAGCCGTGCGGTTAAGGCTCAGGGAGCCTGCAGGTCGGGGGTTCAAATCCCGCCGACTCCCCTCAGGTATATTTTTTTTTTCAAAGTAATTTTTAATTATTATTATTTTTAATTAAAATTTTTAATTTTAATTTTTTTAATATAGTTTTAAACTTTATAAATTAAAATTTAATTTTAATTTATTTTTTCTAAAGTTTTTAAAACTATATAAATTGAAATTATTTATTTTAATTTTTAAATAAATAATGATTATAAAAATGCTTTGTTAAAGAAAGCTAAGGGGGGATTTTTTTTCAAAAAATCAAAGGGGGATTGAGAGTAATTTTTATGAAAAATAGCAATTTGGCATTGTAAAAGGTGCATTTTCGGCTGTGACCGACACCTTGTGGGTTATTCTAGTGGGCATTTTTTTTGTTGTATGTTGCATATTTCATTTTTTGCACTATAACATTAAAAATTAAAATCAAACACTCCCTAAGTCCCCGGAATATAAAACCCATCTGTGCAATTTATTTGCACTGCAGCGTTCGGTATTTGTGATACCTCTGGCCAGCACTTACAGGTAAAGCTGTCGTGATTTGGCTACTGTATCCGCCGCCTAATATAGCTGCTATAACGACGTCTGAGCTTGTTCTCTATAAATCGTCGGGGAGGAATAAGTACGCCATTTTTGCATTTTTTACTCCATCCACTACCCTTTATCGCACTTGTGTTTAGGCGTAAATCCCGACGAAGTATTCTTCATAGTGTTTAGGGGAAGTTACGCCCCACGCATGAGAAGAATCTTCTATGGTAGGTGCCATCAACAAGGCGATTCCATTTCAGTACCGCTTATGTTCCACGTATCGTATGATCTCTAAATTTCACCTATAGTCTCCCTCACGTAAGGGCGGGTGATTTTTGTTGATCTTTCTAAATACCTATAGTTTCCCTCACGTAAGGGCGGGTATTTTGTACGGTATATTGGCCTAGCAAAAGGTATATCGAAAGGGGGACCAATTTGGTGATATAAGGAACCTTCACTATGGCCGCTGTTGCAAAGTTGATGACTGATCCGCATCAATTATTGAAAGGTCCAAATTATACACCATGGAAACATAAGATGAAGGCTATTCTCCAAATGGAAGATTTGTGGGATATTGTTACTCGGAGTAGCAACAAGGCCTTCACCAACAGCAGGATCCACAGGTCCTTCAACAGATCAGATTGCTTTTGACAAGAAAGACAGTAGAGCAAAGGTGCTCATTTTGTTTGTTGTTTCGGATGAAGTGCAACCTCATATAGCTGATAAAGCAAGTGGTAAAGAGGCATGGGATGCCCTTAGAACCATCTATGAGGGGAAGAATGAATCCACCATTCTTCATCTTCAACAACAACTTCATAACCTGAGTTTGAGACAGGGTGAAACAGCTTGAACTCTTTACGTGCAAGAGTGTCCGAGTTGAAAGAGAAATTGAGTTCTCTAGGAGATATCGTGGACGAAAAGCTTCTCATTTCACTTGTGATGAGAGCTTTACCTTCTTCATTTGATATGTTGATAACCTCCATCCAGGTGTCCCAACGACAAATTACCTACATCGAGTTGGTCAATCTGCTCCAACAACAGGAGGCACGCCAACTTCACAAGGATGATTCTTCCAATACAGCCCTATACACCAACAGGCAGGGTTCTAGGAAGAAAGGTAATGGGCAAAAAGGAGGCAACTTTTAGAAAGGAGGAAATTCTCAACAGGATACGAAAGGAAAAGGCAAGCAACCTCAACAGAAGAAGAGGTGGTGCAAGATCTGTGAGAAAGACAACCATGACACCAACAGGTGTTGGCATAAGAACAAGCAAAAAGGCCAAAACAAACCACAAAATAAAAACAAGCAACCCCAGGTGAATGTTGTCGTTGAAGAATCTGACTCAGATTCTGAATGGGCACACAAGGTGCTCATGACTACCACAGATTCCACATAGAGGGATCCTATTTGGTATGTCGATTCTGGAGCTAGTAAACATATGACTGGCGACAGATCGTGGTTTGAATCATTTGTGGCCAAAGAGGGCAAACCTGTCACAATTGCTGATGATAAAACCTACAGGGTTCAGGGAGAGGGTACAGTTTCAGCCACTCTTCCCGATGGCAAGTGTCGATTGACAAGGTCCTCTATGTTTCGGGATTGGCCAACAATTTGTTGTCGGTGACACAAATCCCGGACAGAAATATGGTTGTCAACTTTCGTGTTGAGAATGGAAAGAAGTGTTGTACAATTACCGAGAAGGGTAAGCAGATTGCAACGGCTTCATATAAGCATGGCTTATTTGCACTAGATGCTATCTCTACTCCACATGTTGCCATGATCTGTCTCTACCAAGGAGGCAACTTCCCTATGGCACAAGAGATATGGGCATCTTAGTTCGGGCTACTTACTTGAGCTCAGCAAGTATGAGATGGTAAAGGGTCTTCCTTCCCTTTTCGCCACATTGCCGGTGTGCTCGATCGCTGGCAGGAAAGCAGCATAGAGTACCATTTGAGAAGAGCTCTACAAGAGCAAGAAAACCTCTGGAGCTAATTCACACCGATCTATGCGGTCCTTTCACACCCAACAATGTTGGAGGGAAGAGGTACTTTCAGTTATTCGTAGATGACTACTCACGAAAGATGTGGGTTTTCTTTCTCAAACTGAAATCTAAAGCTTTTGCATTCTTCCAGCAGTTCAAGAAATCCGTTGAGAAGGAGTCAAGGGCTTCTATCAAAACCCTCCGCTCAGATCGAGGGGGAGAGTTTACCTCTAATGAATTTTCTGCATTCCTAGATAAGCATGGGATCAAGAGACAGTTAACAACTGCCTATACTCCTCAGCAGAATGGAGTTGCTGAGAGAAGGAACCATTCTATCATGGAAATGGTTCGTTGTATGCTCACGAGTGCAACTCTTGGGCAACAATATTGGGCAGAAGCTGTCACCACTGTAGTGTATCTTTTGAATAGGGCACCCACAAAGGCCCTAAAAGGAATGACTCCACAGGAAGCATGGAGTGGTCGAAAACCCTCCATATCTCATCTACGTATTTTCGGGTGTCAAGCTTTCATGCACATACCGAAAGAGAAAAGGAAGAAGCTAGATGAGAAAACACTGAGATGTATTTTTCTTGGATATTCTGAGCACTCTAAAGGATATCGGTTGATAGATCCTTTGACCAAGAAAATTCATATCAGCAGAGATGTTGTCTTTGATGAAGCTTTCACATCACAGAGCACATCTACAGTACACCAGGATATTGTGGAACCAAAGGAAGAGGAGATTCCTTCGTCAACACAGACAGGAGGTCCTTCTACATCTTCTTCACCACCACCGAAGCAGAATCCTAAATGGTGTACAAATACAATCAGAGATGCAAATTTATCCACTCCTCCCAATTTGAATTTGGATAGACCTCGTACACGCAATATGGCTCAAAAGGAAAGAGAAGCCGAGAAACCGGTGAGGTTGATGATCTTTGTCAATCTTTTGAGGAACTTTCCGTGACTCCAAGTAGAGAAGTAGAAGATATGGATATTGATGATGACAGGGCATTCATGTCTACCATAGATAGTCTTGAACTTGCATCAGTGCAAGATGCTCTTAGTGAGCCTCAATGGAAGGCTGCTATGGATACAGAGTATGATTCTCTGATGAAAAATAAAATTTGGAAGCTTGTTGATCCGCCGCATGGAAAGAAACCTATTGGCTGCAAATGGGTATACAAAGTCAAGTACAAGGCAGATGGAACAATTGATAAGCATAAGGCCCGTCTTGTTGCAAAGGGCTATGCTCAAAAGGAAGGCATCGACTATGAAGAAAATTTTGCACCTACTGCTCGGATGACCACAATTCGGGTTATGTGTGCTATGGCAACACAATATGGGTGGAAAGTTCACCAAATGGATGTCAAAAGTGCCTTTCTTAATGGTGATCTCCAAGAAGAAGTCTATATGACTCAGCTCAAGGATTTGAGGTGGAAGGCCAACAAGCAGAAAGTTTGCAAATTGGTCAAATCCTTGTATGGTACCGAAACAAGCTCCTCGAGCTTGGTATATAAAAATGGACAATCACCTAATGCAGCATGGATTTAAGAGATGTCCGTCAGATGCAAACCTCTATTTCAAGAAACAGGGTTCTGAGATAGTGTTGCTTGTACTCTATGTGGATGATCTGCTCATTACAGGGAGTTCAGAAGATATGATCTCTACTGTCAAAAGAAACTTGTGCAAATATTTTGAGATGACAGATCTCGGACTTCTCCATTACTGTCTTGGTCTGGAATTCAGCCAGAAGGAGCACACCATCAAAGTGTCTCAGAAAAAGTATGCCAAGACATTGCTCGATAAATATCGCATGACTGACTGCAAGCCAATGGCAACTCCTATGGAGAATGGACTTCAGTTATCGCGATATGATGACTCACCTCAGGTAGATGGCACTCTCTATCGACAGTTGATTGGGAGTCTCATATATCTGACCAATACTAGGCCAGATCTCGTATTTGTCGTAAACTATCTTTCGAGGTTCATGCAGGAGCCTAAGACTACTCATTGGAAAGCAACAAAACGTGTTCTTCACTATGTCCGTGGTACTATAGAATATGGCCTAGAATACAAGAGGAACAACAAATTCTTCTTGCAAGGATACACGGACTCCGACTATGCCGGATCATTTGATGATCGCAAGTCAACTTCTGGATACATTTTTCATCTGGGATCCGGTCCTCGTCTCTTGGCACGACAAGAAGCAACAGTGGTTGCTATTTCTTCAACAGAGGCAGAATATCGCGCCGCACGTGAAGTCGTGTGCGAAGTGATATGGTTACGTCGCATTCTCGACAAGTATGGGCCATCCATCAAAATCTCCAATACACTTGTTTTGCGACAATCGGGGTGTTCGAACCTCGTCAAGAATCCAATCCATCATGAAAAAATAAAGCACATTGACACATAATGTCATTTCATTCGAGAGGAAGTTCCAAAGCACCGAATTCAGCTTCAAGACATTCCCACCGATGCTCAAGTTGCAGACATTTTCACTAAGGCACTTGGACGTGTCAAATTTGAATTGTTTCACAGCTCACTTTGTATTGCAAAATAATGTAAGGGGATGTTAGTAGTCTAGTATAGCTATTAGTTATTACATTACCCAAATAATGTAATAAAGGGGGATGTTAGCGTACTTTCTATTTCTTCATTTGTCTCCTTGCGCAATTGTTATTTTGTTATAACAAATTGCTAATACGGCTGGTTGGTTTGGCAACCTCCGACAATTTGTTAAATGTAACCTTATATATTTGGTTTGCTGAATAATACGAGTTGTTCGCTGGTTACCTACAGAATTCGCAATTCACAAAATACCAGAAGAGAATTCAATACAAAAAACCATTTTCATTGAGTAAGGATATAAAGTTTAATATAATACAAATGCTTCTTCCAACTTCACTATAAGCTCACAATGTCTTCCCCAAATACATCCATTTCCAATTTTAGAATAACATTATATGTGGGCTTCACCCTTTTCATTGGGGTACGGATTCCTTGCTCTTACTATTTAATTTTTAGACCACTTTCACCCTAAGGTTTAGTTTAACCAAAAACACAACCATTTATCTTCTGCAAATCTACTATGCTGCTCAGGCACAAAACAACCAACTTCATTACACATCTTTTGCCTTGGTTTTTGGTATTCAATTTGTAGCAAAGATATAACTTTCCTCAATCGCGAGCTCTTGGCATTGTCTTTCCCAAGCTCACCCAGCACAATACTGACTATTTCCAAGCAGTCAACAGTCTCGTACAAAGGAAACTTGGGCACCGTCAGTGATTAGATACGACTCATAAACAATGAAAATGTAATTCTTACCATGCACACAAGAAAATTACTCTTTCACAGAAACATTCAAAAATTCACCAATCTTCTTTCCCAAAACTTTTCAAGGAATTATCAATTTGTTTTCACTATTTCAATCTATCTACTATTTACAGGGTAAAACTTCACGAAACCTTTCTTTCTCATCAAGATATGTTTCCCAGTTCCCAAAGAAGTATAAGTTTGAAGATTATTTCTTTCTTTTTGTTTTTGAAATTGGAATAGAACTCACACACAACACCCATCCCTTCGTTGCTTCCAAAAGCAAATAACACATTACAGCATAGCAACATAACAACTATACATTGTTTCATACAACACAACAACATAGCGATATATTGTTTCATGACAATACAATGTTTTCAACATTCCAATCAACACAACATAACAACAATATTTTACCAATGTTACTTGCTTCCTATAACATGAGTTAATTCATTAGTATGATAGTATTATACCTACATTTCCATTGCTTCCATTTACCATCTATTATCATGACAACATAACAATGTTTACATAGTGAGGAATTCACTATCATGGCAGTGATATACCAACATTTCCATTGTTTTTATTTACCATCTATTATCATAGCAATATAGCAATGTTTACATAGTGAAGTCAGATATGTTTAACATACTAAATAAACATGGAGAACACATTCAATACAATAAAATCTACAGACTAACCGACCTATTTTTCATGCTTTCCAATCACACTATCTGGTGTTCTTCGAGTCCCCCTCTACCTTGTCTTGCCCTAGGTCTTTCTTTTTTTTCTCCCCTTCAAAATGCCTTACCTTTTTCTTTTGTTTTACCTTCCCCAAAATGATATGCGAGGAATTTGCAAGTTGTTTTCCGCTCCCTCCATGCATAGCGTTAGATTGTTGAGCCTCCTCCCCTCTACTTTGTACGCATACCAAGTTATCATGACCAATCCAAAAAATCACGACGTATTCATTTAACTAACAACAAACATAGGAAATGCATCCATCCACATGGTGGTTTAATAAAACTTAGCTCTGCCAAACTTTTCTATTATTTCTTTAATATTCCAAGCAAACCTACTTTCATAATAGTGTAAATTGTTTTACATGCAATTTAAATAAGGTAAGATTAATAATATTATAACTATTTTCTTATAAATCAAAGCAAAACAGTAATAGTATTTATATAGGCTTCTCTACATGGTAAACCTATTACTATATTAAATTCACATATGAAACAAAAGAACAATCTAAATAATAAACTCATATATGTCTTAACAAGCAACCACACACACACATGATTTTACAAACTAGTGGCTTCCATCATCATTTCCACCTAAAATAACATTTTTTAATCCTTGCCAAATAAGCAATATTCGAGTCAATTTAACCCACGTAGATATACAATATGTAATGCACCTAAATGATATGCAATCATGAGTTTCCATGTGCTCGCGAACTAAATCATCACTTCCTTGTCTCACCTTTTTCCCATAACTTGTTTCCTTTAATTTCCATCACGTAACTGTCCTGCACTCACAGAAGCTATCAACAGTACCATGGTTCATAGGAAAAAGGTAAGTATATACATATTTTACTATCTTTCATAAACCGTGCGAGGGTCATTACATCCTCCCCCACTAGGGATAAACATAGTCCCTATGTTTTTTTAACCATATTAAACAAAAGAAATACTTTATATATTCATTTTCTTTATAATTCCCCAAAGTATTCAAACAAATTTATTGCTTACATCAAGTTCTAAATTTTGTAAACAATTTTTTTTCCACAATTGGCATATAATCACATCATAGATTACATCACAATATAATCAATTTATCAAATATCATCATATGTTCCAAAACATGTCACTTTGCAATACAACACGCTTGCAAACTACTCTACTCAGTAAAATGACAAACATAATTTACTCTACTTGGTATCAAGTTCCATCCAAACTATATACATATATTCCAAAACCATATAAACGTTTATGATAAGGTCTATTTCTACTCAAACAGATAAGGAAACTATTGTCGCATTTTTACCATGTCTTTCCACATAGCATTTTGGTTCGAGTAGTGGTCCCATTGGACCCGACATTGCTCTATGCTTTGTTTTCTTAGATTCTTGGTTTGAAAACCAAGCAGGTGAACTGGACGCACCTTAGTCCTTAAGGAATTGGTCATCTACAAGTTGGTAACATACAAAACTTGAGTAGGATAAAAAATGTATCTTCTAAAGAGGAACACATGAAAGACATTATGAATTTTAGATAAGTTGGGCGGTAGAGTTAATCTGTATGATACAAGGCTTATCTTAGCAATAATATCAAATGAACCCACATATCTGGAGTCAATATTAGATGATTTTATAGAAATTTTAGTTGGCTTCACCCTTAAGAATACTCTATCTCCCACAGAATATTCCCTTGATGTCCTTTTGAGGTCCACGTAGCTCTTTTGGCAGTCTACGACCTCCTTTAGCTTTTGTTGAATCATTTTTAATTGTTATTCCATTTATTTTATCATTTTCGGTCTGATATCTACCCAATATTTTGAATTATCCCAAGTTAAGGGAGTCCTGCACCATCACCCACATAGATATTCAAAAGGTGTCATACCTAGCAAAGTGTGGTAACTGTTGTTATAGGTAAATTCCACTAGGTACAAGTAGTCTTCCCACTTTGTGTGTTGTTCCATGTAGTACATTCTCAACATATCTTCAAGCACTTGATTCACCCTCTTAGTATGTCCATCTGTCTCAGGGTGATAAGAAGTACTGATATTCATCTTCATCCCTAATACTTGATGCAATGGTTGCCAAAATTCATAAGTAAAACGAGAATCTCTATCAGAGATTAGAACTTTTGGGAACTCGTGTAGCCTCACCACTTCTCTAGAAAAATTACTTGGTACTGTGGGCGCGTCATCTTGCACATTACCTGGTATAAAATGTGTGACTTTGGTTAATTTATCCATAATTACTAAAATTGCATCATGCCTCAATCTTGTTTTAGGCAATCCCGCTATAAAATCCATTGATATTACTTTCCATTTTTATGTAGGTATCTCATGTGGCTATAACTTCCCAATTGGATGTAGGTGTTTCGCTTTCACCCTTTGGCACTCCAAGCATTTGGCCACATAATTGGTAATATCCTTTTTCATACCTAGCCAAAAATAAGCTTTCTTTAAGTTCTCGCGCATTTTTGCTCCTCCTAGATGCATAGAATAGGGAGTATTATGTACCTCCCTAAGGATTGTTTCCCTCAATCCTCCTGAATTAGGTACTACCAACCTATTCTTGAATAATAGCAAATCATCTCTGAACACATATCCTGCATCCTTATCCTTTTTTTGTCCGTCCTAACTTATAAAAGATTGGTAAAAATTATCTTTTTCCTACCACACTTTTATTTGATCCAAAATTCATATTGGTATTTTGTCATAGCGATAATATGCTCTCTCCTACTTAAGGCATTTGTGATCCTATTCTCCTTACCCTTAATGTATTCAATACCAAAATCATATTTCGCAAGGAAATCTATCTAGCGTCATTGCTTGGAATTTAAAAAAGGTTGGGTAAATATATACTTCAGACTTTGGTGGTCTATCTTTAATTCAAATGGTTTACCTAGCAAATAATATCGCCAAATTTTTAGGGCATGCACTACCACTGCCAACTCTAAATCATGAGTAGCATAATTGACTTCATGTCTCTTTAACTTCCTAGACTCATAAGCAATAATCGTACCGTCTTGGGTCAGAATCCCACCTAACCCTTCAATTGATGCATTTGTGCAAATTGTAAATTGCTTACTTGGATCAAGTACTTGTAGGATTGGTGCAATCATCATTCTTTCTTTCAATATATAAAAATCCTCTTCACACTGCTCTGTCTACGTGAAACTTTTCCCTTTTCTTTGAATATTTGTAATGGGTTGAGCAATTCACGAAAACCCTCTAACTAACCTTCTATAATACCCTGCAATTTCCATAAAACTTCACACCTCTAAAACATTAGTAGGTTCTAGCCAATCAATGATTGCTTCAATTTCTTGGGGTATACTGCAATTCCTTCAGTAGAAATAATATTTCCAAGATACTGCATTTGTGGAGTATAAAACTCACACTTGGTCAATTTTTCATATAATTGATTCTTTCTAAGAATCACAAGCACTACTTGCATATGTTAATCATGCTCTTCCTTGCTTTTGGAATAAATTAAAATGTCATCCAAAAATATGAGTACAAACTTACCAATTGTTCTCTAAAAATGTTATTCATGAGGTTTATGAATTTGACTAGGGTATTGGTTAGCCCAAAAGGTAAAATAGTAAAATCAAAATGTCCATACCTTGTTCTAAAATCCATTTTAGAAGTATCTTCCTCTCGAATTCTTAATTGATGATATCCAGATATTAAATCTATTTTAGAGAAGATAGTTGCTCCTCTCAATTAATCAAAAAAATCATCAATCCTTGGTAACATTCTTGGCAATAATTTGAGTAGTTTTTCAAAGACTGTGGAATAGAAAGGCATATATAGTCAAATACCTTCTACAAAGAGAGTGATCTACCACACACTATAAAATACAAGTGATACGCATCACACTAATTTCCTTTGAGTAGATTTTTCTTGCACTCAGAAAATTGACTGACATATGTAGTCAAATACCTTTTACATAACTACAATAGTCACAAAAAAAAAGTTGTAAGATTTAATCAGTTGGACAAGAAAGAAAAAAAAAATAATGATTGGAAGTTTATCTAGAAAGTTGTGAGATTTAATTAGTTTGAAAAGAAAGAAAAAATAAATGACTAGAAGTTTATATTTTGTTCAGTTGATAATAGTTTTTTTTAAGAAGACTATCTTGTTGTGTATTAATTTTAATTCAAAATTTATCTTTAGTTTAACTTATATTTTAAATTTTTTTGAAAATATATTGTTAAATTTGAAGTGATATTTAAATTTGCTTTGACATAAAGCATGTGAGAAATATGTCGAGATTAAAAAACGTAAGGAGACTAAGGATGTCTTAAAGAAAATATATTGATGACTAAAAATTCATAAAAATTGGTTTACAATGTGATTTGAAAGTTAATATGATTTTGTTATTTTGTTTCTAAACACATTAGAAGATTAAGTGACTAACATAGAGTAGAGTGGAGGCCAAATGTTTAGAACATAGGACAAGGGTCATATGTGTTGTTTAATGGAAGGTGCTATGAAGAGTATATGAAAGTTATTATAATATTAACTCCTATTTACATTATAATATCAAGGAGCAAAAAAGGTTGATATTGAAGATAGTCTACCAAATATACATAATTTTGAAATATAAGTGGATTGATTTGAAAATTTTGGTATATATGGAAGTATGTTGAAGTATGCAATAGCACCTTGTTGATATACCAAATCCTCAATTGGTTGTGCAAAGAGGAAGCTTTTATGTTATATAGAATGTTTTTTCTCATGTATTCAAAAAGAAAGTTGAAATTTTATAGTTTAATGTTGGACACACTTTTTTATTGTATTTATTATGAAAACTAAAGAATGGATCATTATATATCATTTTATATATTAATTAATCACATTTAACAAGGTTGAGAATGTCAATAGAGATGATATTTTTTTAATATGTAAAGTACATTTTTTCTTAACTCAAGGAGTACATTTGATGGAATATAAAGTTAAACATTGCATTATGGTATTAGAAAGAGTATACAAAGGCAATGGAGGGGGTTTCATTTGTAAGTGGTCATGTGCGTTTGTATCAAAAGTTATCATTTGAGTTATTCGAGTAGTATTTCAAAGAAGATTATAATGGGATAGAGTGGTGCTTTAACTTATTATTATAGAAGACACCCAGGTTCAAACCTCGAAGGCAACCTATTTGCAAAGATAGTAGTTTGATTTGAATCCTTTGAGTGTGTGTGAGACCGATAATGATAGTATGAATCCCAAGCGACCGATAGTTCCCTTCATGTCGAGTCAACTATATCGAGATAAAATAGGTTTGGTGGGAGAAAATCCTATGGTTTGAACCATGTCTAAGGATAGTGTGGTTGTGACTAACTCTCCTACGTAACAAAAAAAAAAAAAATCTTATTAATATTGATGAGGGTTATATGAAGGAAGGGTATATAAAAAATATTAAATATGGTGTAAGAAGAAACTAATAGTTAGTTTTGCATTTGTGCAGTCTAACGATGATATTTTAATGTGTATATCTATAAGAAATTTGATATTGTAAAGAAAATATTCTCATAATAAAATAGATAAATTTTTATTAGTTTTTTTTAGAAACAAAATGTTGATTAGTAAAAAAAAATTGATATCAGAAAAGAAAATATTCTCATGGTAAAATAGATAATTTATTATTAGTTCTTCCTTATTTGAAAAACAAAATGTTTTTTTTTATTACATAAACAAAAGGTTGATAATGATAAAATGGTTCAAACCTTGTAGACATGCCTAATCTAGGACAAAGATAATAGTCTAACTTGAATCCGCTGAGTGTGCAAACAGCCCAAGCCACTCAGTGTCTCCCTCACTCTAGGTCATGTTTCCCAGATGAGATAGAGATTATAATAACATTATGATTTGATGTTACTATAGAAGGCAACGAAACTTAACCAATTATTAAAAAAATAATCACATTACTCTATGTATTAAAAATAAAAATAAAAAATAAAAAATTGGTAAGGCTTTTCCCTTGACCTTTTTCGTCTTCGTCTTATTTAAACGCTTCCAGATTTCACACGCATTTAAACTACAATAAGGATGTCGCTACCAACTGGCTGTAAAGACAAAAAAAAAAAAAAAACAATAATTAAATAATAACAATTCAAAGGACCCGGATCTTTATGAGCTGGATAGCTACATACTTACACAGGCTGTACGTGACATTTAGTCATTAGGTATCTAGTGGCAGGCTTAAGCCTTTAATTTAGATTTTGTGAGATTTTTTATTAATTTTTTAATATTAAATTCAGTGAATTTGTAAGGATAATTGATACAGTAATATTCTTTATACAAACTATTGTAATATGATTTCATTTGATACTTGGTTAGTTAGGAAAAGCCATAGGATCCCACGTGGCCACAAACATTGAATTTTCTTCGATGATAGGTGCACAGCTCCTCAGGCCTAACCAGTCACCACTTCCGTTTCGAAGACGACATACAAAAGGACTTCTTTTCAGAATCTTCAATCAAACCGGAGGAAGTCGCAGAACGTGTGTGGAAAGATAACATCCATTTCAATCCTTCGATATATGCCGCTTAAATCGTCCACTGAAAAAAACGAAGAAATTTCTCAGGCTTAGGTGAGAAAGAAACATGCACCATGTGGTATACCGTGTGGTGCCAGGCTGCCAACTTTACCTACAGCTGCCTGTCTCCCTCTTCCTTATGTGGAAGACTTGCGGCTGACTTTGAATTCCGCCGGTCACCAACATCGACTCCAAAGCTTATGGTTATTAATCTGTGTAGTTGCCTCTGATATCTTGAAGACCACCATGAGCGAAGAAGAAGATGAAGTGCAATCCTAACTATTTTAATTTTCATTTTGGTTTACTCCTTGTTATGAGATCTGCTTTCGTGGTAGCTGAGTACAGATCGTCTACCTGCAAGAATTCCACCAATCTGAATCATCTCATGGATTCTCCACTTAGCAATGTTAAACAAATAGGATATTACACCTCTTCCTATGGCCAACCTCCCAATAAGATCTATGGCCTTCTACAGTGTTTTGGAAATTGGGTCACCGATACACAAGGAAATTGAGTCACCGATATAAACAATAGGTCAGGTGATCCACTGGATTTGGAGACTTCTTTTGGTCTCCTCTCGAATTTGGCCATTCAAGCTTCCGATCCTGCAAGTAAAGGTTTTGCGATAGGCTCAGATAAGGATTTGCCATTCAAGCTTCCGATCATAGCAATATAGCAAATGTCTTTCTTTTTTTTCTCCCCTTCAAAATGCCTTACCTTTTTCTTTTGTTTTTCCTTCCCCAAAACGATATGCGAGGAATTTGCAAGTTGTTTTCCTCTCCCTCCATGCATAGCGTTACCTCCATGCATAGCGTTAGATTGTTGGGCCTCCTCCCCTCTACTTCGTGCCCATACCAAGTTATCATGACTAATTCAAAAATTTAGGACGTATTACTTTAACTAACAACAAACATAGGAAATGCATCCATCTACATGGTGGTTTAATAAAACTTAGCTCTGCCAAACTTTTCTATTATTTCTTTAATATTCCAAGCAAACCTACTTTCATAATAGTGTAAATTGTTTTACATGCAATTTAAATAAGGTAAGATTAATAATATTATAACTGTTTTCTTATAAATCAAAGCAAAACAGTAATAGTATTTATATAGGCTTCTCTACATGGTACACCTATTATTATATTAAATTCACATACAAAAGAACATTCTAAATAATAAACTCATATATATTAACAAGCAACTACACATACACATGCTTTTCCAAACTAGTGGCTTCTATCATCATTTCCACCTAAAATAACATTTCTCAATATTTGCCAAACAAGCAATATTCGAGTCAATTTAATCCACGTAGATATACAATATGTAATGCACCTAAATGATATGCAAGCATGAGTTTCCATGTGCTTGCGAGTTGAATCATCACTTCCCTGTCTCACCTTTTTCCCCTAACTTGTTTTCTTTCATTACCATCACGCAACTATCCTGCACTCACAGAAGTTATCAGCAGTACCATGGTTTATAGGAAAAAGGTAAGTATACACATATTTTACTATCTTTCATGAAACCGTACGAGGGTCATTACATCCTCTCCCACTAGGGATAAACATAGTCCCTATGTTTTTTTAACCATATTAAACAAAAGAAATATTTTGTATATTTATTTTCTTTATAATTCCCCAAAGTATTCAAACAAATTTATTGCTTACATCAAGTTCTAAATTTTGTAAATATTTTTTTTTCTACAATTGGCAAATAATCACATCATAGATTGCATCACAATATAATCAATTTATCAAATATCATCATATGTTCCAAAACATGTCACTTTGCAATACAACACGCTTGCAAACTACTCTACTCAGTAAAATGACAAACATAATTTACTCTACT
Source organism: Wollemia nobilis (assembly GCA_028583015.1). Classification (NCBI taxonomy): domain Eukaryota; kingdom Viridiplantae; phylum Streptophyta; class Pinopsida; order Araucariales; family Araucariaceae; genus Wollemia; species Wollemia nobilis. The sequence continues at coordinate 451,810 of JAQPPZ010002590.1, forward strand.
TGGTATCCAGTTCCATCCAAAATATATACATATATTCCAAAACCATATAAAATTTTATGATAAAGTCTATTTCTACTCAAACAGATAAGGAAACTATTGTCGCATTTTTGCTACGTCTTTCCACGTAGCATTTTGGTCTGAGTAGTGGTCCCATTGGACCCGACATTGCTCTATGCTTTTTTTTGTCAAATTCTTGGTTTGAAAACCAAGAAGGTTAACTTGTCGCAACTTAATCCTTGATGGATTGGTCATCTGGAAGTTGGAAAAATCCAAAACATGAGTAGGATAAAAAATGTATCTTCTAAAGAGGAACACATGAAAGACATTATGGATTTTATATAAGCTGGGTGGTAGAGCTAATCTATACGCTTCAAGGCTTATCTTAGCAATAATATCAAATGGACCCACATATATGGAGTCAATATTAGATGATTTTATAGAACTTTTAGTTGGCTTCACCCTTAAGAATACTCTATCTCCCATAGAATATTCTCTCGATGTCCTTTTGAGGTCCACGTAGCTCTTTTGGCAGTCTACGGACTCTTTCAGCTTCTGCTGAATCTTCTTTAATTTATTTTTATCATTTTTGGTCTGATAACTATCCAATTTTTTTAATTATCCCAAGTTATGGGAGTCATGCACCATCACCCATATAGAGATTCAAAAGGTATCATACCTAGCGAAGTGTGGTAACTGTTGTTATAGGTAAATTCCACTAGGTACAAATAGTCTTTCCACTTTGTGTATTGTTCCATGTAGTACATTCTCAACATATCTTCAAGCACTTGATTCACCCTCTTAGTATGTCCATCTGTCTCAGGGTGATAAGAAGTACTGATATTCATCTTCATCCCTAATACTTGATGCAACACTTGCCAAAATTCATAAGTAAAATGAGAATCTCTATCAGAGATTAGAACTTTTGGGAACTCGTGTAGTCTCACCACTTCTCTAGAAAACTTACTTGCTACTGTGGGTGCATCATCTTACACATTACCTGGTATAAAATGTGTGACTTTGGTTAATTTATCCACAATTACTAAAATTGCATCATGCCTCAATCTTGTTTTAGGCAATCCCACTATAAAATCCATTGATATTACTTTTCATTTTTGTGCAGGTATCTCATGTGGGTATAACTTCCCAATTGAATGTAGGTGTTTCGCTTTCACCTTTTGGCACTCCAAGCATTTGGCCACATAACTGGTCATATCCTTTTTCATACCTATCCAAAAATAAGATTTCTTTAAGTTTATGTGCATTTTTTCTCCTCGTAGATGCATATAATAGGGAGTATTATGTGCCTCCCTAAGGATTGTTTCACTCAATCCTCCTGAATTAGGTACTACCAACCTATTCTTGAAGAATAGCAAATCATATCTAAACACATATCCTGCATCCTTGTCCTTTTTATGTCTGTCCTAACTAATACAAGATTGGCAAAATTCATATTTTTCCTACCACACTTTTATTTGATCCAACAGATCATATTGGCATTTTGTCATAGCGATAATATGCCCTCTCCTACTTAAGGCATTGGTGATCCTATTCTCCTTACCCTTAATGTATTCAATGCCAAAATCATATTTCGCAAGGAAATCTATCTAGCATCATTGCTTGGAATTTAAATTTTTTTGGGTAAATATATAATTCAGACTTTGGTGGTCTATCTTTAACTCAAATGGTTTACCCAGCAAATAACAACCCCAAATTTTTAGGGCATGCACTGCCACTACCAACTCTAAATCATGAGTAACATAATTGACTTCATGTCTCTTTAACTTCCTAGACTCATAAGCAATAATCGTACCATCTTGGGTCAAAATCCCACCTAACCCTTCAATTGATACATTTGTGCAAATTGTAAATTGATTACTTGGATCAAGTAATTGCAGGATTGGTGCAATCATAATTCTTTCTTTCAATATATAAAAATCCTCTTCACACTACTCTGTCCACTTGAAAATTTTCCCTTTTCTTTGAATATTTGTAATGGGTTGAGCAATTCACGAAAACCCTCTAACGAACCTTCTATAATACCTTGCAATTCCCATAAAACTTCACACCTCTGAAACATTAATAGGTGCTATCCAATCAATAATTTCTTCAATTTCTTGGGGTCTACTGCAATTCCTTTAGTAGAAATAATATGTCCAAGATACTGCATTTATGGAGTATAAAACTCACACGTGGTCAATTTTCCATAAAATTATTTCTTTCTAAGAATCACAAGAATTGTTTGTATATGTTGATCATGATCTTCCTTGCTTTTGGAATAATTAAAATGTCATCCAAAAATATGAGTACAAACTTATCTATTTGTTATCTAAAAATGTTATTCATGAGGTTTATGAATTTGATTGGGGCATTGGTTAGCTTAAAAGCTAATATAGTAAATTCAAATGTCCATACCTTGTTCTAAAAGCCATTTTAGAAGTATCTTCCTCTCGAATTCTTAATTGATGATATCCAAATCTTAAATCTATTTTAGAGAAGATAGTTTCTCCCCTCAATTAATCAAAAAAATCATCAATCCTTGGTAACATTCTTGACAGTAACTTTATTCAGCATTCGATAGTCTATGCACATTCTTAAGGTACCATATTTCTTTTTAACAAATAAGATAGGTGCTCCCTAAGGCGACACACTAGGCTTGAGTAATCCTTTTTCAAGCAAATATTGAAGTTGTTTTTTGAGCTCCTGCAACTCTATGGGTGTCATTTTATATGGTGACCTTGCAATTGGTGTTGCACAAGGTAACAACTCAATTGAGAAATCAAATTCTTATCGAGGAGGCAACCCAAGAAGATACTCAAGGAATACATCTTTGAATACACCCAACATTGTGTGTTGTTGGAAAAGGTCAGATTCCTTCTCAAACTCCTCTTTCCTGTTCAACTTAACTATGAATATCATACCCTTCTTCCTAATAACCTTTTTGATCTGCATTACAGTCAATAAATGTGGATTAACTTCCCTTTGCCCACAAATAACTCTAATTATTTGATTGGATTCATCCAAAAATTCCACCCATATCTCTTCAAAGTGTAAAAGAGCCTTGTGCACTTTTAACCAATCAACTCCTAAGATGATATAAAATGAATGCAAAGGCGCCACATACAGATGCCAGTTGGTCTTTCCTTGAGATAAGGAAATGTGGGGATCAAAGATACATTGGTTAACATGGTGGGTTTGCCCTGATCCATACTCTACCTTCCAACCATTGGTCAAGAATCCAAGTCTAACAATCAAATCCCTCACTAATCTAGATGAGATAAAACTATCTCTTGACCCACTATCAACTAAAATGTGTACATTTTTATCAAAAAATTTACCATTCAGTATGACAGGAGTAATTTGACCATTGAGTTCAGAACTACTTATGGCCGCATAGATCCTATGGCTAGCCTCTTCTCGCACTTTCAATGGTAGATTAGATTTGTGGGGGTATTTATTAGCATAATGAGATCATTTACACACATAGCATCCATTTGGTGGAGCTTTATTTCCTCTGTTGTTGTTCTCATTTCTATTCATAGATGTAGTTTCCATATCCCTTCCTTGACCTATTGGTTTCTAGTCCTATCTTCTAGGAAATTTTTTTACATCTTTCTTGAATCTACCACCTTGGTAATTAGGTTTATTCTTGCCACCTTGCTTGTTCTGATCTTCTCCTTTAGGTTTCTTATTTTGTTCCTTCTCCCACTTCATAAATCCAACACTTTGTCACTTCCTAAGTTCATCTTTTTCCTTTTCAGAAAGATTTTGGTAGTTAAAATATGTCTTTCTCATTTCCTAATTAGCTTCATATTTTCTTACTAAATCGAAAGCAGTTGGCAAATTGACAGGATTATACATGTTTACCACCATCATGATTCTAAGATGTAATCCCAAAATAAATTTTTGTGTTTTCATTTCTTCATTGCTTTCATATTGAGATGCATATTTTAGCAGTTGAATAAAATTTTGGTGGTATTCAAAAACTGACATGCTTTCCTGCATCAAATTTGAGAATTCTCCAATTTTTTCTACATAATACAACATTGTCAAGAATATGTCCTTGGATTCCTTAACGAACTCCTCCCATTTGAGGTTAGCAGGTTCTACTTCATGCCCTTTCTTAAATGATTTCCACCAATCTAGGGCTATTTCAGTCATGTTCATAATTGTCAAAGCAGTCTTCGATTCAGAGGATAGGACTACTAGAGAGAAGTAGGACTCTATTTCACATAACCAATTTTTTGTTGATTCACCATCGCCCTTACCATGAAACTTAGATATTACTACTTTTCTCATATTCGTATCCAACTCCTTACTCACTCTTACCCTCCCAAAATTGGATCTCTATGGTTCCCTTGATGCTTCCACTGATCTCTCCAATCCATTTCCTCATCCAATAGCTAAGTCTTCTATGACTCGTTGTTGTTGGACAATAAATTTTTATTGTTGGGCCATCTCTTCCCTTTGGTATTCCATATGTATTTGCAATAATTGCACCACTTTGGTGAGGTTCCCTACCTCAACACTGGTTTCACTCTCACACTGAGAAATATCAATAACCCTGCGTTCATGTTAAGGACCTTTCTCCCTTAAATGTATTTGTGGCCTCCTTACAGGTCTTTCGATGACTTCCTCCTCCCTGCCTCCCACAAGAATTCTTGAGGACCCACCTCACAACATTCCTGACATTCAACCTATTGGTGAAAGAGGTAGTGCATTAGTTTTAATTAACTAATTTTATACATTCAAAATCTATAGCTTAGAATCTCTTTTGCTCTAATACCATATGTAACAACCCAAGTCTACTGACTCACCTGGTTGCCCTAAAATAAATACATGCAACTAACAATTAAATTATTTTTGAAAGTTTCCTAATAGAACTCGTAAGTTAATTTTTCTCATTTTCAAATTTGTTTACATACTCACAGAGTTTAAATCATCCAATGATATTTAAAATGTTCATTGACTATTTAGCACAAGCATAATTAACCACATTTGGATTTAAGATTGCTGCAAACAACCACCCAAGTGGATAAGATCGACCAAATCCCATTGAGTAGCCATTAAGTGGAGTCAGTTAATCTCATTTTTCATCCACATATTCCGACATGAGGACTGACCCATGACTAGGGTTATCCTCTAGGGCCCATAACACCTAGAGGAAGATGCTTTTATTCCCTACCTCATCATATTGAACCCTCGACTAACTAGTCGACCCGTTCTTAAAACAATATGGAAGAGGTTAGCATATTTATGCTTCCATGACTAACTGTTGAGTCCCTTAACCTGGAGATAGTTAGCGCCATGTCAATACCCTAACCTTGGACTTCATTACCTATACTCAAAACAACTCACAGTGGTTTATCCCATACCAAACTCTGTGGCTAATCCAACTAAGTTTGTTGAGTATGGTTTTCATCACAGTGCTCTTCAAGCCCAACCTAGAAAAGGTATCCCATACCACCCTCTCATCTCAACTGACCAAGTCTTATTTTACCAATTTCACCAGTCATCGACAGTCCCGAAACTGTTGTGTGCATACCCACACCTCAAAATATTTTCATGTTCATATGTTTTATTTTAGAGCATAAGGCTAGTAAGATTTTCCTTGAGTTAAACTCATCAATCATCTTTTCTTAAAATAAGCATACAAGTCTATAAGTAAATATCTTAGGAGCAAGCAATTAAATAAATATTATCTATATGTAAAGTGATAGGTTACCTATGTCCAATTTACATTATCACTAAGGGGTTAAGAACATTTTGAATGAAGGTTTGCTTCTCCAATTATCTATTGGTTTCAATATTTCATAAAACATAGATGTATAAGCCAAAAATTTAATATTATAAGTTTCTCATACTAAAATGAATGCTTTTCGGTTGTCTTCTTTTCGACTAAACAACCAATCTATTAAAATTAGAATAATCATCATACACTAGATGTTTTGAAGCTTAATGGCAATATTTACTAAGTTTATGTAGATCTAAACTACTCTCATGGTTCTTCCAAGAATTATCGAGATAAGTCTATGGTCTGCCTTTGCTTAATTATTATCTTAAAAAATACATAGCAAACCATTTAGGACTTCAAACAGAGATCCCTATTACAGATTCAATAATAAGTCATAGGTTTACATATGATTTTGCCAAATACATGCATCACCATTTTCAAAAAATCAAAAATTTTAAGTTTATATTCAACAAACATTATGTTTAAACAAGACTTATTTACTCTTATGGTTTACCCAAGATCCTTCAAGGTTAAGCTAGGTCTGAATTATTTAATATATTACCGAAGAATTCTCAATTCATAACATGCCAGAAGAGAATTCAATACCAACAACCATTTTTATTGAGTAAGGATATAAATTTTAATATAATGCTTCATCCAACTTCATTATAAGCTCATAATGTCACTTCCCAAAATATATTTATTTCCACATTTAGAACAACATTACATGTGGGATTAACTCCTTTCATTAGGGTACAGATTCCTCACTCTTACTATTTTATGTTTAGACTACTTTCACCCTAAGTTTTAGTTCAACAAAAAATACAACCATTTATCTTTTGCAATTATGCTCTAATGCTTAGGCCCAAAACAACCAACTTTATTACACATTCGTTACCTTGGTTTCTGGTATTCAATCTGTAGCAAAGATATAACTTTCCTTGATCACGAGCTCTTGGTATTGTCATTCCCAAGCTCATCCAGTAGAGTACCAGTTGTTTCCAAGAAGTAAACAACCTCGTACAAAGGAACTTGGGCATCATCAGGGATCAGATATAGCTCATAAACAATGAAAATGCAATTTTACCATACACACAAGAAAACTACTCTTTCACAGAAACATTCAAAAATTCACCAATCTCCTTTCCCAAGACTTTCCAAGGAATTATCAATATGTTTCCACTATTTCAATCTATCTACCTTTTATAGGGTAAAACTTCATGAAACCTATCTTTCTCATCAAGAGATGTTTCCCAGTTCCCAAACAAGTATAAGTTCGAAGATTTTTTCTTTCTTTTTGTTTTTAAAAAGGAATACAACTCACACACAACACCCATCCCTTCATTGCTTCCAAAAGTAAATAACACCTTGTAGCACAACAACGTAACAACTATACATTGTTTCATACAACACATCAACGTAGCAGTATATTATTTCAAGGCAATACAATATTTTCAACATTACAAATCAACACAACATGACAACAATATTTTACTAGTGTTACTTGCTTCCTATAATACGAGTTAATTCATCAATATGACAATATTATACCTACATTTTCATTGCTTCCATTTACCATCTATTATCATGACAACATAGAAATGTTTACACAGTGAGGAATTCACCAACATGACAATGATATACCAATATTTCCATTGCTTTCATTTACCATATATTATCATAGCAATATAGCAATGTTTACACAGTGAAGGCAAATATGTTTAACATACTAAATAAACATGGAGAACACATTCATTATAACAGAAGCTACAGACTAACTGACCTATTTTTCACACTTACCAATCACACTATTTGGTGTTCTTCAAGTCCCCCTCTATCTTGTCTCGCCCTGGATCTTTTTTTTTCTCCCCTTCAAAATGCCTTACATTTTTCTTTTGTTTTTCATTCCCCAAAATGATATGCGAGGAATTTGCAAGTTGTTTTCCTCTCCCTCCATGCGTAGTATCATATTATAGGACCTCCTCCCCTCTACTTCATGCGCATACCAAGTTATCATGACCAATCCAACAATTCATGATATTTTACTTTAACTAACAACAAACATAGGAAGTGTGTCCATCCACATGTAGGTTTAATAAAACTTAGCTCAGCCAAAATTTTCAATTTTTTCTTTAATATTCCAAGTAAATCTATTTTCATAACAGTGTAAACTATTTTACACGTAATTTAAATAACGTAATATTAATAATATTATAACTATTTTCTTATATTTCAAAGCAAAACAATAATAGTATTTATATAGGCTTCCCTATATGGTAAACCTATTACTATATTATATTCACATATGAAACAAAAGAATATTCCAAATAGTAGACTCATAAATTTCTTAACAAGCAACCACACACACATGTTTTTCCAAACTAGTGGCTCCCATCATCATTACCACCTAAAACAATATTTCTCAATCCTTGTCAAACAAGCAATATTCGAGTCAATTTAACCCACGCAAATATGCAATATGCAATGCACCTAAATGATATGCAACCACGATTTTCCATGTGCTCGCGAGCCGAATCATCACTTCCTTGTCTCACCTTTTTCCCTTGATTTATTTCCTTTCATTGCTATCACACAATTGTCTTGCACTCACAGAAGCTTCCAGCAGTACCATGGTTCATAGAAAAAAGGTAAGTATATACATATTTTACTATCTTTCATAACCCGTGCGAGGAGGGTCATTATAGATAGTTGACTTTGGCCTAGCAAGACTTTTTCGTGAGGATGAAAGTCATGTTCAAACAATAGTTGCCGAAATGTAGTAAGCATTATGGCTCATCCTATGAAATTTTATAGCTATCTGATAGCATATATATATATATATATTTATTTATAATAAAATTAATTGATAGAGTGTTTTGTTGACATGGCACAACGACTACATGGCATCAAAGTATGCAATGAGAGGGCAACTATCCCTAAAAGTAGATGTTTATAGTTATGGAGTGTTGCTCCTTGAGGTTTTGAATGGAAGAAAAAACACTGATAACAATCTTTCCCAACAAATACAAAGTCTATTAAAATGGGTAAAAATTGGTTTGAGTTATCATTATGCCCTAGCCATGGTTTTGGGCTTTAATAATAGTTTCAAAATCAAACATTCAAATAAATGAATTGATATATAATGCAGGTATGGAGGCTAAACAAAGGAGGAGATATTCTGAATATGGTTGATTCCATCGTAATTAAAACTTACCCATAGGAGCAAGTCTTAAGATGTATTCATGTTGAGCTTTTGTGTGTGTAAGCTGGTGCAGCACTCTGCCCAAAAATGTCTAAAGTTATCGTGATGATAACAAGCAATCGATGGCATTGTCAAATACAGCAAAGTCTACCTTTGTAAGCAATAGGTAGAGCCCATGGCGTAAGGATGGTGTAGTGGTTAGGGCTTTGACCTCTCTGTGGGGAGGTCCAAGGTTCAAACCACTACATACCCATAAGGGGATAGGTTGGATGGTAGCGATCGAGTGATTTTCGATTGGCTACCCCAGTTTGATGCCTTAGAGGATCAGGGATCCCATTGATTGTGCTTTACCCAGTGAGCTTAGGGTTTATAGAGGCAACCTATTCATGGAATTATCAATTTCCCTATGAATAAAAAAAATATTTCAAAGGAGATTATAGTGGGGTAAAGTGATCCTTTAACTTTCAAAGGAGATTCTTGGTTCGAATCTTCATACGCACATTAGGTACCCAAAATCTAGTTGATAATGCTGGTGCGATCCTAGATGATTTTGACGATGTCGAACCTAAACCGCTTCGCAAGGATGATTTTGACGGTGTAGAGCCTGAACCGCTCCGCAAGGATGATTTTGACGGTGTAAAACGGTTTTTTGTTAAATTCAAAAAAAAAATTATTAAATTGTTGAGAGTTGTATGAAAAAAGGTATATAAAAAATATTAAATATGGTGTAAAAAGACTAATAATTAATTTTGCATTTATTAAATTTAATAATAATATTCTAATGTATATATCTATTAAAGAAAATACTCTCACGATAAAATATATAAATTCTATTAATTATTCCTTCTTTGAGAAACAAAATATTGATAATGATAAAATGGTAATCGCTTTCCCTTTTCTTTTTTTGGTCATCATCTTATTTAAACGCTTCCAACGCTTTTACAAGTATTTAAAGACAAAATTCAAGGGATCCGTATCATAACGAGCTGCATAGCGACATACTTACACAGGCTGTACATGACACTTAGTCATTAGGTACCTAATGTAACAAGGGTCAGGTCAACGGGCAGGCTTAAGCCTTTAATTTAGATTATTTGAGATTTTTTATTCTTATTAATTTTTTAATATAAATTTCAGTAAATTTGATAACAGTAATTACAAACTATTATAATTTGATTTCATTTGATACTCGATTAGTTAAGAAAAGCCACAGGGCCCCAGGTGGCCACAAACATCGAATTTTCTTGGAGGATAGGTGCACAGCTCCTCAAGCCTAACCAGTCACCACTTCCGTTTCGAAGACGACAAACAAAAAAGACTTCCTTTCAGAATCTTCTATCAAACCGGAGGAAGTCACAGAACCTGTGTGAAAGAGATAACATCCATTTCAATCCTTCGATATATGCCTCTTAAATCGTCCACAGAAAAAGTCGTCCACTGAAAAAATCTAAGGAATATTCCACTGAAGTGGTTAGAGCCGCTTCAAGATATATGCCGCTTCAAGCTTAGACGAGAGAGAAATTTCTAAAGCTGTGGTGCCAGGCTGCCAACTTTACCTACTGCTGTCTGTCTCCCTCTTCCTTATGTGGAAGACTTGCGGCTGACTTTGAATTCAGCCGGTCACCAACATCGACTCCAAAGCTTATGGTGTAAATAAAACTTCTTGTTTCGCATATAGTTATTAATCTGTGTAGTTGCCTCTGAGATCTTGAAGACCACCAAGAGCGAAGAAGAAGATGAAGTGCAATCCTAACTATTTTATTTTTCATTTTGGTTTACTGCTTGTTATGAGATTTGCTTTCGTGGTAGCTGAGTACAGATCGTCTTCCTGCAAGAATGCTACAGCCTTCGCCGACGGCAGTACATATTCCACCAATCTGAATCATCTAATGGATTCTCTACTTAGCAATGTTAAGCAAACAGGATATAGCACCTCTTCCTATGGCCAACCTCCCGATAAGGTCTATGGCTTTCTACAGTGTTATGGAAACATCTCAGCAGAGAATTGTTTAAGTTGTTCACGGCAAGCAAGAAGCCTTCTTCTTACAATATGCGGGAATGGCATAGGTGGCATGTTATGGATGGATTACTGCTTCTTGCGCTACGAAAACCATAGTTTCATTTCAAAACTAGATACTGAAGGAAATTACCTCACCAATATAAACGATGTGTCGGATCCACAGGCTTTTAAGGCAACGACTTCTGGTCTCATCTCAAATTTGTCCAGCCAAGCTTCCGATCCGACATATAAAGGATTTGCGGTAGGATCAGCTAAGTCCTCTGTTGCCACTAGAGTTTATGGTCTGGTTCAATGTTGGAGAGATATATCCCCAAAAGATTGCAAATCATGTTTGGCAAAAGGATTCCAAATTGTGGAGAGTTGCTGTATTAAGAAAAAAGGAGGTGCCGCTATGTTACGAAGCTGCACGGTTCGCTTTGAAGTGTATAACCTTTATGCAGAAATGACGGAGCCGCCCTCCCCTCAAGGATCAACAGCTCCAACACTGTCTGGCCAAATTTCTAATGGTACTATTCCGCCTACTGCATAGACATCTTATTTTCTTTAATTATTCTCGATCATTCGATGGATTTTTGTTGGGTAAATTTAGGAAAGTAACGCAGGCGGTCCGATTCCAAATGACTAACAATATAGATCTACTCTACAGAGGATTCGTCAAAAACATTACCAATCATATTAGGGGTCGTGGGAGGAGTGATTCTGGTTATCACTATTTTGCTGTTTGTAACGAGAAGAAAAGTGAAATCTGCAATTTTTGGAAGGCCGGTAACCGTAGTTACGGATAGAGGTAGTTTTACGGCCTCATTTTCTCTTCGTATTGTTTGAGCGTAGCGTTTAATTCTCCCAGGTTCCCTGGATTTTCTCTCCTATACATGTTTTTTTTTTATGTTACAGAAAGACGTGACAATACCACCGAGTCGGAGGTACTTATACAGGAGAATAATTTCATCTTCAACTTAGAAACCTTGGCAGAAGCAACAGGAAATTTTCATGATGACAACAAGCTCGGGGAGGGAGGCTTTGGCGCTGTCTACAAGGTGGGGCTGTAATTTATATTCATATAACAGGAATAGTGTTTTCAGGAAATAATTAAGGCGCATCAGGAACTCTAGTTCTGTTTTGATCTTGCAGGGGAAAACTAAAGACGGCAAGGAGATAGCGGTGAAAAAACTGTTTGCTAAATCCGGGCAAGGCAAGAAAGAGTTTATGAATGAAATGAAGCTCCTGGCCAATGTTCAACATCGAAACCTGGTGAAGCAACTCGGATGTTGCGCTGAGGGCGATGAAAGATTGATTGTATACGAATATTTGCCAAACAGGAGCTTGGACACTTTTCTGTTTGGTATGTTAGCATTCAAGGCCAGCCCGTTATTAGGATGGAAAAGTTATTTCAAATAGATTGAAGAAATAACATAAACTTTAAACTTGGGAAATACAGATCCTGAAAAGCGTGCACAGCTTGATTGGCAGAAACGTTATAACATCATATTAGGAGTTGCTCGTGGACTTCTCTATCTGCACGAGGATTCCCAGCTGCGAATCATTCACAGAGACATCAAGGCAAATAACATTTTGGTTGATGACAAGCTAAACGCTAAGATAGCTGACTTTGGCTTAGCTAGACTTTTCCCTGAGGATAAAAGTCATATTCAAACAAGAGTTGCTGGAACATAGTAAGCATTATGGGCCATCCTTTGAAATTTTATAGCTCTGTGCTAGTATCTTTTATTTTTATTTTTTGGGTAGATTTCTGAATCGATAGAGTGTTTTGTCGACATGGCACAGCGGCTACATGGCACCGGAGTATGCAATGAAAGGGCAACTCTCCGTAAAAGCAGATGTTTATAGTTTTGGAGTGCTGCTCCTCGAGATTTTGAGTGGAAGAAAAAACACTGATGACAATCTTCCCCAACAAATGCAAACTCTATTAGAATGGGTAAAAATTGGATTTGGGTTGTCATTATCCTTTAGCCATGGTTTTGGGCTTTGATGATATTTTCAAAATCAGACATTCAAATTAAGCGAACTGATGTATAATGCAGGTATGGAGGCTATACAAAGGAGGAGACGTTCTGAATATGGTTGATTCCGTCGTAATTAGAGCTTGCCCACAGGAGCAAGTCTTAAGATGTATTCATGTGGGGCTTGTGTGTGTGCAAGCTGATGCAGCACTCCGCCCAGCAATGTCTAATGTTATCATGATCATGTCAAGCAATTCGGGAACACTGGCGAATCCAACAAAGCCTGCCTTTGTAAGTAGTAGGAAGAGCCGTGGTTCAGGTTCAAATGACGAATCTATAAAGGAGACATCCGCAACCTCCACGTCGGCTTTATCCGGTGTTCCTTACATTACCGAGGTGCAACCTCGGTAGGTGGACCAGGTAAATTTTCTACCGGTTACGACATACTTACGTAGCGTCTACGAAATACGACCTTGAAAATAGAAATAAGCCGACTGTATATATCGTCCTTTTGTTTTTTTCTTATTGGCGAAATTTCGGTGGCAGCCACTTTCTCTGGTCCCCGAGTTTAATTTTGTAACGCTTGAGCGAAGAAAAAAGGCGCCTTATCTTGACCAAATGGATTGAGCGACAAATAATTATATTGAGTGGGTTAACGAATGAAAATCTTGTATCAGATTGGGATTGTAGAAAAGTTGAGGAGCGATTGAATATTAAACTGACCAATCATTTAAAGCACGGCTCTTTCTCTTGATAGAAATTATGTTCTATGTTTGGACGTAGCTAATTGTGTTGTCGGTTTGCTAGAAATGAGTGAGCAGAAGCAGTTGGTTGATTTTATTCGTTTGCGTCAGTATCATACGGTTTATGTTCGTGGGAGAGAAAGTGCTGTACCTTTAAAAGTTAATATTATTAGTTAAGATGCGTGGAAATTGGTGACCTTTTATGGTCTCAAATTTACATCAATGGACAAGGATTTTAACCAAGTTTTAAATAATATCCACTTCTAACCAAAATTTTAATCTATCAATTTTAGATGGAGTTTAGTAAAAGAAGAATATACTTGTATGTTAAAAAAACTAAAAGGAAGAGAAAGGGAAGGGAAATTGCGGAATGTGAATAAAATTTATATTAAAATTCGAAGGTATTATGTTAGTTTTAAATAAACTAGAAATAGGTTAAGGTATAATTTATCATATCAATGTTTAGTATATAAGTTATTATATATTTGAAATATAAAGCAATTAAAATTAAATAATTTTAATATAAATATTATTATTTATGATTATATATATAATTCTTTTTTATTAGGTTATTGCAAGAATTTTTTATGACCAACCATGACTCTCCGTAATGCCGAGATTATCAATAGAGAATTTAACACAAAGCCATCACACACCCACCCCTTCACACACTCGCCCACACCCCACACGGGTTTGAAATTATATATAATTTTAATTGACTATATACGATTAAAATGGTTTCTACCTATATTACATCATCATTACATAGTGGCATTATAATGACTTAGATATTATCCCTCTATTTTTTTTTTTTTTTTTTTACAAGATTGTTTCCTCCTTGAATGTAGAGGAATCTAATTGATCAAGCTAATACCATTGCATCATTTTTTCTCGTACTTTAACTATTTTATCTTTAGATATTTTTTATCTTTGCGTTTCTTTTCTAAGATCTTCATAATTTTTTTTCCATTTATTTTTTTCGTGAGTCTCTTCTTTTATTATTGAATATTTTTTATATTTTTTTTATAAAAACTTAATTTATTTATTTATTGTATTTTTAATACCTGGCTTGTCTTAATCTCTTCTAGCTTTTCCTACTCTTGAATAAAATGTGTGTCCTTAATATACATATAATAAGAAAATATCTAATTAATATTTTTTGTATTACCATTAGGCTAGGTTCTACTTGAATTTCCTAATCATCTTCTTAGTTTTTTTTACCATTTTACATGGTCCATTTTATGTTACATTTAGATCTTCAATTTTGATGTTATTATCAAACAATTATACATATCTTACTTTTTTTTTCCCTATGTATAACACATTGATTTTATGCATTTCTATGTTTTTTCTCTTTTTCATTCCATGACTTTTCTCCCTATTCATACCATTTGTATTACTCATCTTTGGAGTTATTTATAGTGTTCTATTAACTAGGCATGAACACATTATTTTTATTGCTCATCTTTGAAATTGGTAGTATATATACCTTCCATATTTGGTTGGTTATTTTAATCAACACATTATAAGTCTTATTAGTCTACTATTTGTAATCAAGAGGTATGCCTAAGATTTTTATGTAGTGGCAAGCACACTATTTGTACAATTGTTAATTCATATTTTCATACTTTTGAACAAGAAAAACAGCCTTTAGTTAAATCTTGAGAAAATATTAGAATATATTTTTAAAATTTGTTTATAAATAAAAATTAAGAAATTTAGGAAGCATAAACCATTAAAAAGAGTGAATATTAACATATATGTCATATTTGAAAGAGTCCATTAAACATTTAATCCAATTTTTTATAATATCCTTGAAAGAAAAACATTTAGAGGATAAAAATATTCTATACCTATAAAATAGGAGGTGATTTTATTTATTTCAAAACTAGAAAGTATGTGTTGTATGCTAATATTAAAACAAATCATAAAATTGTTAGTGGTATTTATAAAATTTAAAAAATATAATAGTTTTGTATATATTTCATGAGAACATAGCAATTTTTTTTTAAATATTTTGATAAACCTATTCCAAAAATATAATGCAAATAAAATTGTAGAACTAAAATAAAAAATGACATACACCCGTAGTAAATACCAAGATCTACCCTTGTCTAAGAAAACAAAAGAAAATGAGAGTTGCACCTCTTATTTCTATATATTATTATATCAACAAAATAGTGTATAATACAATATATAAGTATTCCCATAGCATCAAAAATCTTAAATTTCTTGGTGGTATTAGAGTATAATGGTATAAAACCATGGACTAAAACCACCCATACCCTATAATTAAGGAGCTCCAATAATTTAAGACCCCACGAATCATGTCAAGGTGTACAATATTTTTCTACAAAGGATACACCACATCCAACAATCTCCCACTTATTAAATACTTTGCAAAGCGACCTATACAAATCATAAAATCAAAAAAATATTTAGATAATTAATTTAAAATTATTACTTTTGGCTATTGTAATCAACCTTATCAAATGTAAAAGTTGGAAGAAAGACCAACCACTTCTATTTCTTTTTCTAGATTGAACATCTTAAATATAAATCATTGACATAAATAAATCATCATCAATTGATCATTGAACTTTCATGCATGTTCATATTCTTTATGTGAAAAATATATTGTAGAAACACAAAATGGAATTTAAAAAAAAACATTAAAGAAATAATATACCATAATATTATGTATCTATGCATACATCTCTTAGATACATCTCTTTTAAGAAATTGGTATTTCCTTTTTAATTGATGACTAAAGATTTTTTTAGACGTGTGTGATTTTATACGTCTTTGAAAAATTCAAGACCTTTAAATCTCAATTAGAAAAATCAAATGGCACGTCTTTGAAAAATTCAAGACCTTTAAATCTCAACCAGAAAAATCAAGTGGCACGTCTTTGAAAAATTCAAGACCTTTAAATCTCAACAAGAAAAATCAAATGGCACGTCTTTGAAAAATTCAAGACCTTTAAATCTCAACTAGAAAAATCAAATGGCAAATGCATCCGTCATGACTTTTTTGTTTGGCTTCTCATTGGATTACATATGAAAGCGCAACTCACTATAGTCCTCATTTAGTGGGGATGTCGCGGATGCTTCCAACGCTTTCACACCTATTTAAACTACAATGGGGATGTCGCTACCAGCTGGCTGTAAAGACAAAAGGACCCGTATCTTTATGAGCTGAATAACTACATACGTACACAGGCTGTACATGACACCTAGTTAGTAGGTACCTAACGTAAAAAAGGGTCGGGTCGAAGGACAGGCTTAAGCCTTTAATTTAGATTATGTGAGATTTTTTATTCTTATTAAGTTTTTAATATAAAGTTCAGTAAATATGTAAGGATAATTGATATCGGAATATTCTTTTATACAAATTATTGTAATTTGATTTGATACTTGGTTTGTTAGGAAAAGCCACAGGGCCCCAGGTGGCCACAAACATTAAATTTTCTTGGATGATAGGTGCACGGCTCTTCAGGCCTAACCAGTCACCACTTCCGTTTCGAAGACTTCTTTTAGAATCTTCAATCAAACCGGAGGAAGTCACAGAACGTGTGTGGAAAGAGATAACATAACATCCATTTCAATCCTTCAATATACGCGGCTTAAATCGTCCACAGGAAAAAGCGCAGAAAATTCTCAAGCTTAGGTGAGAAAGAAACATGCACCATGTGGTATACCGTGTGGTGCCAGCCTGCCAACTTTACCTACAGCTGCCTTTCTCCCTCTTCCTTATGTGGAAGACTTGCGGCTGACTTTGATTTCCGCCGGTCACCAACATCGACTCCAAAGCTTATGGTGTAAAACTTCTTGTTTCGCATATAGTTATTAATCTGTGTAGTTGCCTCTGAGATCTTGAAGACCACCAAGAGCGAAGAAGAAGATGAATTGCCATCCTAACTATTTTATTTTTCATTTTGGTTTACTTCTTGTTATGAGATCTGCTTTCGTGGTAGCTGAGTACAGATCGTCTACCTGCAAGAATGCTACAGCCTTCGCCGACGGCAGTAGATATTCCACCAATCTGAATCATCTCATGGATTCTCTACTTAGCAATGTTAATCAAAAAGGATATAGCACCTCTTCCTATGGCCAACCTCCCGATAAGGTCTATGGCTTTCTACAGTGTTATGGAAACATCTCAGCAGAGAATTGTTTAAATTGTTCACGGGAAGCAAGGAGCCTTCTTCTTCCAATATGCGGGAATGCCATAGGTGGCATGTTATGGATGAGTTACTGTTTCTTGCGCTACGAAAACAATAGTTTCGTTTCAAAACTAGATACACAAGGAAATTGGCTCACCAATATAAACGATGTGTCGGATCCACAGGCTTTTAAGGCAACGACTTCTGGTCTCATCTCAAATTTGTCCAGCCAAGCTTCCGATCCGGCATATAAAGGATTTGCGGTAGGATCAGCTAATTCCTCTGCTGCCACTAGAGTTTATGGTCTGGTTCAATGTTGGAGAGATATATCCCCAAAAGATTGCAAAGCATGTTTGGCAAAAGGATTCCAAACGGTGGAGAGTTGCTGTATTAAGAAAAAAGGAGGTGCCGCTATGTTACGAAGCTGCACGGTTCGCTTTGAAGTGTATAACCTTTATGCAGAAATGACGGAGCCGCCCTCCCCTCAAGGATCAAAGAGTATGCATAGACATCCTATTTCCTTTAATTATTCTCAAGCATTCGATGGGTTTTTGTTGGGTAAATTTAGGAAAGTAACGCAGGCGGCCCGATTGCAAATGACTAACAATATAGATCTACTCTACAGAGGATTCGTCCAAAATATTACCAATCATATTAGGGGTCGTGGGAGGAGTAATTCTGGTTATCACTATTTTGCTGTTTGTAACGAGAAGAAAAGTGAAATCTGCAATTTTTGGAAGGCCGGTAACCGTAGTTACGGATAGAGGTAATTTTACGGCCTCATTAAGTTTTCTCTTCTCATTGTTTGAGCGTAGCGTTTAATTCTCCCAGGTTTACTGGATTTTCTCTCCTATACATGTTTTTTTAATTTTACAGAAAGGCGTGACAATACCCTCGAGTCGGAGATACTTATACACGAGCATAATTTCCTCTTCAACTTAGAAACCTTGGCAGAAGCAACAGGAAATTTTCATGATGACAACAAGCTCGGGGAGGGAGGCTTTGGCGCTGTCTACAAGGTGGGGCTCTAATTTATGTTCCTATAACAGGAATAGTGTTTTCAGGAAATAATTAAGGCGCATCTGGAACTCTAGTTCTGTTTTGATCTTGCAGGGGAAAACTAAAGACGGCAAGGAGATAGCGGTGAAAAAATTGTTTGCTAAATCCGGGCAAGGCAAGAAAGAGTTTATGAATGAAATGAATCTCGTGGTCAATGTTCAACATCGAAACCTGGTGAAGCAACTCGGATGTTGCGCTGAGGGCGATGAAAGATTGATTGTATACGAATATTTGCCAAACGGGAGCTTGGACACTTTTCTGTTTGGTAAGTTAGCATTCAAGGCCTGCTTGTTATTAGGGTGGAAAAGTTATTTCAAAGAGATTGAAGAAATAACATAAACTTTAAACTTGGGAAATACAGATCCAGAAAAGCGTGCACAGCTTGATTGGCAGAAACGTTATAACATCATATTAGGAGTTGCTCGAGGACTTCTTTATCTGCACGAGGATTCCCAGATGCGAATCATTCACAGAGACATCAAGGCAAATAACATTTTGGTTGATGACAAGCTAAACGCTAAGATAGCTGACTTTGGCTTAGCTAGACTTTTCCCTGAGGATAAAAGTCATATTCAAACAAGAATTGCTGGAACATAGTAAGCATTATGGCTCATCCTGTGAAATTTTATAGCTCTGTGCAAGTATCTTTTATTTTTATTTTTTGGGTAGATTTCTGAATCGATAGAGTGTTTTGTTGGCATGGCACAGCGGCTACATGGCACCGGAGTATGCAATGAGAGGGCAACTGTCCGTAAAAGTAGATGTTTATAGTTTTGGCGTGCTGCTCCTCGAGATTTTGAGTGGAAGAAAAAACACTAATGACAATCTTCCCCAACAAATGCAAGATCTATTAGAATGGGTAAAAATTGGATTTGGGTTGTCATTATCCTTTAACCATAGTTTTGGGCTTTGATGATATATTCAAAATCAGACATTCAAATTAAGCGAACTGATGTATAATGCAGGTATGGAGGCTATACAAAGAAGGAGACGTTCTGAATATGGTTGATTCCGTTGTAATTAGAACTTGCCCACAGGAGCAAGTCTTAAGATGTATTCATGTCGGGCTTCTGTGTGTGCAAGGTGATGCAGCACTCCGCCCGGCAATGTCTAATGTTATCACGATGATGTCAAGCAATTCGGTGAAATTGCCGAACCCGACAAAGCCTGTCTTTGTAAGTAGTAGGAAGAGCCGTGGTTCAAGCTCAAACTCAAGCTTGGGGCCTGACGAGTCTAGAAAGGAGACAACATTTCAGACATCCGCAAACTCCGCGTCGGCTTCATCTGGTGTTCCTTACGTGAATGAAACCTCGGTTACCGAGATCCAACCTCGCTAGTAGATTAAGACATAATGTAAATTTTGTACCTGTGACGACATACTTACGTAGCGTCCAGGAAATACGGGCGTAAGTCTTGACTAGTTGGCAGAATATAGAAATAAGCCGATTGTATATATCGTCTTTTTGTTTTTTCCCTTAGCGGTGAAATTTCGGTGGAAGACACTTTCTGTAGTCCTCGAGTTTAATTTTGTAACGCTTGAGCGAAGAAAAAATACGCCTTATATTGACCAAGTGGATTAAGGGAGAAGTGGCTGGTCAGAAATGAGTGAGCTGAAGCAGTAGGTTGATTTTGTTCGTTTGCGTCATTATCCTACATTGATTTTTTATTTTTATTTTTAATTTCTATGTTTTTTCCTTTGTCATTCCGTGACCCTTCGTTCGTACCTATTGTCTTACTCATCTTTGGAGTCATTTATAGTATTTCATTAACGAAGCACGAGAGTTTTTCTCAATTTATATACCATTATGACGTCTAATGTGAGCTTATTTCCCTCTTTCATTTATTCTTTGGTATTAGAGAAGAATTGGAATCAAATTCTATGATCTATAAAATTCGTAGTATAACATCTTTCATGTTTGATTAGTTATTTTAATCAGCACATTATAAGTCGTATTCATCTACTATTCACAATCAAGGGGTATGTTTAAGATTTTTATGCAGTGGCAAGCATATTATTTGTACAATTCTTAATTAAGATTTTCACAATTTTGATTATGGAAAATTACTTTAAATTTTGAGAAAATATTAGAATATATTTATAAAATGTTTATAACGGTAATAGAGGAAGTATAAACCATTACAAAGAGTGAATATTAACATATAGGTCATATTTGAAAGAGTCTATTGTACGTTTAATCCAATTGTTTATAATATCTTTGAAAGGAAAACATTTAAAGGATAAAAACATTTTATAAGTATAAAAATAGGAGGTGATTTTATTTATTTATTTCAAGACTAGAAAGTATGTGTTGTATGCTATTAACTAAAGTAAATCATAAACTTGCTAGTATTATTTGTAAAATTTAAAGAATATAATAGTTTTGTATATATTTCATAAATTATATACCAATTTTTTTTAAGATTTTGATAAACCTATTCCAAAAAGATAATGCAAATAGAATCGTAAAACTGAAAGAAAAATGACATACATCCACAGTAAATACCAAGATCTACCCTAGAAACCCTTGACTAAGAAAACCAACAAAAAACTTAGAGTTGCACCTCTTACTTCTATATATTATTATATCAACAAAGTGGTTTACAATATAATATATAAGTATTCCATAGCATCAAAAATCCTAAATTTATGTTAGATTTTGAGGATATATGCAGTGGAGAGATCTAACACGAGTCCTAATAAAATGCAAGAAATATGAAAGAAAGTGAAACAACAATATGATTGAAATATACTATAAATAGAAATGACGAAAACACAATGGAGTATGGAGGAAATTATCACTCCATTAATATGAGCTAAAGAGCTACATTGTACTCCATATAGAAGTACTACTACTAAGAGCTGACATGAACTTGATACAAGCTTGATGTAAGCTTGATATCTAATCTACCACTATGAGGCCCTTTATATAGGATGATAGATTCCTTGGCCAACACTCTATCTAGTTGTACAAGGGGACACCTTGTACATTACAACTTGCACATTGCCACTTGTGTATTTATTACATTGCTTGAAGTAACTAGATAACTTCCCCTAAAGTAATATCCTATCCTAACTATGTACCTAAGGTGGTACATTTACATGACCCAAATATTGTAATATGCTTTAACTCTAACACCCTATGTATTAGATTATTTAGGTATTGAATATTTCAATCTTCAATATGGATCTTTGTCTTCAAATGTTCTTTGGCTTGATCTAGTTCTCTTTAATTCACATTACATTGTATGCCTTATTGCATTGTTTCTTTTTCTTCTTCTTCTATATTGGAGTAAGTACTTTCATAGGTGGATGTGCTATCACCTGATTCTTATAAATAAATTTTATCTTTTATTTTGTCCTTGTCATCATTTTTTGTGTCCTGTATAGAAGCTTCTGAACATACACTTAGAGCATCATGATAATATTTTGAGTTAGTAGAACTTGAAGTACTAATACTACATGAGGATTGAAATATCTTTGCTAGTGAAAATTCATCTAAATCTGTTTTCATCTTAAGTAATTCTATCAATCCTTTTTGTTCTATATTTTCATCCTTATAACATTTGAATGTAAGTAGTACCATATATAATATACTTTCATATTCTAAAGGAATTTGAATGTCATTCTTTCCTTTATCAATTGCTTCAGTGAGTCGAGCATGTAGATAGTGCTCCATAATTTTAAACCTGTCTTTCAGAGCTTCATTTTGTATCCTTTTTGAAATAGGATCTAAGTTTCCTTCAAATTTTATAAGTGAATTCTTGATTCCATTTTTTATGACACTTGCTCTTTCTTTTCTAATAGTGTTGTTCATGTTATTGTTTACTGTATTACTTGAGGTAGACATCTTTATAACTTCTTGGAATAATGTGCTTGTAACTAATTAGATAGAGTCTTATAAAGTGTTATGCCTTGTGACTTCCTAGTTATGAGCTTTGATTTGATAGAACCTTTTAGAGCTTAGGTTTTGTAGGCTTCCTTATATCTCCCTAGTTAAGATATGTGAATTAGTAGAGTCCTTGTAGATTTTGTAGAGACCTTATGCTTCCCAAATGGATTGAGTACTTGATAATCTTTGATGAATGCTATTATTATCATGTTTTATAGAATATCTTTTGTCTCTCTAATGATTTTTGAAAAGCTATATGATAGATAAAGTGCTTTTCAGAATAATAGTTCAATTTTGAGTTGATTTTGTAAAGTTATGTGAATAGTAAAAATCAACTTCTTTTAAACCTTATTACTCCTATTGAACTTAAGCACTTTTAATTTTGATGAAGTTTTAATAGTTGGATTTCTTTTATCCCTTTAATGTATTTTGAGACAAGTATACCAATTAATTTCCAAATCTTAATATTCTTTAATAAACCTCCTTTTATAGCCTTTAATAATTTGATATTTATTGTTTCTAATTTCCAATTTTCTACTTTGATGTAGTATTCCTTATAACTCCCTAATGTGAAATATTAGAAAACAATTATTTACAATAATAAAAATTCTAATTTTTCAAGTAGGAATCCTTATTTCTCCTATGTTTTAATATTGCAAATATTAGAATATTTTAAAAATATTTTTCCTTAGATATTGCTTTCAAATATGATTGATTTCTCTTAATATTTCAACCTTATATTATACCTTATAACTCCCTATTAATAGAAGCATTTTTTGATAAGTATAAACCTTACCTTTAGTGTTGTACTCCCTATGTATTCAGTGCAAGTTTTAAACATATATGGCAGTCCTCTTTAATGCCTTTTCCTTGACTGCTATGGCGTACATTGATTAACATTTGAATTCAATTTTTGGATGGTGGCACTTCAACTCTAGACTTTTGACCTTCCTTGAATACCTTGACTAGAGCTTTTAATGCTCTTCACCTCTTTTCCAAACTATGATTCAGGCTATTACGAATGCTTTGAATATTTTCCTTCGTGGTTTTTGATACCTTTTATTAGATGGAGAATAATGGAATTTGTGACAAGTATCACAGTGGTTACCCTTGAGTGCTTGAGATTCTTATTATCGTTTGTGAAACTCTGCTAGATAAAGGATGAGCGTTATAGTCTTGGATGAGCGATCATTCTTACTAACCTTCTTCCCTAAGAATTTTCTTAGTCAAGATTGTAACGAATGGATGCTTGTGTGAGAAACGTTATTGTTCCCTTATAAGTGATAAATGCCACATTTTTTTCATGCATGGGTTTTTCTACGTAACACCTCTCCAATGTATCTTGCAATGCCCTTATTAACCATACAATGTGACCATATCTTTCTTTGTTCGATGGCATTTTATTTGAGATGGTTTTAGATGAAATAGTAAACAACACCTTGGGATATTGGAGTAACATTTTTCCAATGCTTGTGTAGAGTTTTGGAGCTACTCCAATGGTGCTTCTTGGACGTACATCCTTCAAACTATTATACCCTCATTTTTGTATATGATATTACCTTTGAATGTAATGCTTCTCCTTGCTTTTTTTGCTTGCAGGTTCGGCTATCAAAAATATTGTAGACTCATTAACTAAGTCTATCAGTACAAAGAAGTTTTCTTGGTGTAGAGAGACAATGGGGTTGGTTTCCCCAAGTAGTTGATTTTATGATTTGTACAAGCCCCTTTTTAATGTGTTCAACAAGTGGGTGATTTTTGGATGTGTTGTATCCTTTGCAAGAAAATATTGTACACATTAACACAATTTATGGGGTCCTAAATTATTAGGGCTCCTTAATTATCAGGTATAGGTGGTTTTAGCCCATGGTTTTATACCATTGTACTCTAATGCCACCTATAAATTGTTAGATTTAGAGCATATTACATCATTTGAGTTATGTAAATGTACCACCTTAGGTACATAGTTAGGATAGGAGATTACTTTAGGGGGAATTTATCTACTTACTTCAAGAAATGTAATAAATGCACAAGTGACAATGTGCAAGTTGTCCCCTTGTACAATTAGGTAGAGTGTTGACCAAGAAATCTATCTTCCTATATAAAGGGCCTCATAGTGGTAGATTAGATATCATGCTCACATCAAGCTTGTATCAATGTCAGCTCTTAGTAGTAGTACTCTTGTATGGAGTACAATGTAGCTCTTTAGCTCATATTAATGGAGTGACTATTTCCTCCATACTACATTGTATTTTCATCATTTCTATTTATAGTATATTTTAGTCATATTGTTGTTTCACTTTCTTTCATATTTCCTATATTTTATTAGGACCTATGTTAGATCTCTTTATTGTATATATGCTCAAAAGCTAATAGTAGTATCAGAGCCATGGTGAATCAAGATATGAGGACCTACATTCATCATAAGAGAAGTCTAGTAGGTCAAGAGGAATAGGGAGAGTCACAATTACTATTGTTGACCTGCATATTTGCAAACTAAATATACCATTGAGTGTCATTGTATGCAAAAGGTACCATTATGATTATGTGATAGAAATAGACATAGTAGTCAACAATATTAGAAAAGTGAGGATTGAAATAAATCTTAGTTGCAAAAAACCTAAGATTATATTTGGCTAGAGTCTTTCCATAGAGTTGTAGAAAAACTTGTGAAGACTAGGACTCAGCATTCAAACCACTAGTTTGATAAATCAACTAGTGAATATTATTATCTCTAGAATTATAAATTATTCAATTCCAATTTCTAACAACTTGTTATAGTAAAAGGAGATTCAAGAAAAATTTGGGAAGCTTACTACAAGAGAGTTAGAAAGAATATCTTCTAGAATAATTCGAACACTTGCAACAAGGAAGAAGACTACAAATTTCAAAGACCTCAAAGAAGGTCCCATTACAAGAGTTGCAATCCTGCAAAGTGTAGAAGTAAATAAAATGCTATAGTAGCCTTATAGCAAACTCAAGGAAGAAGAGAATCCAAAAATTGAGTTAAGGAGGAGATAGGATATTGGTGATTTCCATTTAAGATTAATACCTACAAATTGTAGAAGCAAAAAATACCATAAAATCCTTGATCAAGAAGAAGGCCATATAAGCCTTAATTTTAAAGAAACCTTTAGAGAATAATTCCTGATTTATAAGAAGAATTCTTGATTCAGAAGTAAAATCCAAAGAAGAGTTCCTAAAGAAAACTTTAGAAAAGAATTCTTGACTCAGAATATAAATTCTTGACTCAAAAGAAAACTCCAAAGAAGATTTTTTGAAGAAAATTTTAGAGAAAATTTCTTGATTCAAAATAAACTCCAAAAAGGAGTTCCTGAAGAAGACTCTAGAGAAGATTCTAGGAAATAGGATATTGGTGATCTCCTTTACTAATTAAATATTTCTCTTAGAAGAAGTTGAAGATATTAAGAAAAAATCTCATAAAAACAACTTCCATTCTTGGAAGAAAGAGGACTAGGAGAATCCTATTCAAATCCAAAAGTAGCAAATTTTAGAGATTCAAGAAAGAAGATCTCATCACCAACACTTCTGGGAAGTATAAGGTTGAAGAAAAAGTCTCAGTTGGAATACTGAAGAAGCTGCAAGATAGAAGACCTTGGAGAGGTTTCAAGAGAAGAAAAATAAGAAGGCTTGGAGAGCCTTGTTGCAGAGCTTGCAGAAGCATCATCATCAGATTTTCTAGGATAAATCATTGGATAAATCCACTACCAAGTAGAATCTCATGATATTTAAGGACTTGGGACAATTGTTGCCATCCAAAAATAAGCCCAAGAGAAGAAGAATTTAGCAAGGAGTGTCAAATTCAAGAAGAAGAATTTGGTAAGGAGTGCCAAATCCAAGAAGAAAAAATTGGAAAGGAGTGCCAAATACAAGAAGAAGAATCCAGTGAAGACCTCAAGAAAATTAAAATCTTGAGAAGAAGAAGATCTTGTTTGAAGTCAAAATTCAATAAAAAGCTTGAAGGAAGATTCATATAGAAGAAGCCTACCAAATCTAGAAGATTTGGAGATTGTCTCTCATAGTAAGAAGGTATAGTTTAGAGAAAGGAGTTATTTGAACCTACAGTAGATATTAAATAACTAGAAGGATCAAGCCACCAAATACAAGGCTCAAGATAAAAATTTTGAGCCTATAGATTGGTGCAACAGAAATCTATTCAGGACAACCAACAAATAAGTTGTGTATCCATACACTAAAAAGTAGCAACTTGTTGAATCAAAATATCAGGATCTATATTATATACAAAAGCCATTAAAGGTAAGCAAATATGATGCAATTAGTTAAAATTTAAATTAGGGTTCATTATCAAATTCTATTAAGCATCATATTTGGATTAAAAGTTGTAGAAGAATAGATTGCATTTTAGTCTTCAAGTATAAAAAGAAAGAATTCCTTTTAAGGATTATTTGCACATTAATAGGAGTTGGATATTTTTGAAATAAAGAAAATGATCATCTACCTATTTTCTATTTATAAATAAAGAAGACTATATCCTACAACATTTATTGTAGTAAAAACTTGCAGAATACTTATTAAGGGTTCATTACAAACTACTCTTAAAAGTTGCAAAGATTATTAAGTGCATCTGAAATTATTTTGAGATTTCATTGGAGTGATAAAGTGATAGTGCATTAAGTTGGTAGTATTGTTAAGATTATTTGCACTACACTAATTACTCTCAAAAAGGTTAGTTTGTGTTTGTTGATTAAGGATCAAGAGCATAAAAACTAGAAAATTATCAAAGTATTTAGAGACACTATTTGGTGCACAGAACTTGCAACATCTCGTGTCCCAAAGAAGCCACCAAAAACAAAAAAAAAACAACAATAGAATCTTGAAATTGAGACTTGGTGAGTCTCAGATTCAAAGTGCACTAAAGGTTATTTACAAAAAGGTGCAAAAATTACTTCTACAAAAAAAGTAGCTTCTATCTAAGTGGTTATTAGCTTGGATTTATTACCAAAGTCACCAAGCAATGGAGAGAGTTGTCTAGCAAAATAGACAACATCAAATATATCCAAGCCTATTTCAAAATATGCCAAAAGACCAAAAAAGTTAGATTGCAAAATGAGGTGCAAAAAGGTATTTTATATACAAAGTATTTACATTTGTATTGCACTACTCTATCTGCCCTACGTAGGAAAAAGGATAGGTATTTTGTTCCAAAAAGGTACACTCTTTACAAGGAGAGAAACACTCCAATGCAACAATGCAAAATAATTCTCCTCACAAAATAATAGAGCCAACCAACCCCATTGTATCTCTACACCAAGAAAACAACTTTGTACTCATAGACTTAGTTAACGAGTTTGCAACATTTTTTAGGGTATTGATTTTCTCTATTGACACATTCTTATCTTCAACCATATATCTAATAAAATGATATTGCACTGTAATATGCTTTGTCGTAGAATGATAAGCATGGTTTTTTGCTAAAAAAATTACATTTTGATTGTCATTAGTTATCGTTACAACTTCTTGTAAGAACCCAACATAAAAACAGTCTTTGTAACCATATTGCTTCCTTACTTAAATGAGTGATTGTCATGTACTAAAATTCTATATTTGAAAGTGCAACTACAACTTACCTCTTTCTCATCCAACTGATTACTCCACCAAACAAGCTAAATACATAACCACTTGTGGATATTTAGCGATCAAGATCTTTAATCCAATTTGAATCAACAAAGTCTTGTACATTTAATATCTTATTCATTCCAACCCTTCCTTCATAGTAGTTTGGATAATTAGATGTGCCACACAAATATCTAATATCTTACTTTACAGTAGTCCAATGTTCGTTACCTGGTTTTAACATATATCTACTCAAAACTCCCACTACATGGACAATGTTTGGTTTGGTACATACCATGGCATACATCAAAATTTCAACAATAATTTCATAAGGAACACAAGACATGTCTTGGTATAAATCCAACTGCAAGAGGTTAGAACAAGAACCTCCAATCACATAAGATTGTGACAAAAAGAAACAAAGCAAAAGGTGAAATTCCCAATCACACAAAAGTTACAATATATGGAAATAATATGATAAATGCTTTCTTTCTCATTATTGGATTTCACCCCTTTTACAATGTGATACCAAGGGAATATATATCCCAAAAGAAACCCTAAAAACAAAACCCTAAATATTTTTGAAAAATAATTTGAAAAAAATTGTATTAAAACAAAGATCATTTACAAGTTGGGATGAGACTTCTCCCAACCTTAGCCAAAAAGAACACATGTTTACAACAGTAAACAAAGGTTTGCATTGGAGCCAAATCTCTTAAACCATATTTCTACAATGGTTGTTCACCTGTTTATAACTATAAAATAAGATCTACATTGGAGCACAAATATCCTAAACCATATTTTTGGAATGGTTGTCTAAATTAGCTAAACACTGGATTTTCTCACCAAATTGCCTAATCATCTCATCCTCAATACCCATGTCATTGTGCCACTGAAACCCTGCCTCCTTCTCAGTGCCCATATTAGCCAGGAATTCTACCACTTTATTTATATCTCTACTCACATAAACTGGAATCACATCATCTAATTCCCTCTATAATTTCTTAATTTGAGTGACAAGAATCCTCAACCTCCATGTCTTCAAAGCAAATTTCCTCATACAATCTAGAGCTTCAACCATTATTTGGAAATCTGATTCTAGGATTATCCTCCTGTAACCTTGTTTTACTACCCAATTAGAAGTAGATTTGATAGCTAAGTCTTATGCTTCATTGTTTGTGGCTCTTATCAAGCCTTGCAGTTCCTAATAGAGCACTGTTCCAAATGATTCCGATAAACCACTCCAATTCTAGCTCTACCCAAATTACCTTTTGCAACTCCATCAGTATTAATTTTAATCCAAATTTTTGGGGGTGGTTTCCAACTAGATTTGTCCTACCCCTCTTGCACTTCAACTTCCTTATCCATTTCCCCTATAACAACCTAAATTTCCTCTTTAGAATAGACTGCCATAGTTTTTGTGACTTTGCTCCAAATGACCTGCCAAACTCCATATCTAAAGAAGAAAAGGTTTCTCTAAAAATTTTGGCATTTATCTCCAATCACACTTACCACCAAATGAAGTTTAATCCAAGCTCCCAACCAATACAAAGAGCTTTAGATTTAAATCTACCACTCTTCCATCTTTCCCAAATATTAATCCGATTCAAATCACCATTAAATTGAATTGTATAATATAAAAACCATCTCTCCCAGATATAGCACGTGAATGGGCACTTAAACATCAAGTGATCAATTGTTTCCTCACTTTTGTAGCATAAAACACATTGAGATGGACCAATGATTCCCATAAATATGAGATTATCAAAATTAAGAATTCCATTATGCATGAACTGCCAGGAAAAAAGTTTACTTTTGGCCAACCCTTGGACTACAAAATATTTCTCCAATTCTCAACCTAATATGTATGAGGAGGAGGCTCTAGAAGGATCTTATCATATCCATCCTTCACTGTGTAGACAACAAGGCTCACATAGCCCCAAGCTAATTCATCCTCCTCATCTCTACCTATGAGAAATATTTTTTCCAAGATTTTAGTCATGATGGCTGTCAAATTCAGAGGGATTGAAATTGGCCACTCACTCAACTTCTTAAAAAAATTAAACTTATAATCCCCTAGCTAACTAGTATTGAAATAACTTTCAATTTGGACCCAACCCATGGTTTCCATGGTTGTTTTTATTGGTTGCAGTTCAATAAATTCAACAATGATAGGTGGGTATTGATCCTATGAATCTGTCCAAAAGCATGCCTTCTCCCCTCTCCCCAATTTCTAAAATAATCCATATTTTACTACTTGAGATCCTAACTTGAGAGCCTGCCATAGTAAGGATCCATTACCATCCAAAGAGAAACGACTCACCTCATTTGGGTTTACCTATCCAAAATATTTACTAGTAAATATTCTACTAAATAAAGAAGTTAGTTGGGAAATCCACCTCCAGGAAATATTTCCTACCAAAGCTTTATTATTTAACTTTGATCTTCTCAGTCCCAAACCTCCTTTTACCTTATATTGGATTACTTTCTCCCAACCTACTAAGGCCCATTTCCTCTCTCATTTTAGTCCTTCCCATAAAAATTTTCTAGCCATCTTGTCCAACTCTTTCCACATGGTATGTGGGGCAGCAAGGATAGAAAATTTATAAATTTGCATGGCCTGAATGACTGACTGTAAAAAAGTTAATTTACTCCCATAGATTAACCATTTGTGAGACCAATGATTAATTTTTTCCTTGATACAATCCAAAATATTCCTCTAGATATCTATTTTTAGTTTTTTAAAATGCAAAGGGACCCCCAAGTATACCACTGGGAGAGAAGTCCTTGTAAATTCCAAGATCTCTAAAATTCTATCATGAAGCCTTTGATCAATATTTAAAAATACCAATTTGGATTTTTTATCATTGATGGCTTGGTTTGTAGCTCTAAGGTAGACATTAAATGTATCTCTAGTAATTCTTGCTTCCATGAAGCTAGCCACTCCCACCAATATTATGTCATCTCCAAATTGTAGGTGAGTCAAAATTTCCTCACCCACATTGATACCTATTAGCAAACCTTGTTGTCTTCTCCTCAAGATGAGTCTACCCAAGCCTTCATCCAATATGAGAAAAATATAGGGGGAACAAGGATCTCCTTGATGAAGGCCTTGAGTAGCTCCAAACAGTTGTGAGGGAAGATACTTGATTAACAATGAGTATGTCATAGTAGAAATACAACTCATGACCCATTCTATCTAGTCCTGAGAGAAACCAAAGGCTACCATCATCTTTGACAAGAATCTCCACTCCACCCTATCATAAGCCTTTGACATATCTAATTTTATGAACATTCCTCTATTACCAATTGTTTGCATTGAATGGATTGCCTCCTAAGCTAGAACCACACCATCCAAGATCTGCCTACCCTCTATAAAACCCCCTTGCTTTGAGGAGATAATGTTATGTAGAAGATTTTTTAGCCGCTCAACCGTTATATTTGTGATTATTTTATATATGACATTGCATAAGGCAATAGGTCTATAATCTGAAATATGTACCCCCTCCTTCCCTTTTGGAATTAAGGCAATGAAAGTATGATTTAATGCTTTAAGAATTCTTTTACTATATTTGGACTCCTCTATAACAACCATTACATCCTCCTCCAAGTTGTCCCAAAAGGTCTAAAAAAATCAACTGGAAAGCCATCTAGACTTGGTGTTTTTCGGTGCTCATTCCAAAGACTACATTCTTTAGTTCCTCTCTATTAACGGGTTTAAGTAGGGCTTGATTTTCTTCTTCAGAGATAACAAATGGTATGTCAACAAGAACTTATTTTTGAGCCTCTACATCTTGCACCATACTTTCTTTAAATAGTTTAGAAAAATAATCCATTGAATGGAAATGCATACATGGAATTGTATCAAAGGAGTATCCATTCTCATCTTGAAGATCTTCTATGTTGTTCATCTATCTCCTAGAATAGGCAGTACAATGGAAAAATTTGGTATTTTTATCACCTTCTAATAACCAAGTGGTTCTTGCTCTCTGTTTCCAGTAGGTCTCCTCTTGGTTATCAATGTCCTCAACCGCTTTACATAATACATCATCTTCTTCTTTGAGCTACTCTGTAATTTTTCCTTCCCTAAAGTATTTTTGAACCTCATTCCATCTGGCCACCAATGGAGCTCTTTGGACCTGGAAGTTTGTCTTGTCAACTCACCTCCATTGTTTCAATTGATCTTTGACATAATGAATTTGTTTGTGGAATCTAAACATTTGTGTTCCATATGTTGGGTGGCCTTCGTCCCACCACTATGGAATTTTATTTTGAAGTTCCTTTTTTTGTAACCAAAAGTTTTTAAATTTAAATGGTTTGTGATACTACACTGTCTTGATCCTCTCTTCCAGCAAAATGGGAAAGTGATCTAAAACTGGACCCTCCAAAAGCTAAAATTTTATATTCCATTTTACAAATGCCTCCTCTAAAACCAAAAAATGGTCTAACTTCACCTTCTTGTTATGTGGCTCCATCCTCTTATTAGTCCAAGTATAGTTGGTTCTAAGGCATTTAATATCCACCAAGTGTAATGTCTAGACTTGGGAAATCATAAGTCGATCCCTCGGGTCCAAAATTGGGGTTCCCCCTTATTGATATCTAGAGGATAATTTAGCATTAAAATCCTCAAAAATAATCCAGTCTAACTCTTCCCTTGAGAATCTCATGTTATGCACAACTTTCCATTGATGCATATGACCATCTAGGTTTTGAGCCCCATAAAAATTTGTGATTAAAACATGTTCAACTGTGACATTGTTCTTAAAATGTGACGTGAGAAAACCCCTCCAAGATATATGTTCTATTTCTATACATTCAAGCGAGTTTCAAAGAGTAACTATCCCCTGAGGCCACTTGGGTAACCACTTCCATGTGACCATCACCCCTCCATAGTATATTTACTGTTTTACACATAAGATCCAACAACATTTTTGTCTATTGGATAAGCAAAAAATTTGCTTTACATTTTTCTAAGAGTCTTCGAACAAAAAATTGATGGGTTTTATTGTTTAAACCCCTAACATTACATAATTGTATAATCATTGGTTACCTTGAGAGCAGTAAAAATCTATTGGCCTCATCGATCCTCTAGTGATCGATTTGTCTCCTTGAACTGCTATTAATTTCTTATTTGATTTTCTACCTACTCCTTGAGAGCTGCTATTTTTTGATCTTTTTTCCACCTAAGTTATCCCTAGAGTTGGCCTTTCTCTATTATTTTTTTCTATGCCCATGATGACATCCTTAATTATAAATTGCTCTTGGTTATTCACTATCAATGCCCCTACACTACTTGATTGCGGTAAATCACTACACTCAATTACCTGCTCTATGATGGGAGGAGATGAAAGAGGGGCTTGAAAATGGTTATTTTTATTTTCATTATTCCCATCCACTCCTTCCATGAATTATTCTTCTTCTTGATCCATTAGTGTCTTAAATATCTCATACCTATTGGAGGGCTTGAGTTGGGTTTGCTCTTTACCATAATTTTTCTTTTGCCTTCTCCTTATTTTGGCTTGTTCAAAACCATCTCCCTGTGCTTCTTTACCCTAAGAAATATTGATCGGTTCTTTATTGATTGTTGAATTTGCCTCCTTAGGAAGATTTGACATTACCAGAGGAGACTCCATTTTATGTTCATATTAATTGGGCAATATCGGGATAAATACCCATATTTATGATAAACTTTGCATCTGAAGGGCAACACCTCATAATCCAATTTTTGAATCCAAGATAGTCCTGCAAGTTTGAGTTCCACCTCTGCTAGTAAATGCTGGCTAAGATCCATTTCCACACATAATATTACATAAAAAGTTGTGTTTCCTTCCATTGTGTCTTTGGAAACACCAAAATGTCTTCCAAGGGAATTGTCAATAATTTCCAATACCTGCTCACTCCAAAACTCCATTGAAAGTTCATAAAAATGGATCCAAACTGGGATAGCAATGGGTTCCATTCGAGGATCAAATACCACTCTCTAGGGTTGAAAAAATAATCTTGTCGAACCCTGATTCCTCTTTTATGATTTAAAAGCCCTATTTCTATTGACAAGTGAAGAAAAACTAACAATAAAATATCCATTGCTAATAAACCACAAAGAATACTCACCAAGAGGCTCCTAGTTTTGTCGGACCTAGGAATGCAAAAAATTTAGGGTAGGACGAATACCCATGAATTTACAGATCAAATCATGATTGGATCTATATAAAACTATTTCTTTGACCATCCTTTATTCAATGACAATCTTTGGCCTTGATTCTTACTGTGGCAAGAATCCATTAAATTGTTGAGATGTTGATCTATTTCCAACAGCCATAAAGAGCATTTTTATGCAATTTTTTGTGCTTCTTTAGTCTCTGATGGATATTTATCCTTTAACAAATATGCAAAAGAACAATTTCTCTCTAAAAGAGGATCCAGAGGTGTCCCCATTGGGCCCTAATGGGGCAACAATATTATCTTCAGATCCATAGTAACCAGAAATCTCTTCGGCTACCCAATTGATGCCCTTATTTTCTCTTATAGAGCTCTCTTTGTCTCTTCATAAAACCCTAAATCTTAAGCCCTAAAAATAAGAAATTATTATTTTTTCTTAGGCTATTTTGTCTTTAGTGCCAAAACCTAAATCACCCAAAAAACTTGTATAGCCCTCAAAATTGATATGCACCTTTGTATCATATATATTAAGCCTCTTAGAAAATATCAAAACCTAACCATGCATAAATAAGAAGTTATTCCAGATATGTTTTCTTCCAAATTTTTATAAAAATACAAAATCTCATTTTTGGGGCACTAGATGAAGGAATTAGAACTTTAAAAAAGCCTTAAAAAACAACTAGACAACTAAATTTGTCTAGCCCATGGTATGTCCACCTCTTTATCTAACTCATAAAATTTCAAGCCAATCCAACGATCGGATCAAAAGTTATGCCCTCCAAAATATAGGCTCCTGCATCATTCTCCTTTGGTTGAAAAGAACTCTACTCCTACGAGTTCCTTTGATCAAACTCTTGTAACTTTTTGCTATCAATATTTTTTAGTTCTCCCTCTGAAATCCAAGTATTATCTTCCTATTGTAAACCTTCCCATTGTACCAAGTATTTGTTGTAGTTTCCCTGCCTGGTACTAATTGTCTTCTTATCAATTACTTGCATAACTTTTTTTCTTCTCCTTAGGTATTTGTTGCTCCCAGTTTATATCTTCTTCTTCTTCAACTTCATCTTCATTTCCATGAAAGTCATATAAATCTGTAACATTAAAAACTGGTGAAATATCAAAATCATCAAGCAAATCCACTTTATAGGCATTATCATTCATCTTATTTAGAATTCTACATGGTCCAATCTTCTTATACTTCAATTTGTTATATGTGCCCTTTGGAAATCTCTCCTTCCTAAGGTGAACCATCACCATGTATCCCACCTTAAAGACTTTCATTCTCCTACTTGCATTTGTTGTTACCTTATACTTTTCATTACTATCTTGTAACTTCTTTCTGACACCTTCTTGCAATTCTTGTATGTGCTCTGCAAATGCCTCTGCATCATCATTGATTTTACCCTGAATCGGTAGATCAATCAGATTTAACACACCATTGGGATTATTACCATAAACAATCTAAAAAGGATATTTTCTTGTTGATATGTTGATTGAACTATTATATGTAAAATCAACTTGTCGTAAGGTTAAGTCCCACTATTTTGGTTTTTCTCCAACAATTCACCTTAGAAGTTTTCCCAAACTATGATTTACAAATTTTATTTGCCCATCAGTTTGGGGATGATATGCACTACTTAAATATATATTTATTCCCATATTCCCTTATAGAGTCCTCCAAAAGTGACTTAGAAACCATGTATCCTGATTTGAGGTGATTGTTTTTGGCACACCATGTAGTCTAACAACTTCTCTAAAGAATAAATCTGCAACCCTAGTAGCATCATTAGTTTTTTGGAAAGTAATGAAATGTGCCATCTTAGAAAATCTATATACCACAACAAAAATTGAATCCTTACTCCGTTGTGTGTTAGGAAACCCCAACACAAAATCCATGCTCAAATATATCCATGGTCCTATAGGGATGGGCAAAGGCATATAAAGTCTTGTATTCTATGCATGGCCTTTAGCCATTTGGCACACTCTGCATCTTAACACAAACTTGGTTATATCCCTCTTTACCTTTGGCCAATGATACTTCTCCTCTATAAGAGCAATCATCTTGCTCACTCCAAAGTGCCCAACCAAACCTCCATTGTGTAGTTCTCTAATAATGTTCTCCCTCATTGAACCAATAGGAATGCACAACTGCTTCTATTTAAAAAATAATCATTTTACATTAGATAATCACAAACACCACTACCAACTTCTCCCAACACTGGATTCTTACACTACTTCATAATATCACCAAAATCTGGGTCATTTTCATACATTTTCTTAATTACCTCAAATTCGACTACTTCATTCTCCATAGTAGTCAATAACACTACACATCTACTCAAATCATGATGCAGGAGCATACAATGGTGTAAGGGCAATCTTGCATCACCAAAAAAATAAAAAATAAATTTTATATATATATATATATATATATATATATATATATATATATATGTTTAGACCCATATATGTTTAGATCCATGTGTTTAGACCCATATGTTGGAAATTCAAGTTTCAAGTGAATATTTTCTTGGGCAAGAAAATGAAAATGAAAATTTTGAATGAATATTTTCCTAGTGGGAAAATTAAAGGCAAGATTACACTTTCCAAAATATTCTTTGGAAAGTTATTAAAAGGGGGAGTAGAGATTACCAGAGGCGATCCAGGTATCACAGATCATGGCTCCAATTTGCAAATCTCCAGTCTTTGTAATAAAATTGGCCTTATGGTCATACATTGTAATTTTTTATTCTATTTTATTGAAGAAATATTTGATGTGGGGTTTTTTTTGATTTTTTTTGTGATTTAATATTGGATGTGGGGTTTTTGTTAATTTTTTTTGTGATTTTGAGTACTGTGCGAGTGTTTGGTGGAGTAGCCCTTCAGAAAAGCATCAAGAACTTAATTTTTCTTACTTTACTTATGCTTCAAAATAAATATATACTCTTGCAAGAATGATATTTCACTTTGCATGCATATTATTTAATTTCTTATGGTTATTTACATACCTCAATGCTTCATGATTAGTAACTAACACAAACTCTTTAGACACTAAATAATGCCTCCCATGTCTCAATGCATGCACAATAGCATAGAATTCCACATCATAAGTAGAATACTTCTTCCTTACCTCATTCAAATTCTCACTAAAGAATGCTATAGGCCACCCTTATTGACTTAGTACAACTCTAATTCCCACATGGGAGGCATCACAATCAATCTCAAACAACTTGCTAAAATATGGTAATATCAAAATAGGTGCTTCTGTCACCTTCTTCTTCAATAGTTCAAAACCCTCTATTGCTACCTTTTTCCATACAAATTCTCTTCCCTTCGTACACTCTGTTATAGGTGCAACAATACTACTAAAATTCCTAATGAAATTCCTTCAAAAAGTTGCCAAGCCATGGAAACTCCTCCCCTTTGTCATATTTCTTAGAATGGGCCATTCCAAAATTGCCTTCACCTTCTCTTTGTCCATCTTCACTCCATCCTCTAATATTACAAATCCCAAGAACACTAGAATCTTCTAAAGGAAGATACACTTCTTCAGATTGACATACAACTTCTCTTTTCTTAACAACTGTAGCACTAATTTCAAATGCAATAAATGTTCTTCTTCATTCCTACTAATTATCAAAATGTCATAAAAATACACAACTACAAACTTACCAATATATTCCCACAATACTCTATTCATCATCTTCATAAATGTACTGGGTGCATAGGATAATTCAAACGACATCACCATCCATTCATACAACCCATATTTTATCTTGAAAGCAGTCTTCCATTCATCTCCTTCTTGTATTTGAATCTGATAGTATCTACTATGTAGGTCAATTTTTTTAAAGCATCGCTCTTTTGCTAGCACATCCATTATATCATCGAGTCTTGAAATGGAGAATCGATACTTGATTGTAATTTTATTAATTGCCCTACTATCCACACACATCCACCATGTATTATCTTTCTTTGGAATCAATAGTGTAGGAGTCACACAGGGACTCATACTTTCTATAACAACTCCCTTCTTTATCAATTCTGTCACTTGTTTTTTCAACTCCTCAGTCTGTATGGGAATCATCCTATAGGTTGCCTGATTTGGAAGAACTAATCCTAGAATTAGATCAATATGATATTGAATATCTCTTTTTAGGGGTAATCCATCTGGTAACTCTTTTGGCATGACATCTACATACTATGTCAACAACTTTGCTACTATAGGTGGTATAGCAACATCCTTAGTATCCACCTTCTTTGTTGTCAACACGTAACAAACCTCAACTTCTTTCATCCTTATTCATTAACAAGATTTTGCTTTGCCCTTCTTCCTTATGTGGTAATAGGACCACCTTTACTCCATCCTTCCAAAATGTGTAAGTAGTCCTACCTCCATCATGGGTCGCCTTCCTATCATATTGCCAAGGCCTCCCCAATAACAAGTGACATGCATCCATTGGAATTACATTACACCATACTTCATCTTTGTAGGTAGTCCTAATTGAAAACTTAACTAGAAACCTATTATCTACAGTTACCTTGTTCCCTTTTTTGAACCATGATATGTGGTAGGGATACGAGTTCTTCTCACACTTCAAGTTAAGTTTCTTGACCATTTCATCTGAAACCATATTTTCACAACTACCACTATCAATAATCATCTTACATATCTTTCCTCTAGATGTGCACCTAGTTTGAAACATATTCATACGCAGCCAAGAGTCATCTCCATCATTATTTTCCATCTTCTCCTAGGTACGATCATTGTCCTCCTTATCATTATATTTTATCCCATGTCTACAACAACTTCTATCTCAATTTTCTCTTCTACCTCAACCAAATTGACTCTAGCTTCTTCTCCCTATATTCTTTCTTGTACAGGATAGTGTGGACACTCATAAGCTTTGTGCCTTTCCTCACTGCATCTATGACATGTATATGGTCTTTGTGGGCCATCCTAATTTCATCCTCTACCATAACATCTTCCTTTATGAGATCCCCCACCTCTCTAGTTGTTAACTTGATTTTGCCTAGACTCTTCTTGTTTCTTTGTACTAGAATATTCTCCCTTTGAGGGATATCCTCTGACTGAAGGTAATGATGGTCCTTTCTTCACTCCTTTTCTAAAATTAGTCCTTTATGTTTCTCTTCTGCTTTTAATGCTAACTGATATGCATCCTCTACACTATGGGTCTAAAGCATACTTAATTCATCTTGTATGACATAGCTTAATCTATTCACATACCTTGCAGCCTTCTGTTCTTTTGACTCTTCAAGACCCACCCAAATTGATAACTTGTAGAATTAATTGGTGTAGTCCTCGATGCTTTAATCCTTTTGTCTGATGTTTTGAAGTCTACGAAATAATGTTTGGGCATAATATTTGGGCAAGAATTTGTTCTTCATTTTTTTCCATTTTACACTAGACCCTAATATTTTCCTTTTCTTTTCTTTGTCTCTCCTTCTGTAGATGATCCCACAAAATCAATGCATGCCCTTTCAACTTTGTGCATGCAAGATTAACTTTCTTTTCCTCTTAAAGGATTTTCCACTCAAAGAACTTCTCCATGTTATTCAACTAGTCTATCAACTCCTATGGTTTTAGCCCTTCTGCATACTCAAGGACATCAATATTGATGCCATATTTATTTCCTTCCAAAGTCCTAATTAGCCTATTTTCACATTGATGCTCCTCTGGTTCTTCCTCATCATGAACCTTTGGCTTGTTATCTCATTCCATAATATAATTATCAAAATCCAGATCCACAAATTTAGAGGGATGTATTTTCCTCATATGGGCCATTATTCTAGTCAACTAAGTAACTTATACCTACAACTCATGCATATTACTATTGAGCTAGGCATAAACTCCTCTTCTTCTCCTCATGCTAATTTGATATGTGTTATTCCAAATAGGAAAATAAGAATAGCAAAATAATTATAATCGACAAGATTACCTTCTCTCCTCCAGTAAGATCCAACTTGCTCTGATACCAAATAGTGCAATTCTAGCTGCAAGAGGTTAGAACAAGAACCTCCAATCATATAATATTGTGACAAAAGAAATAAAACAAAAGATAAAATTCATTATCACACAAAATTTATAATAGATGGAAATAATCTAATAAATTATTTCCTTCTCATTCTTGTATTTCACCCCTTTTACAATGTGATACCAAGGTAATATATATCCCAAAAGAAACCCTAAATCTTAAGCCCTAAAAATAAGAAATTATTATTTTTTTAAAGGTTTTTAATTTTTTTCTTAGGCTATTTTGTCTTTAGTTCCAAAACCTAAATCACCCAAAAAAACTTGTATAGCCCTAAAAATTGAGATGCACCTATGTATCATCTATATTAAACCTCCTATAAAATATCAACACCTACCCATGCATAAATAATAAGTTATTCTAGATATTTTTTCTTCCAAATTAAAAAAAATACTAAATCCCATTTTTGGGGCACTAGATGAAGGAATTAGAACTTTAAAAAAGCCTTAAAAACAACTAGAAAACTAGAGTTATCTATACCATGGCATGTCCACCTCTTTATCTAACTCCCCATAAAATTTCAAGTCGATCCAACATTCGGATCAAAAGTTATGCCCTCCAGAATATAGGCTCCTGCATCATTCTCCTCTTTCTCTTCTTGTCTCTTTGGACATTGTTTTACAGATAGCTTTACAACCAAAGGAATAAGAGTCTTGACTAGTTTAGCATATTAAACCTTTTTAATATCATCTCAACATATTTTCTCTTAGTAAACCAAAGTCTCTTGTTTGAACAATCTCTTTTAATCTACATGACCAAGATGAAATTTGTAGGGCGAAGATCCTTCATTTCAAACTAAGATGAGACATAAAATCCTTGAGGGTTTCCTCATAATTTCCAATTAACAATATATCATCAACATACAATACATTAATAACAAAGTGATCATCAACTTATTTGGCATGCACATAGTGATCATATTTATTTTATAAAAAACAAAGTTCTAAAATGTAAGTATAAAACTTTTGATACCTCATCCTTGATGATTGTTTTAGACCATAAAGAGATTTCTTCAACTTGCATACCAAGTCCTTTTCTTTTATTATAAAACCTTTTTTTTGGGATACATATTTTTATTCTATATCCCGATGTAGGAATTTTATCTTCATATCCATTTGCTTTACTTCAAGGTCAAATGCAACAATGATAGGCAAAAGAAATCTAATAGAAGTTAGTTTAACAAGAGAGAAAAAACCCCATTAAAATCAATTCCCTCCATCTAGGAATATCCCTTTGCTACTAAGAAATATTTGTACTTGTCCACTTTACCGTTTGCATTAAAATTCTTCTTGATTACCCATTTTCTACTAATTAGTTTACTTCTAACAAGAAAATTCACCAAATCATATACCATATTTTTGTATAAAACCTTCATCTTGTCAACCATGGCCTTCTTTTAGAATTTACCTTCCCCTACATAAAATACCTCCCTAACACTTCTAGGATCAACATCAATAGTAGATAAAACAAAAATAGAATAAAAATCAAGAGGAATATACCCTTTTCGTTACATTATTTCTTCAACTGATACCCTCATGGTTGGGGTTTAAGGATCTAGTTCATCATATTTTGTTGAGTCAGATTCTTCATTTATGAACTCAAACTACACTTTTTCTTATTCTTCCTCTTTTGGTTATTTTTCCTTCTTGGGAGTACTTTCAATTTTTTTGAAGATTACATCTCGACAATGAAGAGCAAAATGCCCCAATCTAGAAAAACAGTAAATACAAAATCAAAGAAAAAAAATAAGAAGATAACAAATACACATAACATAGTATTTCACCTAGGAAACCCTTATGGAAAAAAACCTAGCACAATAATATCTCCTTATTGTATAAACTTAATCATCTCCAATACAATAATGTTCATCTCTCATCTCTCTTCAAACCTTGATGCAAGTGCAATTAAATAACACCAACACAATAATACCATGGATAAAAAAACTATGGGTTCAAATATTTAACCCTAAACAATCCATGTGGGTCTAAAAATATCTTAAGAAACCCTAATTTTTTTTTGGGGGCTGCTACCCCCAAACCCCTGCTTTTTGGGAGTTGTCAACCTCAAACTCTTAATCGTGGTATGACTCGACCCTGAACACCATTAAGGATAAATGAAGAGTATTTAGTACCTTTTAGAGTTAACCCTAATATAATAACATGAAAATATTCAACATATTTTCAACATTCTCCCACTAAATGAATACTTTCCATAGGGGACAAAAACTACCATTGTCAACTATCAAGGGAAACCATACCCATAGATATTCTACACCAATATTTTTTTGAGTAGGTA
Organism: Wollemia nobilis; assembly: GCA_028583015.1. Classification (NCBI taxonomy): domain Eukaryota; kingdom Viridiplantae; phylum Streptophyta; class Pinopsida; order Araucariales; family Araucariaceae; genus Wollemia; species Wollemia nobilis. The sequence goes on from JAQPPZ010002590.1 coordinate 494,680, forward strand.
CAACCTTTATTAATGAATCAACAACATTATTCTATGTATTAAATTTCTCCAACATCACCTGATTTCCTTCAACTATCTCTCTCACAAAATGGTACTTGATATCAATATGTTTTGATCGATCATGAAAACAAGGATTGTTGGCCAAAAATATTACACTTTGACTATCACTATCAATTCTTATAGCCTTATTCTTAAGACCAAATATTGAACACAACCTCTATAGCCACATTGCTTCTTTACAAGCATGAGTTGTTATAATGTACTCTACCTCTGTTGTGGAGAAAGCAACCACTGATTCATTTTTACTCATCCAACTTATTTTCCCTCCAAATAGTTTGAACACATAAGCACTCGTGGATCTTCCCTTGTCTAAATATCTAGCTTAGTCAATATCCATAAAACCTTGTAGATTTACAATATTACTATCTCTAGGTTTTCCTTGGTAACAAATAGTATAGTTTGAAGTTCCACGTAAGTATTTGAAGATCCTCTTCATAGTAGTACAATGTTATTTTTCTAGATTGGACATATATCTGCTAACTACTCCTACTACACGTGTAATATCAATTCTAGTATAGACCATTGTATACATCAAAATACCATCAATGCTAGCAGGGAACATGATACATTTCTTCAATTTCCTCATCTAGTTTAGGACACTATTTGTTAGATAAATTTTGAACAACAGGATATGAAGTGCATATTAGTTTACAATAATGCATCTTAAGCCATTGTAGTATCAAATAAACCTATTTCATTTTATTTAACCACAATATTATATTTGCATGATCCCTTATTATTTCCATTCCCAAAATAAATTTTGCAACACCCAAATACTTCATGTCAAATTTAGAAGATAACTAAGATTTTAGTAACTTTATCATCTCCTTATTGTTACCTATTAAAAACATGGCATACACATACAAAATAGTGATAATAATTTTTTTACCTTCTTATTTAAAATACATATATAGATCTACTTTACTTTTTCCAAGCCCAAGTGTCAAAACAAACCTATTAAATTTTTGGTTCCAGATTCTTGGAGTTTGTTTCAATTTGTAAAGAGACTTTTTCAACTTTCATACCCAGTACTCCTTACCTTTTACCCTAAAGCAATATGGTTGTGACACATATATGTCTTCATCAATTTTACCATGTCGAAAGACTATCTTTACATCCATTTGTTCTATTTCAAGATCAAAATCAATATAAATAGCCAACATAAATCTAATTGAATTTAGTTTAGCCACAGGAGAAAAAATATCACCTAATTCAATTCCCTCAACTTGAAAAAATCATTTTTCTACCAAGCGTGTCTTGTACTTCTCCAACTTTCCTTCTATATTGTACTTCTTGAATACCCACTTACAACCAACTGGTTTTCTTCCAATTGATAATTTCACCAAGTCCCATGTCTTTTTTTTATCCAAGGACTTCATTTCTTCCTCCATAGCCCTTTTACAAGACTTATTATCACTTGAATGAATTGCCTCCTTTACACTCTTGGGTTCTTAATCAGTAATTGATATATTAAATGCAGAATAAATATTTGAACGGCTATATTTTCTAGGAGTCTTCTCACTAGATTTGATCTCCTCAAATTTGAAGTTCTAGGTTCTGCATCTTTAGCTTCCTCCTCACCTTCTTCCTCTAAATTTTCCTCTTAAGAATATCTTTGTAGTTCATCTTCTTCTGTAGAACTAGGTTCTACCACAGATTCTTCCTCTTGTTTCAATTGTACTTGAACTATTTTAGGTTCTTTGCTTGGTTTCATTTCCTATTTTGAAACCCCTTTTGTTTCTCTAAATATCACATTATAATTTTAAAAAATCTTCTATGTTTTTGGGTTCCATAACTTATATCATTTAACACCAATACACTCGTAAATATATATTTTTTAGATTTATAGTCTAGCTTAGTCCTTTTCTCTTTTGGGACATACATATAAACATCACAACCAAAAACCCTTATATGACTAAGAGAGGGTTTCTTACCAGTCCACACTTCTTGTGGAGTCTTGTCCACCAAAGTTGAGGTAGGATGTTTATTTATGAGGTAACAAGTAGTTAACATGGCTTCTACATAGAATTTCATTTTTAACCCTACACCACTTAGCATGCTTATGGCGTTATCCATTAATGTTATGTTCATACCTTTTACAACTCCATTCTGTTATGGAGTATACATAGCTATTTTCTGCCTTTCTATTCCATAATCCTTGCAAACTACTCAAATTCATTAGAGCAATATTCACCACCATTGTCACTTCTTAAAACATTTATCTTTTCTCTATCCGATTTTCCGTAAGAGCCTTAAACTCTTTAAATTTTTTGAAAAAATCATATTTGTTTCGTAAAAAATATACCCAAGACTTTCTTGAAAAGTCATATATAAATGTAACAAAATAGATATATTTACCTAACGATGGTACTTTTGTAGGTCCAAACACATCATTGTGAACTAGATGTAAAATTCCTTCAGATCTTGTAGCACTACTAGGAAACTTGACTTGGCTTTTCTTTCCAAAAATACAATGCTCACAAAAATAAAAATGTAATGGCGAATTATAAATTCCTTTAGCCATACCTTTCATTTTTAATGTTTGAAGAACTTTCTTACCAATATACCCCATGCATTGATGCCACACCATTTTATTTGCTACAGGAATACTTGAAGCCACTTCTATCATATTATTCTCCTCTACAATTGAAGAGTTATTGCAATCAATACTTATAGTGCTAGCCTCACGTCTGAATAGAGTTATTGTATGAATTTCCATTACTAACACTAAGACTCCATGAACTATCATTCAACTATCCTTATTGAATACCATAGTCACACCCGCATCATTTATATTACTCATAGATATTAGTTTCCTTGCCAAAATTGAAATAAGAAACACACTAGGAAGGGTTTTAATTCTTTCATATTTTTACCTTAACTTGAATCTTCCTCAACCTATTATTTTGTATGTTGAATTGTATCATATCCATTTATCTTTTCATATTCACAGAACTCCTCGCTATGAGGATTCATATGAAAGGAAGCACCTGAGTCAATAAACCATGAGTCATACCAATCACTTGATCATGCTACAACTAAGAATAAGTCCCTTGAATCTTCATTTATGTAGAAGTTCCTTCATTAAATTTTGACTATTATCAGCCTTTTTAGATTTGTAGTATCAAATCAACCTATTTCCTTTTTTAACCACAATATTATATTTGCATGATCCCTTATTATTTTCATTCCCAAAATAAATTTTGCAACACCCAAATCCTTCATGTCAAATTTAGAAGATAACTAATATTTTAGTAACTTTATCATATCCTTATTGTTACCAATTAACAACATGGAATACACATACAAAATAGTGATAATAAATTTTTTACCTTCTTATTTAAAATAAATATATAGATCTACTTTGCTTTTTCCAAGCCCAAGTGTCAAAAAAAACCTATTAAATTTTTGGTTCCAGATTCTTGGAGATTGTTTCAAGTTGTAAAGAGACTTTTTTCAACTTGCATACCCAATCCTCCTTACCTTTTACCCTAAAGCATTATGGTTGTGACATATATATGTCTTCATAAATTTTACCATGTAGAAATACTATCTTTACATCCATCTGTTCTATTTCAAGATCAAAATCAATATAAATAGACAACATAAATCTAATTGAATTTAGTTTAGCCACAACAGAAAAAATATCACCTAAGTCAATTCCCTCAACTTGAAAAAAACCTTTTGCTACCAAGTGTGTCTTGTACTTCTCCAATTTTTCTTCTATAATGTACTTCTTGAATACCCACTTACAACCAATTGGTTTTCTTCCAATTGGTAATTTCACCAAGTCCCATGTCTTTTTTTTATCCAAGGACTCCATTTCTTCCTCCATAGCCCTTTTCCAAGACTTATTATCACTTGAATGAATTGCCTCCTTTACAGTCTTGGGTTCTTAATCATTAATTGATATATTAAATGCAAAATAAATATTTGAACGATTATATCTTTCTGGAAGTCTTCTCACTAGATCTGATCTCCTCAAATTTGAATTTCCAGGTTCTGCATCTTCAGATTCCTCCTCACCTTCCTCCTCTAAATTTTCCTCTTAAGAATCTCTTTGTAGTTCATCTTCTTCTATAGAACTAGGTTCTACCACAGATTCTTCCTCTTGTTTCAATTTTACTTGAACTATTTTAGGTTCTTTGCTTGGTTGCATTTCCTATTTTGAAACCCCTTTTGTTTCTCTAAATATCACATTATAATTGTAAACAATATTCTATGTTTATGGGTTCCACAACTTATATCCTTTAACACAAATACACTCGTAAATATGTATTTTTTAGATTTATAGTCTAGCTTAGTCCTTTTCTCTTTTGGGACATACATATAAACATCACAACCAAAAACCCTTATATGACTGAGAGAGGGTTTCTTACCAGTCCACACTTCTTGTGGAGTCTTGTCCACCAAATTTGATGTAGGATGTCTATTGATGAGGTAACAAGTAGTTAACATGTTTTCTACCTAGAATTTCTGTTTTAACCCTGCACCACTTAGCATGCTTCTGGACTTATCCATTAATGTTATGTTCATACCTTTTACAACTCCATTCTATTATGGAGTATACAAAGTTGTTTTCTGCATTTCTATTCCACAATCCTTGCAAATTACTCAAATTCATTAGAGCAATATTCACCACCATTGTCACTTCTTAAAACCTTTATCTTTTCTCTATTTTATTTTCTACAAGAGCCTTAAACTCTTTAATTTTTTTGAAAACATCATATTTGTTTCGTAAAAAATATACCCAGGACTTTCTTGAAAAGTCATATATAAATGTAACAAAATAGATATATTTAACTAACGATGGTACTTTTGTAGGTCCAAACACATCATTGTGAACTAGATGTAAAATTCCTTCAGATCTTGTAGCACTACGAGGAAACTTGACTTGGGATTTCTTTCCAAAAATACAATGCTCACAAAAATAAAAATGTAATGGGGAATTATAAATTCCTTTAGCCATACCTTTCATTTTTAATGTTTTAAGGACTTTCTTACCAATATACCCCATGCATTGATGCCACACCATTTTATTTGCTACAGGAATACTTGAAGCCACTTCTATCATATTATTCTCCTCTACAATTGAAGAGTTATTGCAATCAATACTTATAGTGCTAGCCTCAAGTCTGAATAGAGTTCTTGTATGAATTTCCCTTACTAACACTAAGACTCTATGAACTATCCTTATTAAATACCATAGTCACACCCGCATCATTTATCTTACTCATAGATATTAGAACTTGAAATAAGAAACACACTAGGAAGGGTTTTAATTCTTTCATATTTTTACCTTAACTTGAATCTTCCTCAACCTATTATTTTGTATGTTGAATTGTATCATATCCATTTATCTTTTCATATTCACAGAACTCCTCGCTATGAGGATTCATATGAAAGGAAGCACCTGATTCAATAAACCATGAGTCATACCAATCACTTGATCATGCTACAACTAAGAATAAGTCCCTTGAATCTTCATTTGTTGTCTTCATTTATGTAGAAGTTCCTTCATTAAATTTTGAGTATTATCAACCTTTTTAGATTTTTAGTATATTTTATAATGCCCTATTTTACCATACTTCTAGCATTTCCTCTTTTCTAGAGCAACATATTTATCCCTATATCTCGATTTCCTTTCTCCTAATTTATTTTTGTTTCTTTCTTGAGAACGACCTCTCACAACCAAGGCATCATTTTGATGATAATCCTCAAAATATTTTTGTCTCATTTCCTCATATAAAAATGTTCCTACTATATCCTCTAATTTCAATGTAGAAGTAGTATTAGTGATAAGCATGACTAGATTATCTCATGAATCAGGTAATTAACAAAGTAAAGTAATACACTTTTCCTCTCCATCCATTTTTACTTCGAAAGATTTTAATTGACTTATCTCAGTGTTAAAAATATTCAAATGTTCAACCATAGAGTCACCATCAATAATTCAAAGCGAGTACAACTTCTTTCAAAGAAAGAGTTTATTTACCAGTGAATTTGTCTAATACAAAGTTCCCAACTTATCCCATAATGAATTTATTGTGATATCTGTTGATACATTCAATAATACCAAATTATATAAACACAATCTGAAAGAACTCCTTGCCTTCCTATCAATATTAAGCAAATCCTCATCTATCACTGATGTTGGTTTTATTACCAATATCACAATCCAATAATCTCTATCAAACAATAGATCCTCCATATTGAGTTTCTATAACTCACAATTTTATCCATTAAAAATTTAAATCTCTACCCATGTGCTTCCCATAATTTTCCTTCACCCAAATTCTTTTGCATACAACTCCCACTCAAGAATTAATTTATCATAGGGTTGAAACCCTTACTTATTGAACAAAGCTATAAATCCTAGCTATGATACCAAATGAAGAGCAAAAGTCCCCGATAAACTAAATCTAGAAAAATGGTAAATATAGAATCAAATAAAAAATAATAAGATAACAAATACATACATAACACAATATTTCACCTGGTAAACCCTTATGGGAAAAAACCCAGCATAATAATATATACTTATTGTATAAACTTAACCATCTCCAATACAATAATGTTTATCTCTCATCTCTCTTCGAACCCTTATGCAAGTGCAATTAAATAACATCACAAGAACAAATTTTACAATACCATGGGAAAAAAAAACCATGGGTTCAAATATTTAGCCCTAGACAGCCCATATAGGTCTAAAAATAGCTTAAGAAATCCTAAAACTTTTACCAGGGGCTACTAGACCCAAACCCCTACTTGGGACCTAACCTGACCCCAAACACCTATGAGGATACATGAAAAGTGTCCAATACCTTTTAGAGTTAACCCCACAATAATAACATGGAAAATATTCAATATATTTCCATAAAACTATAAATATACTTCCTTTTTTTTGGGTATTGATAAACAAAAGGGTTGAAGGGCCTCGACCCTTTACATAGAGCTCGAAATATATACAAGAAAAAAATAAGAGATCATACAAATGCAAGATAGCCCTATCTTAGTAAAACAAATAAACTTGGGTTAAAAATTTTGATGGATAAGTTGATATAATATTCCTCCCACTATCCTTCTATTTAACGTAGATGATGCAGTGCTCAATGCTTTATATAACTGATAAATAAACTGCTAAAAATAATGTAATTTAGTGTGCTTAAATCCTTCATTGCATGATCCCAATAAGTATTCTGCTTTGCTCTGCCCTCTTTATCTTCTAGCTTCATTATCAGTTCTTATAATATCTTCCAATTCCATGGGGGCGTATGACCAGACCTTAAAATTATCAGATTTAACTGCCATATTCACCATTTTATCGACAACTTTGTTTCCCTCTTTATAAATATGTTTAACTTGAATTTATTCTAGGTTTCCAAAAATACTCCTTGCATCTGTAATTTTTTGTAAAATAATAGAATTATTTAACTCCCCTTTTTGAAGGGAAGTTATAATATTCTTGGAATCCCCCTCAAGAACAATTCTCCTAAAACCCAAATTCACTACAATTTGGAGACATGTAAGCATTGCCCTTGCTTTAGCTTGGTGATTTATGGTAATTCCTAGATCCTCAACATATGCAACCACTACCTGACCTTTGTCATTCCTAATAAGACCCCCACCACCAGCATGAACCAAGTTACCTTTTGCAGTTCCATTAAAGTTAATTTTTTTCCAGTCTTTATGGGGAAGTTCCCATATGGTATCTAGTCTCACCTTATTTAATTTTTCCATATATAAGATATATTTTTCTCTAGAGAGGATCATTGCAAGATTTTCTTGGCCAACAATATTTTTAATACAATCCTCCAATAGGGTTATTTTTATCCTAGCATAACCCCTAATTATTCCTTTGGTTTTATTTTTGAACACTCGTCTGTTTCTTTCCTACCAAACCCCACAACAAATATGTGGAATGCATTTTTGCCAAAAAATACTGCTTCCTAAGTACCACTATTCCCAAATACTGATTAGATAATCTATAATGACCCAAGCAACATTAACTTCTCTCAATAACATATTTAGGATATCACAAACAAATCCCAAGTTCCAAACAGGTGGTCCACACACTCATCCTCTTTGTTACATAAGACACAAACAGTTGGAACCACAATCTCCCTTTTAAAAATATTATATTTTGTAAGGATCTTATTGAGAATGGAATTCCAAAAAAATATAGCAACTTTAGGAATGATGTTTAGCTTCCAAATTCTTTTAAGCTTGGGTTTCTCTGAGGTTACTTTACCCAAGACTTTATATCCATCCTTCACTAAGTACTGGCCTTTATGGTTTCTTCCCCAAATTATTTGATCCTCATATAAAACTCTACCTAAATAATAACTCCTTAAGATGTTTTGTAGATATTTACCCCCTAAGCCTTGCATATCTTCTTGCACGATTTTCAACTCATAAAAATCACCCACATTATGAATGTAGCCATTAATTTTCTTACCATAGGTTCTGGTTGATTTTACTTTAATATATTTGAACTTTCTATAGTTTTCTAAAGGCTCCTTTTGAATCCAAGGGTCTTTCCAAAAGTTAATTTTGTCTCCCCTTACTGCTCTCCATTTTAGACCTTGCCATAAAACTTTCCTGATTTTGATTATATTTTGCCAAAAAATAGACCCACATGGTGGATTAGAACAACTGATAAAGTGGTTTCTATCCTCCAAGTATTTTTTTTAGATAATGCTAGCCCATTTACATGATTCTTCAGTGCAAATCCTCCAACCATGCTTAGCTAGAAGGACTCTATTTAGATATCTCAACTTCATCAAACCAAGATCCCCATTCTATAAAGGCTAGCAACGGGTATCCCAGGCTATCATATGTATACATTTTTTGCATTCAGTGCCATCCCATAAGAATTTTTTTCGTAGTCTTTCTAAAGTATCTTCCAATTTCCTTGACATCCTTAGGAAAGACATGAAATAAATAGGAAGACTTTGAAGCATGTGTTTTGTGAGTTGTACTTTCCCTGCAGAGGATAACAAAGATCCCTTCTAACCTTGAAGTTTCCTATTAAATTGATCAATAATTGGATTCCAAATTTCATCTTTCATCTTGCCTATAAAAAAAGGCAAACCAAGATAGGTTATAGAGAAATTTTCCTCCTTACAGCACAACACTTTAACTATTTTATCTCTTATACTCTCCTCTGTGTTTAAAAACATAATATTACTTTTTTCATAATTTATTTTTTGGCCTATAGCTTTTTCATAAGAATCAAGGACTTTTTTAAACTCCAAAGCTTCTTCCTCTGTAGCTTCCCCAAGCAATAAAGTATCATCCACAAATTGTTGATGAGATAAAGCTTCACCAATGGATGAATGTTTTAGACCTTTGATATTACCATCCTTTCTCTTTCTTTCCAAATTTCTTCCTAGGGCATCTGCCATAATGATAAAGAGATATGGAGACAACGGATATCCCTGCCTGATTCCTCTACTATAAGGAAATAACATAGTAGATTATCCATTTATCAATATTAAAAAGTGGGGGTTATAAATACACATACCAATCCATACCCTCCATTTTTCATCGAAACCCATTCTCTCCATTATTTTATCTAAGAAAGACCATGAAACCTTGCCATAGGCTTTGTTCATGTCTAGCTTAAGGAACATGTTTGACCCTTTCCTCATTTGAAGAGAGTGTTCTATTTCATAAATATCAATGATGCTTTCAGTAATCTGCTTACCTGCCACATAACCTCATTGATATTCATTAATGATTGAAGAGATGATGTTTTTCAATCGATTGTCCAAAACTTTAGTAAAATTTTTGTAAATTGTATTATATAAGTTGATTGGTATAAAGTCTTGCAATTTATCTGCCCCATATTTCTTTGTAATTAGAGCAAGGAAGGTATTAGTCCATTATTTTAGCAACTTACCATATTCTTGGGTTTCATTACATTGACTACATCTTCTACAACAATATCCCAATGATGTTGAAAAAAACCTGGTGGAAAACCATCTGGCCCCATAGCCTTGGATGCTTCCATAGAGAACACAACTATTTTAACTTCTGACTTAGAGATTATCATTCATATATATTCATTCATAGATATTCATTCATGCTATCATTAACTCCTTTGGACATTGTTAATGACATTTTCTATTTTCATGTTGCACTCTATTTTTTCTTTGCTAAGAAGGTTCTGAAAGAAAGTAATGGCCAAATTTTTAATATCATTTAAATCCTCATACTTTATTCCATATTCCCCCATAATTTAGAGGATTTTATTGTTGTTCCTATGTATCATAGTCAAAACATAGAAGAATTTAGTGTTTCTATCACCTTCCTTGAGCCACAAAACTCTTGATTTCTGTTTCCAATTAATTTCCTCTTGGGCAATGGTATTATGATACTCCATGAGGAGTTTTTTTTCCTTTTCATGCCACTATGGTTTTCTACCTTCCCTATCCATTGTTTCCTCTATATCTTGGATATCCTTTTTAAGCTATTGTTTTCTTAAATTGATTTTACCAAAAACCTCTTTATTCTAAAATTTGATTTGATACTTGATGTTCTTTAATTTTTGGGTAACTCTGTACATTGTTGATCCTTGAACCTACTCCTGCCACCAATATTAAATTTTATTTGTAATGTTTGAGTGTATATTCCACATGAGCTCATACCTAAAGGGTGCTTCTACCTACTTCCCCTCCTTTTCCATATCCAAAAAGAGGGGATTGTGATCTGATCCTATTCTAGGCATACATGTAAGTCTACGAATACTGTTTATACTTGGCTAAATGTCATAAATAAGAACTCTATCCAGGCACCTCTGAATGTGATTATCCCCCATATTTTTGTTTGTCCACGTAAACTTACCTTTACACATATCCAGGTTAATCAACTTATTATTCTGAATAAAATCATTAAAATCTTGCATACCTTGAGTGATGTTAATCCTCACTATGTTCTTAGGACTATATTGAAGTCACCCAAAACCACCCAATGAAAATTAATGAAAAGAATCCTCTGAAAAGATAGCTTATTCCACAGATGTAATCTCTCATGATCATCATTTTGAGCATAAACCCTTGTCATTACCCAACAAAAGTTAGTTTTTTTGTTCTTCAATTTGACTATGCAAAATCTCTCTTCTTGATCAATTAAAGTGCCCTCAAAATTTATTTTATCCCAAAATATGCAAATACCTCTAGAAGTACCTTGTGTTGGGCTTATGATCCATTTAGCATTCGACCAAACCTCTTTCTGAATAATTTCAAACTATTTATGTCAATTTTAGATTTTTTAAGACAAACAATATCAGGTTTTACTTCCATGAGTAGATCTCTAATAATTCTTCTTTTCCCAGGGGAATTTATCCCCCACACATTCCAAGAAAGGATTTTCATTTTTTGGTTTTGTTTTATGGGCTTTTACCCTTAACCATACATTCTTAATTTGGATCTAATTATTGTTCCCTATTCTCTGGTACTTTTTATTCTTCTTATTTGGAGGGTCTTCCTTATTTTATTTTCCCATAATTACCAATATTCTTTGTATTTTTTGTATATTTTCTAGGAGGATCATTCTCTCCCATTTGATTACATCCTATCGGAGATTCTTATGTTTTTGATTGAGTTGTTTTACCTAACTCTAGTATTTTTCTGAAATGTTTTTGCATACCCTCCTTAGAATGCTTTGAGTTTTATATTATGCTTAGATCCTTCTATTACTCAAATTGTTTAGTTTCATTCTTTGAACTTAAAACTTGATCTAATCCTTTCCATCCCTCTATTTCTTTTATTTTAAACCCCTAAAATCCTTCAATCTAATCCTTCTCCTGTTTTGAGTCCATTTGAGTGGATGGGGTATCCTCTACAATTTTAGCATCATCTACTAATATTACTTCTTCAACTTCCAAATTACCATATGCATTCTCTGTGCTAATTGCAATCACATTTTGTTGTTGTGTCTTGGTATCTAGATTTATATAATTTTCAATCATATTTATTTTCATCTTATGGTTACCTTCTTCATAATTATTTTCTTTTTCTTGATTGAGACTATTCTCTTGTTGATTAGTGTTATTTCTAAAACCACTCAATTTTTGTTTCTCATTATGTTATTCATTTGCTTGTTAGTTTAACTCTATGCATTTACTTGCATACTTAATTATCTTATGAGGATTATATTGTTCTTCCTTATACTGTATAGAACATTCATTACTAATTTTACTTTCTACCTCTTCATTTACCTCCTGGTAAATTTCCTGATATTGTTCCTTTTATTGTAACCTTTCTTGTGGGCTAGAAGTTTCCTTTTGCATTCTTGTAGTCATTTCGTTTATTTGATTCTCCTTTTGTTGCCACTTTTTAGTAAATTTGATGTATCTTTGTGGATGAAATTTCCCCTCCACATCTCCAAACACTTTACATTTCTTACAATATACCAAAAAAATTTCATATTCAACTTTTTATTCCCATTCCCCAAGTATCGATTTGATACTCACTTTCTCCACTTTGTATTGTTCTAGCTTCATGTTAACATAGACTCTTGCATACAATATTCTTGTTTTATTGTGGATGGGTGGATACATGATTATAAACTGTTTGATTTGTGTTTTCAGGCCCTTAATAATTTGATCATCCCAATATTCTATAGGTAGATCTGGGAACCTAATCCAAATGTGAATGAAAAAAAATTCTTCCTTTTGAGGGTTGAAGTCTTGATGCCAATGTTTTAGGAAAAATGGACCTTGTGATAAAGCTGCCACTAGATCCTCCTTAATATTGAACGGGATTAAGAAGTATCTATTTTATATACCAATAACATTCACAGAACCCTTTGCTTGAATTTTAGAATGAAGCCATATCCTAAGCACATCTAAATATGGTATGGGCCATAGAAATTTGCCTACCATGCTAAACTAATTATCCCTCAATATTTTTTTGATTAGGGAGTCAACAATACATACCTTTCCATTTTCATGAGATATCTCTGTACCAACTTCTATTTTAATCACTTCCTTGCTTCCTTTGAGAATCGATGCCCAAGAATCCTTTCTTGATCCTTCTTATAGAATATTTTTTGCATCTGGAATTTCATTTTATATACATCGATCAACATTCCTTAGATCCCTAGCTCTCCCATTTGTATCCCTAATTTCACCATTTTGCCCTAACAGGGAGAATTTTTTATCATTCAAGGAATCCATCCAAAACTCTCGATGTTCACAGTTTGGCAACCCTCCAAAACCCTCGATGTTCATAGAAAGCCTCCATTCAAAATCCTTAGTGTTCACAGCTTGACATCCATACAAAACCTTAATGCTCACAACTCGATATCCATCCAAAAACCTCGGTATTCACAACATAACATCCATTCAAGAAAAAAAATTCCAAAACCCTCAACATTCATCCTTCCTTATTTTTGAGTTCCAAAGTTTGTAGCCTTTTACACCATCTTAGTAAGCAACAAAGATACACTTTTTTGCTTTATTATCCAACTAATCCCTTTTTCCTTTGGAACATGCACATAAGGATCACAACCAAAAAACTATGAGATGTTCAAGATAGGGTTTATTGCATGTTCGTTCCTTATAGTATCCATTGCCTTTTTCCATAATTCCTATGCTAATTCTACACCATTGAGCATATTCATTTCCTTTTCTATAAATGCCATGTTCATTATTTCTTCAACTTTATTCTATTGATATAAAGTCACCTTTTGGCCTACTATTTTGCATTGCTTACAAATCTCCTCAAAGTCATTTCCATAGAAATCTCCCCCATTGTTTGTTCTCAACACCTTTATCTTTTATCTGTCTAGTTTTCTACAAGAGCCTTAAACTCTCTGATTTTTTTTAAGAGCTTAAATTTCTTCTAAAATAAATATATCCATGTATAGCTTAAGAATTAATATAAAAATGACACATAATACAATAATTTTCCAGGTGATGGAACATGCATAAGTCCAAACACATCGTTGTGTATTAGCTCCCAAATCCTTTTTTCTCTTATAAAACTAGATGAATAATTTACTCAATTATGTTTACCATATATACAATGTTCATAGAAATCAAAACCTAAGGAGCAATAAAGAATACCTTCAACCATACCTTTCCTATGCAAATATTGAAGGTCCTTTTCTCTAATATATCATATTATTTAATTCCAAAGCATTGTCTTCTCTATAGGAAGAGTAGGGGTTTTGTTTATTTTATTTTCAGTAACAACAAAATAATTACATCCATCAATCATAGTGTTACCCAATATCATGTACAAAATTACAATCCAAACTCCTCATACCAACAATATTGCTTCACAAACCATCCTATAGGTATCCTTTTAAAATACTATCTACACACTTGCATCACTCATTTTACTCACGAAAATCGAGTTTCATCCAACCTTGGAATATATAGGACACTAGGGATGGTTTTAAACCTTCCATATTTGAGAAATAGTCCGACCCTTCTATGTCCTATGATTCTAGTTATTGATGCATCTCCTAGGAAGACATCACCTTCATTATACTTTTTATATTCATAAAACTACTCCCTGTGAGGAGTCATATGAAAAGAAGCACCTAAATTGATCAACCATGCATTATGATCTGAGAATGTACTTGAATATTTTAAGTATACATTCCCTTATTCTATGGAGGTCATTGCTTTTATAGAAGGAGCATCATTAGATCCTTTACTTTTATCATTTTTTTAGATCTATAGTCCTTCTTCAAATGCCTAGCGTTCCTCCATTTCTAGCATTTCCTTGTAGATTTATTGGGAGATTTAGACCTCCCTCTTAAATTTTACCTATCCCCAAAATTATTCTTATTTTACTTTGGGAATGGCCCTTTACAAACAAGGCATCCTTGGATACCACCCACATGGATTTTCACCTCATTTATACTAATAATAAGGATGCAACCACATCCTCAAATTTTAATGTAGTTTTAGTAGTACCACCAAGGGCTATAACTAAATTATCCCATGAATATAACAAGGAATATAACAAATTAATAGAGTCTAACTAACGTACCATAGTGTTAATTACATTAAGATGTTCTATCACATAATCCCCGTCATTCATCTTGAGGAGATAGAACTTATTTCAAATAAATAGTTTGTTTACCAAGGATTTTTATTGATATAAAGCCCTAACTTCTCCCATAGTTCCTTAGCATTGTTTCCTCTAGAGACATTAATAAAAATTGAATCTACAAGGCACAACCAAGTAGTACTCTTCACATTTCTGTCTAGCTTCTCCTAGTATTCTTGTGTCATACTTGTGGATTATTTTCCTAACATAGTAATCCATTGATCTCTATACAAAAGGATATATTTAGCTTCCATAACTAAAAAATCTGGTCATTAAAATTTTCTATCTAAATTCTTGAATTTCTAGTCATTTCCTTCACATAGGACTTGCAATAAGCTTTCTACTCAAAAATACTTTTTTTTTACAAATCCAAGATACCCTTGCTCTTCTAAGAATGAGCTAAACCCTAGAAATAAAGGCATCCCCTTGGATCTAATAAACTTTTTCTAATTCCAAATGAAGAGTTTTATAAACCTATTCTGGAAATAAAATTGTAAAACAAAAGGAAACAATGACATACATCCATAATAAACACCAAGATTTACCCTAGAAACCCTTGACAAGAAAACCAACCAAAATTTCAAGGCCACCTCTTACTTATATATATACTTACTAGAAGTAGAGTTTATTTTTTATTAGGATAAAGAGTAGGTTTTGAAAGGGCCCCAGTACTTTGTACAACAAAGATGTCCTCTATGTCCACAACCATAGAAAACCAAACTTTTTCCAAGATTACAAAAAGCCAAACTTTTACCAAGATCATAGAAAGCCAATATTTTGCCAAGATCACAAAAAACCAAATGTTTACCAGGATTACAAAAAGCCAAATATTTTGTAAGATCACAAAAATGTAAACTTTTTCCAAGATCATAGAAATCCAAACCTTTTTCAAGATCACAAAATGTCATCCTTTTTGAAAAACATAAAAATCCAAAATTTTTCCAATATCATAGAAAATCAAACTTTGCAAGATCACAAAATACCAAATATTTTTTAGGATTGTAGAAATCCAAACTTTTTCTAGGATCAAAGAAAGCCAAACTTTTACCAAGATCATAGAAAGTCAAACTTTTATCAAGGTTACAAAAAATCAAACCTTTGCCAAGATCACAAAAATCCAACCTTTTTCAAGATCATAGAAAGCCAAACTTTTTCCAAGATCATAGAAGGCCAAATTATTACGAAGATATCAATAAGTCAAATATTTTTCAATATCACTCATCAGACCCAATACCACACTCAAAAAACCTTGTATTTTGGCAAAAATCCAAACCAAAGTTCCAGGGTTGTCTAGAAATCTCAAGGTCTTTGAAGGTGCCAAAATATTCAAAGGCTCTAGAATCTCCATATGCTATATTTCTTCCTCTTTCTTCTCTTCCATCATATCTTCGTTCTATACTCTTTTCCTTATAATTCTCAAATTGGAATACTCTCTTCTTATAACACTATTGGCAAGTGCATTTGTTGTCTTGTTAAATTTTTAACAAATATGGGAATAGAACATAGGTGTGATTTTTTTAATCAATTCTTTCATTCTACCCAATATGATATGGAGTTGTATTGAACTAACTTTTTTCTCCTTGGAGAGAGCATTTATAATGAGGGCATAATCCCCATATATGTGCAAGTGTCTTATCCACTATTCTATAGCCAACTTTAGTCCAATATCACATGCCAATGCCTCTACCACATTGTTGGAAGCAATTCCTAGGTTGATGCAATACTTGAGTGCAAGTGTCCCATATTATTTCATGATTACTCCCCCTATAACTACTATGCCTAGATTTGACTTAGATACCCTGTCAAAGAACAAAGCAAGATAATGTATCTTTGGTGGTGTTATTACTGATACATTCATGCTGGTTGAGATGAACTCTTGAAGATCTAACTTGTTGATTAGATTTAATTCTTACACATTCAAGCTTTGTTGGTTCTACTTATGTTTGAAGGTGGCTTTCAAATTAGTCACTAGGCCTGTGATTATTCTTTTAGTGAGAATATTGTTTTTCCCCTTTGCCTTCAAATATCAACCTGTTTCTATCCTTCCAAATATTCCAAACAAGAAGTAAGAAAATTGCTTTCTAGAGAGATTTGATTAATGGCTTTCCCTTTAGTTCCCATTTATATTTTAAATGCCAATTGACAAGACAATCTTCCACGTTCAAAGTTCCTAACAAGGAAGATCCAAAATGATGGGTTATCTTTAACCAAATGGGAGTGGTTGTGTTACACTCAAAGAATAAGTGGGACATAGTGTCATTGTTCTTCATACATCTAGGACACATATGAGGACCAACAATATTCCTTTTTTGCAAGTTGTCACCTATGAGAATCTTGTTATGCAAAACCAACCAAGAAAAGACTTGAATCCTGGGTGGCAATTTTATATTCCAAATTGTTACCAATATTTTATTAGGAACTCCATCCAGTTGTGTATCTGTGTACCCATATGAACTATATATTCACCTAATTTATTTATGTCTCCCCAAATAAGCTGATCCAAACTCTATTGTCTCAATAATTTCATGTTATATTTTTTTCTTAAAATATTCCCATTCTATTGTTAGGGGTGATGGCAGTGGGGGATCTCTCCATTCCACTATGTTGTTATGCCAATACAGAATTTTATTAAGCTTTGAGATCTACAAATGTTGTAGCTCTTCTTTGAGAGCTAAGCTACAACTACTTAGTAGAGGAGGTTTTCCAAGTATTGGATCATTCCATAAGTCAATTTGAGATCCATCTCCTAGAAGCCAGGAGATCTTATTTAGGATCAATTGCTTGGCTTCCATAATATGTTTCCATATTAGAGAGGCTCCAAATATTGTGTTCAAATTTCTCATTAGGTGCATTCTTATTGTTGAGTTTGCATATTTAGATTTCAAAATCCTTTTCCATGGGAAGTATGGAGGTTGAGATAGATGCCACAAGAGTTTTCCCTTAGTGCTTCACTCACATTTTTTTCTCATATTATTCCTAGTCCCCCTTGATCCATTCCTCTAGAAACTGAATCTCAAACTAACTAAATGGAAGAACTTTTTTCATTTTGTTTACCTCCTTGCCAAAGGAAATTTTTGACCAGACCATCAAATTCTTTTAGAACACTTTTTTAAGCATGGTAGACCAAAAGTTGATATATTAGAAGCATAGACAAGATTGATTTGATTAAAAATATTTTTTCTACTAAACTCAACCATCCATTACTATATGTTTATATTCACTTATGTAGCTTCTCAATAATTGAAATTTAAATATTTCTTGGTTTGAGGTGGAATCCCATCGAAACCTCTAAGTATTAAAATATTGATTAGTCCTTCCTTGAATCTAAGGATTTGAGCAAAACCTCTATTTTCTATTGGCTTTGTATTAATTGTAAAAAAATGACTTTTATTACAATTAATTGAAGCACTTGAAGCTGCTTCAAAGCAATTTAGATAACTCTTGAATTTTTTGATATTATACTTGGTTGCTTCTCCCAACAATATAATGTCATCAATAAATTGGGCATGTGTGATAGGTCTAACACCTTGGACAACTCTAATTCCTTGTAACTCCCCTACAATTCTCATGTTGCTAAGAGCTCTTCCTAGTGTTTCTACTAGTAATATGTAGAGGTATGGGGATAGAGGACAACCTTGACAAATTTCCATGGAAGATTTGAAGAAAGTAAAAGGTTCTTCATTGATCAAGGGGGAGATCTAGGGAGCTTTGATACAAGCTCCTATCCATTGCACCATTTATGCTAGGAATCCAAACTTAGAACCCTTTCTAGGAACTGTAGGTTGACTCTATCAAAAGCATTTGCCATGTCCAATTTGATGGAAATCTTCTTTGATTTAATGTTGGAGTAGGAGTGGAGTGTCTCATGCACCATAATGATATTGTCATAGATTTTCTTTCCTAGGATAAATCCTCCTTGTTCTTTTGAAATAAACTTACTAAGAAATTTTTTGATCTGATTAGCAATAATATTTGTCATAATTTTATATGAGCAATTACATAGAGAAATTGGTTTGAATCTATTGAGAGTAGTAGAATTTTTCTCTTTAGGAATTAGAGCAAGAAATGTTGAGTTAATGGATCTAGAGAGCATACCTTTCTTTATGACATCTTCAATCATTTGCAACAAGTCATCTCCAATAAGGTATAGGAATTACTGATAGAAATTATTAGTGAAACCATTTGGTCCTAGAGCTTTATCTTTAGGAAGAGAGTGCACCACTGATTCTAATTCTTCCTTTGTCACTTAGGCACATAAATCAAATTTATCCTCTTGATTAAGCATTGTTAGTATCTTATATAATAAATGATCTTGAGCTTGAAGATCACCAAGTACATTGGTGAGCAACCTTGAAAAGTGGTCTTGTACCATTTAGTTTATATTTCCCTATGTAAATGGTGCCATCCTTCTCTACTGATCTAATTGTGTTCTTATGGTAGTTTTAATTTTTTTTGAGATGGAATAATTTTACGTTCTTTTCACCTTGTTGTAGCCATACCATTCTAGATTATAGTCTCCGTTGGACCTCATATTTAGAATTTAGCTGGTATAACTCTATCAACAACTCTTTTCTTTGAGTAACTTGTTGAGGGAGAGGAGATGTGTCCTCTAGCTCTATTTCCAATTTTTCAAGTTGCTATAAAATCAACTCTTTTCTTTGAAAAGGCTTTTTGGATAACCACTTTCTAATTTCTTTTTTAAGTCTTACAATTTTTCTTTCTAGATGTCTTGAGGTATTTTTTATGATGCTTTCTATTGCCAACTACTCTCTATCAGTAGTATGAAGTCTTCCTACTCTATCCATCCTAAATTGTATTTGAAGGGGATATTTCTTACCTCTTGATTATTCTGATCTGTCTCTAGTAGAATTGGTTTGTGATTAGATATTGCACTTTGGATTATATGGCTAGTTAGAAGAGGATATATAGTCAAGAGATTATCACTAACTAAGAATCTATCTAATATTTTTGCAATGTAATGAATTCTTGATCTTCTATTTGTCTAGGTGTATTTCCCTTTTTGAGGAATGACATCCTATAAATTTTCTTGAGTAATTATGTGTTGTACTAGGTATTTGTTGGGGTCATGATTCCTGATAACTCTTGTATTTTTCCAATACGCTAATGTGACATTCATGTCTCCTATTATTAATTTTTTTGGTTGTTCTTGGAATATATAATGATGTAGTTGATTCCACACCTATTGTTTATGTTATGGGTTGTCGTATTTATAGAAGTTTATGATGTATGAATACCATTAAGTAATTAAAATTTTAAAGTAAACCAATTAATTTATTTATATCTTGCTATGCAGGTTAATTATTGAATCCTATGTTGTTATAAGCCTTTGTAATGCACATGATGAACTTACTACATCATGCTTTGAATGTCTTCATATCTTATTCCATTCTAGTGCCACTACATTATCTACCATTTTTTATTCTTGTAAATAAACTATAAGTGGATTATGTAGTTTTACAAGATTTGATAGGTAGTTTTTTTAAGAGGACTACCCAATCCCCTATAGTTCCATGATAGCACTATCATTTTTAGAGACCTTCTTTGGAGAGTCTAAACTAGCCTAAGTTTTGTTCTGGATATCCTTCTAAGTTTGTTCTTATATTAGAATTTGGATGGACATTCTACCCCTTATTTTCAATTATGTTGCCAGGGTGCCTCTTGGTATGACTAACTCCTTCAATGTCTTCCTTTGAGTGCTATGAATCTTTACCATGAGTCCCTTGTTTTACTTCTTATGTGTCATCTAAATGTTCCTTAATGGGTTCTTCCACTGTTTCTTTACCTTTTCCTTGAGATTCATTATTAATTATTATTTCTATATCTTCTTCCATGTCTAATGAGAGGATGGAAATTGTTTTGGAGCTTGTTGGGTCCAATTTCCCCTGTGTAGGTTTTAGTTGACTTGATCTGCAAGGCCTTCTATTTTTGACAATTTAGAATTAAGGTTCTATTTTCTTTTTTAACTAATAAGGATTTTATGGATATTTTTGAGATAAGTGTCCATGTTGGTGATAAGTAATGCCTTAAAAGGGATTTTTTCATAGTCTAATGGTTGGATGTGAACCCAGTTAAAAAATTGATCCTAATATTTTTTGGAATCCCTTTCTTTATGTTTACCATTACACATACAAGTGTATATTCCATTATTGCCCTTTGGAAAATCCTAAACAATGTATGATCCTATGTCTTCTATCACTTCCATCATGGGATTTTTCCACAATTCCAAGGACAAAAAATAAGACAACCATAAATTGCCACCTCTTTAGGATCCTCTTCTTGTGGGTCAAATATCAATGTCCAAGGAGTCATATATAGAGGACTAAATATTAGAAACCATGAACCTCCATGTAAGACTATTTTTTGATATTTAGGAGATGAGAAGGTAACAACAAAGTACCCTCGACCAACCATCATGAACTCATAACTAGATATTTTTGAACTCTAGGTATTGCTTATTCAGTTTTGTATTACATTCAGGCTAGGGAACATGCCTACACATTTGCAAATTAGTGCTTGAGCTAAAAGGGCCAATATTTGATGTTGTATGTAGGCCAAAGGCACCTCCACAATGGGTACCTCATTGAGTTTGGCCACAAAGGATCCTTTTGTAGTTTTATTCAAAGACTATGGCTTAGGCACTTGACAAGGGTGGGCATTGAGAACTTGAACCATATTGTCCATTTTTTTATCTAAAGGTGATTGATGGAAGAAAAGCAATATTGGGTCTATTAATTAGTAGTATTCATAAACCCAAACCTTGGAATGCATTCCTTATATAAATATTTCTTATAGAGATGTCATCATTAAAAATAATTTTTTGTAGCCTCATATCTTTCATGAACATGAATAATCCTTTTGGAGCACAAGTGAATCTTCTATATCTTAATATCAATCAAATCAATACCTCTTGCCTCTTGAGATAAATAATAATTTTAGTATGTTGCTTCTATCAACTCTCAAAGGAAAAATAGTGTGAACAAGGAGTTTTACTGAGTCAATTGATGCCCCTCAGCTAAGAAAATTATTGATAAAATCTATGAGCATTCAATATTATTTTATTATAGGTATATCATACCTATAGTAATTGAACATTAGGGAACAAATATAAAAACAAATAAATAAGGAATTCAAATCATATGGAAATTTAAGAATGTATGAAAATTGGTCAAGGAAACCAACAATTGTAGGAAAAAATATCTTAATGACTGAGAAACCATATTCCCCATTACTTTGTCAAGTTATACTCATTGTTGAATTGAAAGTACATCCTTATTGATGGTAATATTTTTTTATACAAAGGAAAATTGGTAAAACCATTGGATGCTACCTCTATAAACCCTAAACCCACTGAGTAAAATGAAGTCAATAGGACCCGTTGTGGCTGATCCACAACACACCCCCAAATTGGGGACCCACCTTTTTTGCATGCTTTCAAATAAGACAGCAGTGACCCAGATGCTAAAAATCAAGAAAAAAAAGCAAAATATCACAAAAGAGAAGAAGTGTCGCGATATCACGACATGTCGCTTCGTCGTAGCTAGAAATGAAAAGTTGTCACGATATCATGACATGTTGCTCTGTCACGGGCAAAGAAGAAAAGTTATCGTGATTTCGTGACGTGTTGCTCTGTCGCTACTAACAAAAAGAAAATGTCGCGATTTCGCGACATGTCGCGTTTTCGCGGCCAAAAGTAACAAAATGCAGCAAAATGAAAATTGTCGCGATTTCGCGACATGTCGCATTTTTGCGGTTAAGAGCAGCAGAATGCATCATGAAGAGAAAATGTCACGATATCACGACGTGTTGTGAAATTGCGGGTCATAGAAGAGAGAGAAAGACAAAGTGGAAAATGTCGCGATATCGCGACATGTCACGTTTTCATGGCTTAGACAAGCAAAGTGGTACGGAATGAAAAAGTGTCACGATTTTGCGACAGGTTGCATCTACACAGCCCGAAATAGAAAAGCGTCATGATTTCATGACAGAGAGCAGCCAAAGTACATGAAATGAAAAGTATAGGAAGCCATAGAAGTATACTTGGGAGCCATACACCCCACACTTGCTTCACTCATTGAGGAAAAAATGGGTGGCTTGTCTCTAGAGAAAATTCATGAAATCTTAGAAGAGATAGAACGACAAGGCCTTGAAGAAGAAAAGGCACAACATGTTCATATGAGAGATTGTTCTTTTGATGCCAACCTACACCAAACATCAAATATAGCACCCTCCACTCCAATGATATCTAAGGTAAATGATCAAGGGGATGAATTTGAATATCCAAATATTACAACCACCTTAGATGTAGTCCACGGGGAGGTGCAAAGTGCTAAACCAACATCTGCTAGTGAAGATTATGCAAAAATGATCTCATTCATAGAGATACATGATTATCTAGATGAAGGGGTTCTAAATTCAATAATTTTTGAAATATGTGATAGGACGGAAGCTACCATAGAATTGAATGAAGTGGTTGAAAGTGAAATTGGGAAAAAACCAATAAATGAATTTGAAGACATGATAGAGATTCACCACTTGTTCTTGGAAGATACTATTGATGAGATGTGTAAAATTAAAGATCAAGAATTTATTCACCCTCCAAATTATGATAAAATTGAATCATGGGTTACTAATTTGGATTATGATGGCCTTAAAAATTTGAATTCTAGAAACGACCCACTTGTGGAAATAATTGAACCATCTAAGGAAGGTGAAGATGAATTTGATGAGAAACACATTGATGACTTTGAAGATGTTGAAGAAGTAGTTGAACGTCACCACTTGATTTTGAAAGATGATTATTATGAGGCTTGGAAGAAGTGGGAAGACTTCACTCACTCCAAAATTGCTAACAAAACTTGTGTGCCAATTGATATACAGGACAACATAATTGCCTACTCGAAGGAAGATATTACAACTCCTATACAATTTGAGGATGTTTTGGAAGAGGGTTTCAAATCTCAGAAAATTTTGGAAGATTATAATGATCCTATTGCTAAGGACAAAGAAGAAAGTGAATTGATGAATGAATCAAAAGATCATGTCACAAATACCATGGAGTTTCATCCCACAAATTTGGAAGATAATTTTTATAATGGTTGGGGGAGATATGATAATGCATTCTTTTCTCACACCCCCATAGATAAAACTCATATTTCACTTGATATGCAGGATGTTGAAACTTCTACCTCACATGAAGAGATACCCTGGATAGTGAACAAATAATTAGAACCAAATGACAAGAGATTGATCAATTGGAAGCAACTCGAATAAGTGATCATCAAAATAGATTACTTGACATACACTTTGACCAAAAACATTTGAGGGTTGAAAAGGATGGGCATGTTTTCAATTGGGTGCCCAATTTTGGTATGTTTAATGAACAAGTAATCAATGAAGAGTATGAAGACCATGAGGTAAAAGAGGGAATTGCAAATCCCCATCAAATTTTGGTAAATAAAAATGTTCAAAAGTTAGAATCTAACCTTTTATGTTCAAGCATCCAAAATTTAGGTGAAAATTTGCATGACCATGTTTTGAATTTGAATGATGTTTATGGTGTAATGTCATTAAAGGTAAATGAAAAACAAGGTATAATTTTTAATCACACCTTTAATAACATTGCTTTAATGAATGGAAAAGAGGTTGATGCACTTGAATTGTTAAATAAAATTCATCAACAATTACTAATTGAATCTAGGGTAAAAACTTTTAATGATCCTAATTTGGTAAATATCCTAGATGCTTGCAAACTATTGCATGAATTTGATTGGCCTAAAAATTTGGAAAAATATTTGGCTTTAAAATTTTTAGAAATAGGCTCTTGCTTACAAAGTCTCATTTTGGATAAAGAAAGCCTAGTTCTAAGTCATGAATGGAATGATGAAACTTGCACTTTAAAGAATAGACAAGACAAAATTGAATACCAACCATTGTCTAATCAATTTGATTTAAATCTCACCTATGGTGTTGGTAATAGAACTAAATCAAATTGGTATGGTGAGCATGGCAAGTTGAAATTTGTTGCATTGCTTGTTTTGATCGTATTATTGTTGAATTCCTACAACATTTGGCATACATATTGTGTCATATGTCTTTTGAAATGTTCTAATCATGTTTGGGATCCAAGAAAGTGATAGTCCAAGCTTTGCATCATCTTGTATTATATTGTACATTTGTATATAGATTTTGTTTTTTTTTTTGTTTTGGTTTGTGTTTTCAAGTTTTTTTTTGAAGTTGCTTTTTGGGTTTGGTTTTAAGTTTTGTGTGTTAGTCCTCTGGACATATTGGTTTGTCTATTAAAAAAGAAAAAAAATTGAGATGTCAACTTATGCCTAAGACTGGGAGAATATGAAACATTGGAATTGTGTTGTAGAAGCTCCACAAGTAACACAAAAATTTTAAGTAATATCGTTTGAATCTTTTGATGCATGAAGTTGTCAGTTTTACACATTATGGTAAAATAGATGATATATTCCCTCCACAGTTAAAAAGAAGCAGTGCATTCATATCTCATGCCACATTCCACATTGCATATACATGTCATCTTAGTTACATTTTCATTTCATGTGCAATCATTGAGAAGGTGTCGAATCCTCTTAGGATTACTACATAGCATATATTAAAAGGATCCTAAGGTTGGGAACTACTACCCGGACTATCTTGAACCAAGCACGTTCTACGCATACTAAAGAGAATCTTGAGAAAAATGGTCAAAAACAACTTTGATGAAAAGGTCAGGCAAAATAAGTATTTCATGTCTATCCTATTATGCAACATGATCCTTAAAACAGTGGTTTTGACCATTTCCATAAAGCTTAAAGCCTAAAATTAGAGTAGTAAGTATAGGGTTAAATCCTCATCAAACTTAGGTTGAGGTTCCAACTCCCCAAAGCTTTGATTTGACCTACATGGAGTAGTAAGGATAGGGCATAAATTCTCATCTTGCCTAGGTTGAGAATCTGATTCCCCAAAGCTCCTATGTCTCATTTCATCATAAATCTTGGATTGGAAGGATCATACTACTTGTCCTTTACAAAGGATGGGTAGTCATCCCCAGGGTCTAAGAATTAAAACTAAATATTTCCCATTTCATATTTATATTGGATTGGAAGGATCGTACTACATGTCCTCTGAAAAGAATGGGTAGTCATCCCCAAGGTCTAAGAATTAAAACTAAATATTTCCCATTTCATCTTTATATTGGATTGGAAGGATTGTACTACTTGTCCTTTGCAAAGCATGGGTAGTCATCCCCAAGGTCTAAAGAAATGAAGCTAAATCATGGATTATGGGGTTAAGTATGCCCATGCATGGCAGCATGTCTTGTCTAAAAAACAAGACCACTGAATGTTCAAAGGGTTAGACTAGCATGACCATTTCTTCCATAATTGGTTAAATTATTTTTCTCAAAGTGAGGTAATGAATTCCAAATCAGAGTAGTAAAAATAGGGTTAAACTCCCATCTCGATTAGGTTGGGAGTCTAATATCCCAAAGCTCTGATTTCACTCACACTTGCACATGGGTTCAAGGTGGTAGTGACACATAACCAACTTTGGGATCTAGTAAATTAATTCAGTATACATATATTTGGTCCTAAGAGGGTTTGACAACTTTAATATGTTTGTTCATGATATTAGAAGGTTTGAGCCTTTGCAAAGCAGGTTGTTATATCTCTAGCATCTCCATCATACATCAAATCCTACACAAATCATTCATGGCCTTGCATACAAATCATAAGTGAAACTGACAATGGAATGTTGATCAATTTCAAGTGATAGGGAATGAAAACTCATTGCACACACTGAGCTGATACTTAATGATTTTGATGTTTCATGTATTTCTGATCTATTGGTATTTTTTTATCCTTAATGTGCTGACACCTGTATCTAAGCTTGTATATTTCAGGTTGGGTTCTCACCAAAATGTTCAGGAGCATTTGAAAGCAGAGTCACCATTTGTTGTGGCTGATCCACAACACACCCCAAAATTGGGGACCCACCTTTTTTGCATGCTTTAAAAGAAGACAACAGTGACCTAGATGCTAAAAAATCAAGAAAAAAAAGCAAAATATCACAAAAGAGAAGTGTCACGATATCGCGACATGTCGCTCCGTCATGACTAGAAATAAAAAGTTGTCGTGATATCGCGACATGTTGCTTCGTCGTGGATAGAGAAGAAAAGTTGTCATGATTTCGCGATGTGTTTCTCTATCGCTGCTAAGAAAAAGAAAGTGTCATGATTTCGTGACATGTCACATTTTCGCAGCCAAAAGTAACAAAATGCAACAAAATGAAAATTGTCATGATTTCGTGACATGTCGCATTTTCATGGTTAAGAACAGCAGAATGCATCATGAAGAGAAAATGTCATGATATCATGACATGTTGTGAAATCACGGATCATAGAAGAGAGAGAAAGACAAAGTGGAAAATGTCGCGATATCACGACATGTCATGTTTTTGCGGCTCAGACAAGCAAAGTGGTATGGAATGAAAAAGTGTCACGATTTCATGATAGGTTGCATCTGCACAGCCCAAAATAGAAAAGCATCACGATTTCACGATAGAGAGCAGCCAAAGTGTACGGAATGAAAAGTTGTCGTGATATCGCGACATGTCACCATTTCGTGACCTGAAGACGAGATGAAGGGCGAAGATGAAAAGCATCGTGATTTCACGACAGAAAGTAGCCAAAGTGTATGGAATGAAAAGTTGTCATGATTTCACGACAGAAAGTAGTGAGATGATGCCGAACGAAAAAGTGTCATGATTTCACGATAGAAAGCAGTGAGATGATGCCAAATAAAAAAGTGTCACGATTTCACGATAGGTACAGCAAAACACAGTGAAAGAGAAAAACGTCGCGATTTCGTGATAGGTTGCATCCTCGCAGCCCGAAATAGAAAAACGTCATGATTTCACGACAAGTTGTAGTGAGATAGCCCAAAATAGAAAAACGTCATGATTTCATGACAAGTTGCAGCAAGACAGCCTGAAATAGAAAAACGTCATGATTTCACGATAGGTTGCAGCTATGCAGCCTGTTGAAAAAAAATGTCACGATTTCGTGACGTCTTATTTTTACTTTAGGCAGGCAAGGTTGCGGGCATAAAAATGTCACGATTTCGTGACATGTATTATTTTTGCGGTGCATGAAGGCGGACAAGGCTATTGATAGGAAAATATCATGATATCGTGACATGTCTCATTTTTGCGATGAAAGAAGAAAAGCTAAGCTACATACATAAAAATGTCGCGATATCGCGACATGCTATTTTTGGTCACAATTTACAGGGGGGCAGTTACGAAACATGCAAAGAAGCACATAACACGTGGCATAAAAGTGTAAGGGCTACAGAGGCGTTATAGTGCACAGAGAAGATCAAGCATCTCGATGTCAAGCATAAAGTTAAAAAAAACAACGAAGATGCGGGGAAGGTGAAACGAAGCGATCTAGGAAATGAAACGAAGCGTCGTTGAGCGAAACAGAGAACCGAACCAAAATGTTTAAAAGCAGAAGCACAGGATGGGTACAGAGGTCAAAAACCGCTGTAAGCAGAGTTGTAGAGCCAGAGTTGAGAAGGCCATTCTAGGCCTGTTTGAGCTGTTTCTCTTCCACAAACTGGTTTGGAAAAACCAGAGATTCTACTATTGTAACATGATATATTTTTAATGCAAAAGTGTTCATAAATTTGCATCTTGTGGGCAAGAAAGAAGGAGATCTTCTGTGCATGCTATGGATTTAATGTTTATTCTTTCATTTTTTTTAGATTTCAGATTTATAGATAATGTAGATGCCACTTCGTGGGTTACATTAGGTGAATATTTGAAATCTAAACTTTATTTCATATCCTAGGAACCAACACTTAGTCTATGGGGATTGTGCATGTTTTGCAGGTCCGATAGGTTAGGTTGCATGCATGGAAACCTCACATCTTCGGTTTTTCGAAACAGGATAGCATCAAACTGAATGCAATTTCAATTTCATTTTTCTTGTGCATTTTATTTATTTATTTATTTTTTCTTCTGCACTTTATTTTTCAAAAATTCTAATTTTATTTTAATTCTCAGGCATTAAAATAAAATAAAAATTAAAAAACTTCAAAATCCAAAAATAGTTCCACCATTTATGGCATTTCATCAATTTCCACTTTGAAGTTACAACATTGTCATATAGGGACCAAATCACATTTGCTTTATTCGGGTTCAATGAACAATCATTAAAGTTTCACAGTAAAATAAACCAACATTGCCCCTTGTTTTCAGTTACTTGCAACCACTAAGGTGTTCCAAGCATTTTAATTGAATATCTTTGTTTGATATTATTAATACACATGTAAAATGCTAACATAGCGGAGACCTTGGAGAAGTTACTTGTTTAATTTCTTTGCAAGAAGAGGATTTAGAACCCAAATCCTATCGGAGAGTGTGTTTTCACAACTGGGTGAAAATACCACTCAACAGGACCCTAATACCATTGGGTAAAACAAATTCAATGGGACTCGAACCCTCCAATCCTTAAGCTCATTGGGTAAAGTGAAGTCAATGAGACCCTAAGTTATAGGTAAAGCAAAGTTAATAGGACCTTAAGCCTATTGGGTAAAGCAAAATCAATGGGACTCTAATCCCACTAGGTAAATAAAATTCAATGAGATCTCGACCCTACAAACCCTAGGCCTATTAGGTAAAGCAAAGTCAACTAGACCCCAATCCTCCAAACCTTAAGCCCATTGGGTAAAGTGAAGTAAAAAATATCCTAAGTGTTGGGTGAAATGAATTTAATGATACCCCAAGCCCTATAGGTAAAGCAAACTCAATAGGACACCAACTAACCAAACCCTAAGCCCACTGGGTAAAGCAAAGTTAATGAAATCCTAAGCCCACTGGGTAAAATGAAGTCAAAAAAACCCCAATCCTCCAAGGTATCAAATTGGAAAACACATAGCCTATACCATTTTGAGTATGTTGTGGTTTAAACCTTGGTCCTCACCAAAGAGATGCTAAAGCCCTAACCACTACACCATTCTTATAGACTAAAATTTTAGGTTAAAGCACGAGTTTTATAAAAGGTATCGATCATATCATATTGAGTGGGGTTTGAATTTGGGTATCCTAAATGAAAACCCATGCACTTTACCACTATAGTAATATTATAACTTATTTATGGTAACATTTTCTTCCTAGGTATCTTTGGACAACAATTAAAATTTCTTCTTGTCTTGTCAAAAAAATTACTCATCTACAAAAGTGATTGTTTACACAACTTTTTTTTTTTAAGAACCTCTATAATACCTAGCTCCCTAAGTAAAGATAAAATTAATGAGACCTCAACCTTGGAGTTCACTACATTATGAAACCTTTGAAACGAATTCATCGAAAGGTTCCTCAATATTTTGTTTTTTAATACATATAGAAATTGATATCACCATTGGATGTTGCCTCTATAAATATTAGCCCATTATATAGGATGAAGTCAATGATACTTGACCCTCTAGGACATTGAAATGGGGTATCCAATTAACAAAAACTCGGTTGCTACCATCCAACCCATCCCCTTCTAAATACATTATGGCTTGAACCTTAAACCTCCCCAAAGAAAGACTAAAGCCTAATCACTACATTGTCCTATATGGAAACCATTACTATTTTAACCAAGCAAATAAGATTAAATCTATCCTCTTCCCTAGGAAAAATAAAGGATATTTCAAAGAATGACCTACATGAGATACCTTAAACTAATGTTCCATGGAACAAAGCTATGCTTCCTAAACATAAATTAACATTTCATTTAAGAAAAAATTTTGCTAAAAAATTATGAAGTGTGTGATCAATATGGAGAATAAAGTTAGCTCAATATTATACATGGTTTTAAAATTTAATTTAACATATTACTTATGGAGTTTTATTCATTTAAAATATTTAAATTTATTTTATTTTGGTACTTTTAAGTAATCATTTTTAATTCATTTAGTAGATACCATGGAATTTCATATATGGAGTAGTTTTTATTTACATTTTTATGTAGACACAAGGAGATAAAGGTAAAGGTAGGAATATAGATATAGAGATAAAGTGAGAGGCATAAATAGGTAGGTAAAGGCAAATCCAAGTGGTATGGGTAGATTTCAAAGGTAGAGGTAAAGACATATTTAAGTGGTTGATGTAAATTCAAGTATAGTTGATAGACACATGTGTAGCTTATATTTAGGTGCATATGTAAAGATTATTTCTGGCTAGATCATAAATCAAATGAAGACAAGTTTATAGAAAGATAAAAAAACCAAGAAAGACTTTAAATCCAAATACTTGGTTTTTTTTCTCTTGTTATTTTTTTATTTTATGATCCAAAAGTCTAAAAACCCAATAAATACATTTGGTGGGGCCAAGGCTAGGGATTAGAAAATTAATATCCCAACCATTCTAATGCATTTTGGTTAGGAAATATTGAATAAGGTAATGGCAAACCCACAACACAAAGTAAACAATTTGACAAATTCATGAGATTAACTTGAACCTATCATTTGATACTATGGCTGGCCCATATCATGATAAAATAATAGTTTTAAAAGAATATAAGGTCCTTGCAACATGAGATGTTGGAATAGATCATAGTCATGAGGAAACAACAAAGCCTTATCATGGAACAACAAAAAATGATTTCAAAATAAATTCTTCAAATAAATATGTTGGATACATCATTGGTGGAACTAAAATCTTCCACTACCATGGGCTTGTGCAATAGTAATGATTCTATAAATGGATCCCATATTCAAACTAAGTTGCAAGTCAGCAAAGAAAAAGAAAATAAAGACAATCTATTATGAATAAAAGAAATTCAGACAATAATGAGAAAAGAACAAGAATTATGAAATAGTTAGATAATTATTATATTATTTAGGTAATATTCAAAAAGAGAGAATACAAAGAGACATGTTGGTCTCCGTTAGGAAACCAAGAGTCATCTTAATGTATAAATTTATAAAATTGGATACTTTGGAAGCTTGAATAAAGATATTTAGTTTTTTGTGCTTGATCCATCTTTAGTTTTAGAGGTTCTTGTTCTTTTATTGTCCTATACATAGGTGGTAAAGTCTAGTATTCTATTGTCATTTTTTATTTTCTTGCATTTCCCATTTGCACAAAGAGGAAAAGCAATTGCTATTTCATCTATATTTTTCATATAGATATTTGAAAACTTTAGAGGAAGTCATTCAAATCTACCACCACAATCTAGAATAATTTTGCATGAGTTACAAGTCATGTTGTTTAAAAATTTGTCGTATTCCTAGAAAAAAAATATGTTTGTAGTGTAGGAATATAAGGTTAAATGTAGCACAAGTGGAGTGTAGTATTCCCAAAGGGGGGTGTGATGAGAGATTTTAATATGGATTTTGACTAATTGTAGTTAATATGGTCCAATCCGTACAGTTGTACTGTTCACAATTGTATAATTTCCAAAACGTACAACTGGATATTATACAACCCCAAAACATACAATTATACAATTACAATTATTCACTTGTAAATATTCTCCAAGAATATTGGAATTTTTCAAATCCCAATCACTTTGCAATTATTCATCTAGAAATCCATTGATCTACCTTCAGAATGCTTAAAAATGCAATTTCAAGCCAAAACTCATCAACTGTATGATTTAACAAACCCCTTGTACGATTTGGTACTCTACTTGTATGGTTTGGTAAAACCCTCGTTATGCTCAATAACTTAATTATGAAAAATACCCATTTGCATATTAATTACACAAATATCATTACCAATAATGGGTAATAGCCATTAATCCTATTTTCTCTTTATTATGCATTCCACACAATAGCACATGGATGGTTGTACATTTTATAGAAATGCACTTCTACCACAAATATGGAATCAACAATACCTGCAATGCCAATAAAAATTTGTTAGAATTTCACAATAATAGATATACAAAGCATTACACAAAAGATGAAGAGAAGAGTGGAACTGATTGATTTATTCAAAGGATCAACTTTGTATAAATAGTAAAGTTGATCATTGAGAGTTGTTGGATTACAACTCATCAAACCTAATGAAGACACCACTGAGAGTTATCCTCACACATGGAGGAGTGGAAACTCAAGTGTGTCTCTCCTTAAGACAACTCATCAAACCTGATGAAGACACCACTAAGAGTTCTCCTAACACATGGAGGAGTGGAAACTCAAGTGTGTCTCTCCTAGTTGAACTTAAGAGAATATTCACTTATTCTAACACCCCCCTTAAGTGATACTAAGGGAGATTCATACAAATAAGTCCTGGCAACAAGGCCTGATGAGGTACTCATGTACAATGACTTCTTTTTGTAGATATGGTAAAAACCCAATGGGAAAAACCACCAATCAAAAGGAAGTAAGAGGCTTGTATTTGTATGGTGAATATTGTCCTCTTAATACAATAAATAGTTGGTGAAAAAACCCCTATGAGGAAAAACCAACTATGAGAAGAAGAGAGGCTTGTTTTTATTTGGCAAAGATTGTCCTCTTTATACAAAAAGAAATATGAGTTCCAATAATTTGGCCTGATTAGGTACTCATATACAATATATATAGTTGGTGAAAAAAAAAACCATGTGGGGAAAAACCAAATGTTAAAATAAGAGAGGCTTGTCTTCGTATTACGAATATTTTCCTCTTTATACAAAAATAAATATGAGTCCTAACAACTTGGCCTGATTAGGTACTCATATACAATATATAGTTGGTGAAAAAACCCCTGTGGGAAAAAACCAACTATTAAGAAGTGAGGCTTGTCTTCGTATGGCAAATATTGTCCTCATAAAACCAATCAATGTGGTTAATTACTCCAAGCTTATCTTGCAAGTGAAGGCAACGTGGAGAAGAAAATGCCTTGGTGAAGATATATGCAATTTGATTTTTAGTTGGAATATAGTCCAAGTGTATTTCTCCTCTTTGAATATGTTGTCGAATGAAGTGCTTCTAAGAATAAGAAGAAGAGAAATGTCTTCGGATGACGAATATTGTCCCCTATTGAACTAGAATAATGAGAGAGGTGAAAAAACTATGTGCACAAATATACTTTAACATCCCCTTAAGTGATAGTAGGGGTAAGTGAAAAAAGGAATAAACAATATGTGGCATACCTACATAAGATGAGTCTCGGAACCAAGGCTTGATAAGATACTCATGTACAATAGAGATGGTATAGCCACAAAGATGAGTCCCGAAAACAAGGCCTTATAAGGTACTCATTTACAACATGTGATCAAAAGAATAAATATCATTAAAGAAAAGTACCCTAAAACCAAAGTGAAGATAGGATGGAGATAGAACCACAAAAAATGCATGGGTAGTCCAAAAATGACTCCACAAGCATGAGTATGTGGTTTCCACCTATATGAGTACAATGGGCTGAAATAAGGTCCAAAAATCATGGAAAAATAGCAAAACAAGGGGATTTTTCCAAGTATGAGTCCTGGCAACAAGGCCTAATAAGGTACTCATTTACAATATGTGATTAAAAAAAGGAAAGATCACTAAAAAAGACTCCCCTAAAACCAAAGTGTCTTACAAAAAGGAGTGTGAATATAGGATGGAGAAAGAAACACAAAAAATGCAAGGGTAGTCCAAAAATGACTCCACAAGCATGAGTATGTGGTTTCCACCTATATTAACACAATGGGTTGATAACTAGGTCTAAATCTTGTGGAAAAACAATAAAATTAGGGAAATGGTAGAAAACCTCAAGGAAACCACCTACCATAATAGAAGAATAAGGAAGATGTGCATGGAGGA
Source organism: Wollemia nobilis (assembly GCA_028583015.1). Classification (NCBI taxonomy): domain Eukaryota; kingdom Viridiplantae; phylum Streptophyta; class Pinopsida; order Araucariales; family Araucariaceae; genus Wollemia; species Wollemia nobilis. The sequence goes on from JAQPPZ010002590.1 coordinate 529,619, forward strand.
TTGAGAGGAAGGAAGATGTCCTCTTCAACCCCCCCTTAGGACAAATTCCATTAAGAATCCTGCAATGGACCCATCAGATGTCTCAAAAATTTGAGATTTGTTGCAGAAAAGAATTCATACTCCCAGACTGGTGCTTGTTAACCATGAAACCAAAGTGTCTCATAAAAATGAATGTTTTACTAAAAAAATCCCTTGAAACCAAAGTGTCTCACAAAAAGGAATGTGAAAATAGGATGGATAAAGAACCACAAAAACTGCAAGGGATGTCCAAATTGACTCCGCAAGCATAAGTAGTGGTATCCACCTGTATGACACAATGTGGTGAATAACAAGGTCCAAAAAATGGACAACCAACAAAACAAGGGCACCAATGTTGGGAGTGTCGGGTTCAACCGAGAGTGCACTCCATGATACAATAATTTTCAATTTTAAAAACATCATTGAAAATAGTCTTGAAACTGAAAATGGACACCACCATTGTGTCTGTCTTGGAAAAACCTTTTCAACGACTATAAATACCCCTATGATCGGGTGTCAATGAGGCCTCCATTAACTTCAAAAGAGAAATTGAAGTGAAATGAGAGATTTGGTTGACCAAAAATATATTTTTTGAGTTTTAATAATCTTCTTTAGGTAATGTATATAGGTATATATTTTGTATACCAATGTAATGGAATTGCCAGTAATGATCCTATAAAACATTTAAAAATAAATAAAAAAAAAAAATATATTTGTTTTGATATAAATGAGGGTGGGCATGAAGTTAGTGAATATCTTATTATAATTTTTAGAGATTTTATAAACAATATATACCTCTAAAAAATTAAAGGCTACTATAAATAAATCTAGAAGAATACACCCTCCCTAAAAGACAAAATAACAAAAAAAAAAAAAGAATTTTATTATTAGGTTACAAATGACACTTTTCTCTTAGCCCTTTGAAAGAGAAAGAGATTTAAAATTTTGGGTTCCCATGAGTGAAAATTATGAGGGGTGAGAGGTTCAATTGAATTCATCATCTTAAAAGGTTTGAATTTTTAATTAACCAATATATCCCCCCTTAGAACTTCAAAAATTAGATTAATGCAAAAGGTTAAGGTTGATGAAGCTTTTCAATATTAAAAGAACTCAATATACCCACCCTAACAAGAGGTAAACTATAAGTATAATGATTTTTGAGTATTTTTTGCTTTTGAATTGCCAATTCCTCTTAGTTCCTCTCAATACTCGCCCTTACTTGAGGGAAACTATAAGTATAGAGAAGAGTTTGTCAAGGGGTGTAGACTTGAAATGCAGAGAATTCAACCTTTTTTTTTTTGGATTTTCTCAAAACTTGCCCTTACTAGAGGGAACCTATAAGTGAGAGAAATATCCAAAATAAATAATGGATGAATGAAAAATATATGCCAGGCCTTTATACCAAGTACCTCCAAAAACCCACCCTTACGTGAGGGAATCTACAAGTTTTTAGTGGTAATGATACATAAAACGTAGGAAAATATATTTTGAGGATGAATATATTAATTTAAACACAAATATATGTTTGTTTTGATAAATAAAAAATATAAAAATAAGTTGATTGTTTTTAATATTTCAACAATAACACCTTAGTGAGAAAAAAATTAATATCTCTTCCTTACAATATTAATTTGAAATATGTTAACATAACAAATATGAAAAGAAGTTGAGTGTTTTAATATTTCAACAATAACACCTTAGTGAAAAAATGTTAAAATATCTTCCTTACAATATTTATTTGAAATAAATATGTTAACATTAAAGAAGAGAGATGAATTTAAAAAAAAACTAGAACTCCTTTGATAAAAATTGTTTTAACAATATCTACTTATTAAAAAAAATTAGCTATTCCCTTAAAAAGATAATAAAAATAGGAGAATTATTTAGATAGTGTAAGCATATGAAAATTTATATCTATTAATTACACCTCTAAATAAATATGCCTAAAAGGGAAAAAAAATGAGAAGATAGGAAAAATTATACAACCCCCCCTAAAGAGACACAAATGTGCATTAAATCGCACATAAAAAACCCCCCCAAAAATTATTATTTATTGGTTACAATTAACTACGACTTTTCAAAGGCCCTTTAAAAGGCTCTTTGAAGAGGAGTTCAATTTATACATTGAAATCGAAGTTTTTAATAACCTTTTTTTTTTAAAATATTTGGAGGAAAAAAATAAATCTAAACAATGCCTTTTGGGATCTGAGAAAAGATAGGTGAAAAATAAAGAAGTAGCCTATTTAGAGCAAAGGAGATGCGCTCAATAGAAAGGAGAGCGGTAAAAAAAGATACAGGTTTATCAGATCAGAAGAGGCGCTCAGGGAGATGAAAACTCCCTCCAGAATAGGCTTCAAAAAAATATTTCCTTCTCTCGTAGCAATGCTTTTTCGATCCAGGGAGATCTAACCCGAGAGCTGATGACGCCAAGAATGAAACGATGCCACCTGCGCAAATGAACCAAAGGGACTATAGAAATATATAAAATATATTACCTTGATTTTGAGGAATCGAGGACGCGAGGATGATTGAAACTAAAGTCGTTACCTGCACATACAAAATCAATAGACCCAAAAAAATATAAAGTATATATATATATATATATATATATATATATATATATATATATATATATATATATATATATAATATACCTTTAGTTATCTACAAAAATTTTGAGATGAGATCTTGGTTTTCATAGAGGTTTGTGTGAAAACGTTGAGTTTTTAAGAACCTTCCCTGCAGAAGAAATTAGAGATAAAAATAATTCTAAACTTTGAATCAGTCACGTGCAAGGAATGAGAGACAATAAAACAACAGAGATGTGAGTTGTTCTTCCACCAGGTGAGAAGAATATAAGGAGCAACGCGAAAGAGAGTGTCGTATCCAGATACACCTAGTGAGAAGATTCAAAGCTATGAAGGAGGATGTCGAGAGCCACGTGTGGGTGAATCACCAAGCCTAACATTCTTGAAGAAAACACACTTGAAGCTGAATTAAAAAAATCAATCTCCTTGTAGAAGATTTTAGAATAAAACTATACTTTGAAACAAGTAAGTGCTAGGAAACATAGACGTTAAAACAATAGAGATGTGATTTGTTCTTCCACCAGGTGATAATAATATAAGGAGTGATGCATTAGAGAGTGTTTTATCTTGCTACACCTAGTGAGAAGATTCAAAGCTACAAAGGAGGACGCTAAGAGCCACATGTGGGTGGCGTGCCAAGCCTGACGTACCCGAAGAAATCACACTTGAAGCTGAATAAAAAATGTATCTGGTTAATAGACAAAATTGATTCACGATTTAGCTATATTAATTTCAATCTAAAACCATAAAATCTAATTGCAATCTGTGGGCCAAAAAAAAATGAGGAGCCACATATATGGAGGCAGCGCCAAATAAAAATTTGGGCCTTGAGAAAAAAAATGTAGTGCCAAAAGGAGATTTGGTCTACAAAATTTAAATAAAACATAGCTTAAAATTTAACTTGGACTACAAAAAATAATAAATGAATCGAAACGAGGAATGAGAAATATATTTTTTGAAGAAAAAAAATTCTCAAGCATGAAACAATTTCAATTCATATATTTTAACAATGAAGATTTTGCTAAGAAAAAATATGGATAAAAAACTGACTTATTGCATTATAATCAAGCAAGTTAGTCAAATAAAAATCCAAACAAGTGAACCAGATCCTTAGAACCTTCAAGAGAGAATGCTAGCAAAATCTATCCTACTCTGGTACCATGTTAGAATTTCACAATAATAGATATGCAAAGCATTACATAAAAGATGAAGAGAAGAGTGGAACTGATTGATTTATTCTAAGGATCAACTTTGCATAAATAGCAAAGTTGGTCATTAAGAGTCGTCGGATTACAACAACTCATCAAACCTGATGGAGATACCATTGAGAGTTCTCTTAACACATGGAGGAGTGGAAACTCAAGTGCGTCTTTCCTTAAGACAACTCATCAAACCTGATGAAGATACCACTGAGAGTTCTCCTAACACATGGAGGAGTGGAAACTCAAGTGTGTCTCTCCTAGTTGAACTTGAGATAATATTCACTTATTCTAACAAAATCCACACACAATATAATTATTTATATTGCACTCCGATTCCCACACATTTATACATAGATCTAGCTTAAATGAAGATCGTTATTGTATATAGGCAGTGTATATTAAAACATTACACACAATATAAACTGTTGCATTAAATCCTTCTTCTCAATCCATGAATTGCACATGAATGGGTAGCAATGAACAATAACAATCCACCAACAATCAGCAAAAATCACCAACAATTACCAACAACACAACAATTTGAATGGGGGGTTTATAATGGCTATCCAGGCTGTTCCAAAGAAATTTCCTAGAATAGTTCATTATTTACAACTGCCCGTAACTCACATTAATAATAATTTTAATGTTTAATAAGGTTTTAATCTGATTTTCATCAAATTACATTTCATTCGCATGTCTTTACATTTCATTTAATTTTACATGCATTTTACATTTATTTATTTATTTTTAATTTATTTTCTAATTGTACAATTTCACCCAATTGTACATTTTACTTTCCACTTGTACAATTTATACCAAATTGTACATTTTACTCAAAATTGTGCAAATCCAAACTTTATTCTTGCTTCTTCTTTTGGAATATGGATTTTCCTACCTACATGAATTAGCCATGTGGTAGGACACGATAGAGTTATTAGTGGAGCAAATAATCTATAAATTTAAAAATATGTATTCAAGTGCAGGCCTATAAGAGATTTAGCCTACACCTTTTTATCTTTCATCATTTATTATTTTTAAACAATGTCATTCATTTGTAGAAGGGATGCCTTCCTTATTATAGAATCCCTCATAATAGAGGATTTTGGAAGAAAATTCCTCATTGGGTTCCATCAACAAAAATTTTGTAGAAAAATACATATAGACTCTACATCTTGATGAAGCTTCCATTTGTTGATGTCATTGGTGTGGATTCTAATGAGAGAGTTATTCTTATCATAAAAGGAGTAGGCTCTTGTTGTTGGCTGGTAAAATCCAATTGGAGTATCAAAAAGAAGGTATGAATTGTGTGGTGGGAATTAAAGAATGTGGTCCAAATAATTGTAGCAGAAATTTCTCAAGGTATTATTTCCAATGTGCCATTCCCACACATGTAACTATTGATTGATGCATTATGGGGTGTTGTGTCATCTTCACAAAGGCAACCATTTGCTTATTTGATAGCACTTATTGAAGCTATCTTTTTAATATAATAAAAAGATACACAAAATCCTTTCTACTTTCTTTTCAATGCATAAATAACTAGTTGGGGATTTAGCACTTGAAAGAAAGTCTAAAAATATTTAAATGGAAGTCAAGGGATCAAAACCCACCAAAGATAATATTTTTTTATTACTATGCTAAAAGGTAAATTATTATAATTTTGAGATATACTATGGTTCTTTAAAGACAAAGAATTAAAAAATGAGCTATAGTAAATATTGTTTTTCGCAAAATTAAATGTAAAAGATACATTCTTGGTGAAGATCAACACCTTCAAATTTTTTAAGCTATTTGCTTCAAAATTTTCATATACGTGCTCAAGAACACTCACAATGCTCAATATCAATGACACATTTGGCTTGCATTTATAGGTAAATCTATCACATTAAACTATTATTTCTATAACCTAATGAAGTTGCCATAACAACATTTGGGCATCAACCCTATCGACATAAGTCCTAATATTATGAAATTTTAAGTATATAGGGAAGTTACACTTGTGTACAAGGATTTCTATTTAATAAAGTGTCATTGGTAGGATGAGTCCTTTTACATACTAATTTGGTACCCCATATTATTCTATTTCATGTACCTTAAGGTCTCTCTCATATACGATTAAGTATATCAAGAGGAGTAGCTTCTTCCATGTACCAACATATATATAGGAAGGGTGGGTATATAGAAATTTTTTGTATATTATATTGGTGGAATATTGAAATGGGGACCATTTGGGAGTCATAAGGAACCCTCTCCATGACAGCATAAAATTCTCACAAAATCACAACTACTCAAAGACCCAAATTTTGGATCACAAAAGACCAAGATAAGGACCATCTTAGTGGTTGAGAAACTTTGGGACATTGTCACTAGCAAAAATTACTTAGTCTAAAGAGGCCTAAAAATAATTTGATAAAGTAGATGCTAAGGCACTAATTATCAGGCCCACATTTGTGAAGCACAAACATCCAAGGAGGCATGGGACACACTTTCTACTAGTTTTGAAGGGAAAAATAAATCAAAAATTCTTCACCTTCAATCTCAGCTCCACAAAATAAGAGTTCAATATGGAAAACAATTTGAGGAAGTTCACTGTAGAGTTATAGAATTGAAAGCAAAATTTAATGCCATGAGAGAAATAGTAGAATATAGTCTCTTATTACCCTTTATATTTAAATCCCTAAAATATTATTTTTAATGATGATTACTTCTTTACAAGTATCAAATAGGATGGTGTCCTTTGATGAGTTGGTAAAAATTCTTTAACAAGAGGAAGCAACCAATCAGTTAGAGGACCAATTTATGAGCAATGCACTCATTTTCACAAAGAATCCATAGATGGGTCCTTTATCTTCTTTATAATCATAGAAACAAGATCAAAGAAAAAGGAGGTATTATCATATTTGTGAAAGAGAAGGACATGATACAAAGTATTGTCAATATAAGTCCATGACTCAAAGGTGTGAAGTTTGTAACCCTCTTAAAAATAGATTTAATTCTATAGATACCTAAAATATGTCATGTTTAGGAGACTACTCATATGGGTACCTTTGCAGACCATATGAATGAGCTTGGACCTTTCCAAGATCCAAAAATGGTTTTAACCACTTATTTAGGGTATTCTAGTCCTATGTAGCTCTAGCCACTAATGATATCAGCAGCTATGATCCCAACCACTAATGATTAGAGTAGCTAAGAGCTAGTCGTGCATGTTGATAGTGGCTAAGGGTAGCTTACCCCTATCTATGCTGAGTAAGAGTGGCTAGCCATGTAACCAACTCAGGTTCCCCATGCCAAGAAAAATTAGTTACATTTAGACAATTTGCAATGATTCTTGGGTGGTTTTGTCTATGAATCTTCGCCCTAAATGCTTCATGTCAACTGGTTCTTGATATTGGCTTCCTTGATAAGCCAATGTGAGGATTTAGAAAGTATATTTAAAGGCCTCCCAAAGAGAGTTAAACATCCCAAATTCATTTTAGTGAATCCCTATCAGATTGGAGAGCAACTTTGTATCCTTGTTAGGTGTAGGTAAGTTTTGTTTTATTATAGTATGACAACTATCCATCCATCATTGGAGCTTCCAAAATCTTGAGGAGCAAGTTTTATATTCTTCATCAAATCATCATGAATCTGAGATAATATGCCATAAATTCATATGCTGAGACACAAACGACCATTGAACATCAATTTAGTAGATAAATTGAGCATCATCAAATCGATATTTAAGGAGAAAACACTTTCCCCATGGTTGTTATTTTCAATAGCGACCTGTAGGCTCAACTGTCGATGTTGATAGCAAATAGTAGAGTTGGCTACTTTGATTGATAGCAGCTAGAGTTTGAGATATCTTTTCCTCAATTTTTAGCATATATTTTACATTAGATGCAGTTCATTTATTTTCTTAATAAATATTAATCACATCTTCATTCAATATTTATGCTTTATTCTTAGTATTTCATGTATTTCATCTTATATTTATGTATTTTCTCTATTTCTTGCATTCATTTTGAAATTAGCCTCATATTGAGAGGCATCATGTGCTATTGATGTGTATTGTAGTTTTTTTTATGCAGGTGACAAATCTATCCAAGGACAAAGCATCATCAAGATCATACTTCTTTATATCAAAGAAGGAGGTAGCTAATAAGCCCTCTTATAAGCAAAGTAGTGGAGGAGTGAAAATCATTGGAGTGCATCTCTCCCCTTTGAGGGACCACAATATTTGTAATAATTATATCAAATTGAGGGATTCCCTAAGAGGGAAATATTATAATCAAGACTTATTGTGATTAATAAAGAGCACCCCATTTTTTATCATTTTTTATCTTGCAATGGTTACATGATTTCTTATTTTCAATTTATTACATGCTTGAAAATAGATTATATGCATGATTTTTACTACTTACAAGTGGCGATCAAGACGAAAACACCCTATTTTTGTGCTACTTATAGCCGATGGCAACTAGGACTTCTAGCCACTGTCACTCACAGTGACTATACATTCATTAAAGAATAGCATTGCAACCACCCTGATCGACAACGGCTAGGGAAAAATACAACAAAACAGTTTACAACCTATTTCTTATTCAGATGAGGATTCATCGGTAAGTAATTTTCTCTTTATGTTTTCTAGTTTTTTTGTATTATCTATGTTTTCTAGAAATAAATTATAGATTTAATTACAAAACATAGATAAATTATAAGAAAAATCAATGAAACCCCTATGTTTGCTACTAGCCACTGCTAGGAATAGCAGCCTGTGTTGTTGGCCACCCCAGAAGCTAGTATCTAGAATTTTCATTGTTACTGTGTACAACAACTAAGTTTATTGCTTGTTGTTCACAGGAGTGGACCTTTCTTAGGTTTTTTTTTAGGTGTGCATGCTTGAAGCATGTTCAAAGGCTACTTCATTTTTAAATTTGTATTGCATTTTCTTAATATAAAATATTTTTTTCACATTGCATTTATAAAAATGAAACATACATTTTTATGTATATAGTGGAAAAGTCATCTAATGTTGTTTGATGCATTTATTTTTTATGTAAATTTAAAATGAACACACCACACACCATGATCCAAGTGTAAAAATAAGTGGCATTGGGCTTTCACATCCAACCCATTCATCTTGACCAACAATGGAATTAATTACCACTAGGTTGACTTGTTGATTGAGAATTGTTCTTCGTTACTTGTCTATGGCCAAGGATGATTCAAGAACTATCCTATCCATAGAAAATAGTACATACTCTTCTTCAAAATGTATATCGCTACATATGGTGTGTTGGATTAGAATCAGTAGTACCTATGCTCCCTAACCGAATATGGGTTTCATCTCCATATCTTTGTGGGTAGACAACCTGAATGTCATTATCGGATTTGTCACTATAAGTATATAGGTGAAATATTTAAACAATCTAATAATCACATCAACTACTGTAAACACGATAAGATTTTATATTGTATTCACAATAAATCTAAATGCACAAAATGAGTTTTAGGAAACACAAGAAAAACTTAAAAGAGATAAACACCCTATTTACTTTGTTTGTATCCTAAAATTTACACAAGAGATAAGTTCATAAGGTTATGGTCACCACATGGGGCCACTCTTGATCCATGATTAAGGCAATACCTAATGCACCAGAGGGCCCAGACTGCTCTATAGGTAGCACACCTACCCATAACATACCTGAACAAACTTTGGGTAGTCTCAAAGGAGACAACAATACTCATGATGGATCTCACCAAGAAATCTTGCCCAGGAGAACTAACATTAGATCTACTCGTGATCTAGATGAGAAAATTTCTAGACCTAATTCATCTCATCACATTGAGATATCAAATCCACCCAATGAGAGGCGAGGTAAAGGAATTGTGACCATTCACATGCCCATCACAATGCCAAATCCTTTCAAGCATGGAGGATATCATTTATCTTACCATAGTATTGGTGAAGAAGGTACACCTCTAGACCAATCGTGGAGGACCCATCACCAATTTTCTTAGATCAAGGTATGGGAAGATCAAAATATAGGACATTTGACCATGGAAGCATATATCACGAATATACTCCTCGAGGATCCACTAGGTTCACTGAGGAATATATCATGGAAGAGGGAACTAAAACCCGGTTGCATCCTATACATACCCGAGGTGATTTTTCCAGGTGAACACATGACACACCACAACATCCTTACATGAGGATTGTACCCCTAGGTAAGAGCTCAATGTCAATGCAACCTCAATTAATTGAGGGAAGCGAGTTGCCAACCTTGTTACACGATTTAAGGTAAAAAAAACCCCTTGCATAGAGCTACGAAGTCAAAGGAACTATATGGTATACCAATCAAATCAATCACATAGGTCAAACACAGTTCAAAGAGAATAAATGCTCCAAGATAAATTGGAGAATTTGTGCATGGAGTGTGAGCACTTAGAGAAGTTAGAACGATAAGAGGTAAAATGACAAAGGCTGCTATGCCAACGTTTATACAAAAACCGCAAAGAAAAGCAATGTATCCTTGATCAAAAGGAGCATGAAGAGCAATCAAATAGATTGGATTGAGTTGAATTACCTCCAAATAGTGAGTATAAAGAACAACATACTATAAGATATGCTACATCACACCCTGAGATTCATACTAGACAAGTGGAGCATCATTATCATAGTACTTCATAACATGCATCCAGGCAACAATAGCACCAAGCACGAAATCAACTTGAGCATGAGTTGTTGGACATTTTGAGTGGATGAGTTGTCATTGATGTCAAGAATGAATGGTCATTGATGTCAAAAGCTAGTTTTAGTAAGCAGTGCGAAAGGAAGCAGTTCTACAATCCATGCAAAAAGAAGAGTCTGCCTTCAGTTGGTCAAGACCCGATTTCAAGAAGTCAAATATGGTCTAAAGTGCAAATAAGAGGCCCAAGACAATAGTATTATAATATTTTATTATAATATTAAATAGGGAAATTTAAATTAATTAATATAATTTCATTATAAATTAATTTAATTAACTTCAAAGTTATTTAAGTTAATTATATTTTAATTTTAATTTAATTATAAATTAATTTTTATTAATTTAATAAACCCTAAAGAGGGTTATAAGGCTAAGTAAAAAATTGAATTGGAAATTCGATTTGATGCACCGACATCATATGGCATGGAACATTGTGTATAAATGGTGGCAAAGTTCTTTGCCTTACACCCTCCAAGCTATCGATCAAATCTCCTATGCTCCATTATTTTCGTGTGCAAAAAGAAAAATACTTCTCATGTTTTTCGAAAGGATATCCAGTGGCCAAAGAATAAATCGAGGGGAGTGTAAATACTCAGAACCAAAGGCACTGGTAGCACAGTTGGAATCGGTGGAGGTGCTAGGGTGTGTGGCAAGCAAGGCGTGAAGTTTTGAATCCCTTCAAATTCATTTTTGGTAAAGCAAAAAGGACGCATCTTTTTAGCAAGTGTTGAACAAGGGGTTAAAGGGAGGCTTGCGCCTTCCCATCCCCATGGGAGCGCTTAGGCCACGTGGTGGGCTAGCACCTTGATAAGGTGCTCGACGAAAAAGTCTCTTGTTAGAAACCCACCGAGGCCTTTTTGATAGTGGCAAAGGTATGTGTTGATGTCATTTGTGTTGGTCGCTTAATTTTGGATGTGCTAAGGTTGAAGGAAAATAAAAATATTTTTGTGCCTAAGGTTGAAAAATAAATGTTTTTTGATGGTTTATTAGGTTTAATTTTTGCCTGAATTAATTTGGTTATTAAGTGTTTTGAGGGAGATAAAAGGGTAGGCAAATATTATTTCTAAAGGGTTAATTTTTGGAGATTAACTTATTAAAATTGGAGATTATAAGGAGCAATTTGAAGTGATTATTTTTATGTGTGATTTGATGATTGCTAATTTCAAGGAGTAATAAGGTGTATTTGAGATTGATTAATTTTTGTAATTGAGAAATACTTTGAAAGAGTGTTAGTGTGAAATTTTATCATCTAACCATTGAAATTGGCAAAGAAGAAAATTGTGATTGAGACATGTTTTTAAGGGTACTTCTACATCAAATAAAAAGTATGGGCACATCTTCTTAGTGAATGATTGGTGAATGTTGTGAATGCTAAGTTGAAGTAAAAAGGTTTTTTCTGGAATAAGAGTTGTTGATAAAACCTTGTTTGATTAGCATTGTTGAGTTGATTATTGAAGGTTTTCTAAGTAAGAGTTGATGATAAAAACTTTTTTTAATAAGCATTGTTGGAAATATTGAGTGAGAAACTTGAACTAGGGTTTGTGCAAAGATCATGAGTATCATTGTTATGTGAAGTTTTCAAAGATCATGAGTATCATTGTTATGTGAAGTTATCAAAGATCATGAGTACCATTGTTATGTGAGATTAGCATTGTTGTTGAAGTAATTGGTTTAGTGAGGAACTTGAACTAGGGTTTGCAAAGATCATGAGTATCATTGTTATGTGAGGATTACTTGATAAGCATTGTTTTTGAAGTGATTGAGCTTAGTTGAGTGGATGTGTTGAAGTGATAGTTCAAGTTCTGTGAAACAAATTGTTCTATATTCTAAATTGATTTGAGAAATATATTGAGAGTGATTGAGTGTGAAGCATATTGAGTCTCTAACAATTCTCTATATTATTATTTGGTAAAAAGAAATATTGAAAGTGATTAAGCATTATGGTGTGAAACATATTGAGTCTCTAACAATTTTCTATATGTTTATGTGAGATTGAACAAGTTCTAGTGAGGACTTGTTAAGCAGATTTGAGGTTGTAGCACCCTAAAATTGGCGTAGTAAAACTTAGCAATAATTAAAATTACCTTAGTAATAATTCAAATTCAAAATTTCAACCCCAAAACCGCTCCAAAACCGCTTGCTACCCGTTTCCTCATTTTCCATGCCATTTTTAGGATTTGTTTTGACCGTTTGATGATATCGTCGCCGATCAGACGATATCGCCTCAGATCGGACGATTTCGTCTGGGCTAGGATGTCCAGACGATCTTGTCCCAAAACTAATTTTTCATAATTAGCTTCTGTTTCAACGGCGTCTCTAAGTTGGGCAGAAGCGTGTCTGCACCATTAGAGACCTCCCCCATTGGAGATCTTCCAAATTAGGATGATCTCCAACCTCCCAACCTCCCTCCTAAGCCTATTTAAACCTTAGGACCCCCCTTGACATTCCCCTGGCTGAATTTTCCTGTAACTTGACCTTTACACGCATTAGAATACCTTGGATTACCATCTGCATTTGTGCTTTCCAAATTTTCTTGTAGGAACCTTGTCATTCTTCAGCCGGAGCAAGCTCAGATCGTCGTAGACGATCCTGTCCAATTCGAGATGATTTCGTACCAATCCGAGATGATTTCGACTGTAGTCTACATTGGGGGCAATCAGTGCCCAGAGTTTGTGCTTTTCCTATATTTTGCTGCTATTTTATTCTGCATTTAGTCAATTTTATTATTATTTCCTATTATCCTGCATCTTGGAGTTCACCCATGTAGTTTAATTGCATAATAAAATCATGATTAGCTATTAAAGAATCGTAATTTACTTGCATTTCCATTTGGGATTATCTTGTTAACATCCTTATTATTATTTCACATCATTTTCCTTTATCAGAATAGTTGCAATTTTGGTATTTTGTATCTATTTCTCTGTTTGCAGGTCTCTGACGAATTCGTCGATGAATCCGTCAGATCTCGGATGATCTGTCAGATAGGAGACGATCCTGTCAAATTCCAGACGATCTTGACTGCTTCAAGAATCAGAACCTCCATCAGACATCCGGAACCAGGTATGGATTTCTTCACTTAGTTTATTCTCTATGTTTTCTATTTAATTCTATTTTCTGTATTCATTTAAATCTGCATTTCATATAGAACAACTTAGATTCATTTGGCCAAACCTAGGCTTTGAATGATTAAAGATAAAATTGAACACATCAAACACATTCCCAACCTAGGCGTGGAAACTGCCATTCAAAAGTTTCCTGGTGAACCCCACCATCCATCAAAAAATCACCTTAATACACCTCCCCCGAGAGGCGGGACCTTCGAAAGGCCTCTCAGTCCGAGGTATTGTCCCATCCTTTTCGCATCCCCCTTTCGGGCACGGATCCTATAGCCTGAAGGTAAGGGTGCGGAAAATTTGGAACGATACATTTTGGTGAACCCGACGTGAAACTAAAACCTTTTGAAAACAAAAACAAAAAAAAACATAGATGCATTTAAAATCATTAGAAAACTACTAAGTTGCATATCATGTTTAGATGGTAGCTCCTAAGAAAAGACTAGCAGTTACTATAAATGTTGAAAACCAATTAGCAGCCATAGAAATCAATTTTGTGCTTAGTGTGCCTGAAACAGATAGAAACCAACTTTTGTGGGACGAACTTGATAGGAGACTAGGTATCATTTCATCTAGGTCAACAGAACTTAAACAAATCAAGAGGCTTGCCCTAGATAGAATCCTGGATCCTCATCAACTCATTTTTTATCATGAACTTCAGAGAGCTTGCCATAGGTGGTTAGCTTATAGGAGAGCTCTTGTGTCTTCAGAATTGTTCACCTTCGAGGAATACCTCGAGAACGCAGCTATTATACACCAATTCCTAGGTCGTGTAGAAGACCAAGAGGTCGTTCTTACGGATAGGGAAAGATGGAATAGAGTTCCTAGAGCTGTGTTATATCGAGAGTATTGCCACGAGCTTTACTTCTACCAACCAGAGTCTGAAACATATAATATCACTATAGCACTTTTTGTCAAATTCCTGAAAGAAAATTTTCAATTTGAAGAAGAACATTTCATGACTCTCGAAGAACTTGAGCCCATTAATGATATTTATAAATTGTTTATAGAAAACTAGATCATTGCTTTCATTATTATTATTTCTTGCGTTTTGTGTGTTGTTTGTTATCTTTATAATATTGTTATAAAAAAAACAAGAAAAACCAAAAAACATAATCAAAAACCAAAACATTTTATTTTAAATATTATAGTAGGTATATAATTAAAATATATACCTCTTAAGCTTGTTGCATATATATATAAATATATATATTTGCTGAAATCTAAGTTTAAGCACAATGACTAAACTTAGGAATGGTAAACAAACTGAAGAAGAAGAAGAAGATTGGTTAGGCAAGAAAAATAAAAAATTAAATACCCTTCCTGAGGATCCAATTCCAGAAGAAGAAACTCTAGAACAGCCAGAAGATGACCTGGTTGAAGAAAATGAACAACAAGAAAATGTTAGAGAGGAAGGATCCTCATCCCCTAGAATGGCTCCAGATGGAACTATTGCTTTTGATAACTTAGATCATTTTTGGAAATTCTTCAATAATAATATTGGTGCTCTTAATATGGCAGTTCGTATTGATAGGGGACAAATTAGTGACACTCAAGCAGCCATGGAACATATGTTTGACATACACACTAATCCCTTGTCTTTCATTGATCAAGAAAGTGATAAAGCTGGACCATCCAATATGGATATGGCCGCTATAATTCAGAACATGCAAAAACAACAGGTTACCCAACCTCCTAAGGAACCTGTTATTGAGCCTAAAATCATTCCCACACAAAAGAGACCTTCATTCACTGCTTTATTTCGCCAAACTATTGATCAATATGCTTCAAATCGACAAAAACCTAAAATGAAGCCAAACACCAATTTCCAACAATCTGGGATACAACATAATACAACTTCAAAACTTCTTCATAACACCCTTCCTACCAACAATTTACACAATAGTAATATAGCATCTAATATTCATGTCCCTCCATCATATGCTCACAAATCTCATATTAATGCCCTACCGAACCAATATGGTGGGCAAACCAATAATCTGGAAGCCATGGTGAAACAGTTAGCTTCCCGCATGGACCAGATAGATCCCTACCATCCCTCGTACAATTATCGAGAGATGTGTAGTCAACCTCTAGATCCTATGGTTGTAGCACAACCATACCCTAAACATTTTCCCATGCCCGTCCTGCCTATATATAAAGGAACCGAAGATCCCATAGAGCATCTTCGCATGTTTAGGATAGCATGTCATGATATATCACATGATGACTTGTTATTACTAAAAATGTTCCCGAAAAGTTTAGGAGGAATGGCATTAGAGTGGTACTATCAATTGCCCACTCATTCTTTGAGAAATTTTGAAGAAACCGCTGAATATTTTGTCCATCAATTTAGTGCCTACATCGAGAGGCATGTAACCATTAAAGATTTGTACAACTTAAAACAAGACAAAGATGAATGTTTTGCGGATTTCTTAGCTAGATGGAGGCAGTTGACAAGAAAACTGCACTTTGTGCTACCTTATAGGGAAATGTTGGACATTTTTATTAATAATTTGCAAGAACAAATATCTTATGAGTTATCAATCGCTACCTTAACTACCTTCGATCAAGGTATAGACTTAGCTCGAAGAGTAGAAGATGCTCTCATTAGGAGAGGCCAACTTAGGAAGAAAGATGATGAGAAAACATCCAGAAATCAATATAAAAACAAACAAGTTGTAGGTGACGGAGTCACTGACAGTAGAAATGTTGCTAATATCAATACAACGAAGACAACAAAAAAATTTATATTGAAACCTCCTGATAAACCTCCTCGAGAGTTTACTAGATTGAATCAACCATTATCAACTATTCTACCTCAATTACTCGAAAGAGGTTTGATTCAATTACCAGCTATCCGGGAACCTGATCCAACCATACCCGGATACAGAGCTGATTTACACTGTGATTTCCATAGAGGGCCTGGACACTCTACCAACTCTTGTAAAAGGTTAAAACATAAAATACAAGATCTGATTGATAATAATGAGATGGAGGTGCAAGCCTTCCAACCTAAACAAAATGCTCCTAATAATGCTCAAAAGAACATTCCCCAAAATCAAAATCAAAATGCTAATCAATCATTAGATATATTTCAACATCCTTTACCAAGACATGGTAAAGAGGTGGCCAATCAAATTGAGCATCATAATGTTCCTCCTCCTACCCGATATGTAGGAACTATTAGCGGACATTTACCTAATCATGATTTACAAAAATTTGACACAACTTTATCCATGGTCACGACCAGGCCCCTACATAATATTCAAACACCGGATCTCAGTGATGTAGAATCAGATACTGAAAGTGAAATAGACATCACCTCAAACCAATCGAATAGTTCTGAAAATGAATCAGATCCTATTCAACCTATCACAGATGCTATGGTTCCAGAAGAACCATTTCCTAGAAGAGTTACTACTCGACCCTCTTCTAATCAGTTCCTTTCTAATGAACAAGCTATAAATGCTAGACCAAGACCTATTCAGCATCCTCAATATAACATTGTAGGTACCATCGGAGCCATTACCAGACAACAAGCTCAAAATTCTCAACAAGAACCAAATCAGAATGATGGATCAACTCCATTTATTTTGAAAAATCCCAATAAAGGGAATCATGCTCCTAATGTTCAACCTAAACCCCCTTACAATATTAATGAGCAATTATCCAATACTACAGCCAGAATTTCCCTTTTGGACTTATTAAGATCTTCTCCTACACATAGAGATGAATTAATGCTTACATTAAGCCAAATGATGGTACCACAAAACATTCAACCTGAAGCCATGGCCAATACTATCATCACTAGAGAAGTTGATTGTATTGACTTTCGAGATAAAGATATACCACAACATAGTTTACATAAGGATAACCCCTTATATATTACTGCCCTAATTGGAGATGTAGCTGTTAAAAGGGTCTTGATTGATAATGGTTCATCTCTAAATATTTGCACTTTTGACTTCTACCAAATATTTGGGTTTAGAAGTGATGAAATGAAGAAAACTGACATGATCATAAAAGCTTTCAATGACGAAACACAAGAAACGTGTGGAGTTATTACCATCCCATTGCAAGTTGGTCCTAGAACCTTAGATACGACCGTGTTTATTGTACATTGCCCCGCATCATACAATATACTCTTGGGTCGTCCTTGGATCAATGCAATGCGGGTCGTCCCATCAACTTTACACCAATGTGTTAAATTTGAATTTAAAAATCAGTTGGTCACTATCCATGGTGATCCTAGACCCTTTGATATGTGTGCTTTGGCAGAACCTGTTGGAGTTCAATTTTGCCCTGCTTTGTCATCCACACATCCTAATTCTTATTTTTCATCTAAAACTGTGAAACACACACCCATAACTTCATCTATTTCTCCTCCATTAATTTCACCCTCATATATAGATCAACAATCTTCTAAACAAACCACTCTAGAACCTCAAAAAGATCTTAAATCCACAACCAATCCTTCATGTTCCATCCCTATAATTTCAAAACCTATAGACCCATCTATTAACACCTCCACATTATCTACATCTATCATACCTTCCACATCTAAAGATATAGGGAATGATCCTTCTACATCTTATGCTCTTTCCGATGAACTCTTACCTGATTTATCTAAAATTCTTATATCAGAAAAAACAAATGCTTCTATGCAAAATTCCATTATCTTAAGTAATTTGCCACCATCTCCTCGTACTTTGGGCCTCCCACAACCTATGGGAAGTACTTACCAAGTCGGGAGTTGTGCCTTCATTTATAAGGGATATGACTGGGGAAGAATACCTAGGAACATCAAAACTCATCATGAGGGATATGCTCGATGTTATTTTACTAATGAGTATATTAAAGCTAAACCTATAATGCTTAAAATGGGATATAAAGGGAAAGGCTTGGGACCTTTCCAAAATGGTATGAAAGAACCTTTCGAGGTAGAACCATGGCCCACCCGATGTGGTGTGGGCCTATTTCCTAGTAAGGGTCAACCCTTCCCTTTTGAAGATGATGATCAACTCATATGTTATCAAGATTATTTGGATGGGCGTGATGATTTGCCTCTAAAAAATCAGCCATTTACATGCAATATGCTATCCATAGCTTATCCTGAAATGATTGTTGAATCCGATGATGAGTTGGAAGGAGATATTTTCCATGATGTCTCCGTTGAAGAGATGTTACACAATGGTTTTTATTTTGATGGTTCTATACCTACTATAGCCCAACTTGAGGCCACGACTCCTCAAGATGAATTATCCAAGTTAACCTTAAAAGAATTACAAGAATTGGGCGTCTCACCCGCCCCACCTAATTTTGAAAGAGATCTACACATGGAAGTAGAAAACGTCATTAAAGTTAACATTGGAACTGAGGATAATCCCCACATAATCAATATTGGATCAGAATTAAGTCAAGAAAAACAAGAGCAATACATTGCATTCCTTAAAGAATATGAAGATGTCTTCGCTTGGACATATGAAGATATGCCAGGTTTAGACCCTTCTGTAGTCATGCATCACCTAGTAGTCCATCCGGATGCTAAACCTCATTAAACAAAAACTTAGAAAAATGCATCCCAAAGTGGCCTTACTAGTCAAAGGGGAGTTAGAAAAACTCATGAATGTTGTTTTTATACAAGCTATTGATTATGTTGAATGGATCTCAAATGTAGTTCCAGTCACCAAGAAAGAAGCTACCAAAGTTAGGGTTTGCACAATTTTAGAGATATTAACTTGCATGCCTCTAAATATGATTTTCCTCTTCCAAACATGGATCAAATCATTGATTTTACTTGAGTCGGATGATTCCCTAATGATGGATTCTCGATTATACAGATGATAGCTTAAGATCAGCTAAAACAACCCAATGCATGAGTGGGGCTGGTGTAGGTATTAATTTAATAGCTCCACAAAAGCACATTATACCTTTTTCCTTTAAATTAAAATTTGCTTACACTAATAATACGAGGCTCTAATCCTTGGATTACTGAGCCTTGGCTCTAAAAATTAAACATCTGCTAGTTTTTGGTGATTCTCAACTTGTTATAAACCAAATTAATGAAGTTTATCAGACCAAAGATGATAAATTGCGCCCATATAAAGCATATGTTTTACAATTAATATCTCTATTTGATCAAGTTACCTTGGAAGCTATTCCTCGAACTAGCAACCGTGCGGTTGATGCTATGGCCGCAGCTGCATCTCTTCTGCCCTTGGAGTTAGATGACGAATATGCCACCATCATTATTCGTCGACTCCAGGAACCCGCTTCAAATAAGTCATGCTTAGAACCTTTGGATGTGTTTCTAATCAATGAAACTACCCCTGAACCTTGGTATACGGATATATTTGATTTTCTTCAAAATGGGACTTTCCCTGCCAATTCTAATAGAAACCAGCATCGGTTATTACGTAGACGAGCAAGTCGATTTGTAATAATTGGCAATACTTTATATAGGAGATCTTTTGAAGGTATCCTATTGAGATGTTTGAATTTAGAAGAATCCAGATCAGCTTTGAGTGAAGCCCACGATGGATCTTGTGGAGGACACTTCAGTGGTAGTGTCATTGCTAAAAAGCTCCTTAGGATAGGATACTTTTGGCCTACCATGGAGAATGATGCACATGATTATGTGCGCCATTGCGACAAGTGCCAAAAACATGCTGACCTTGTCCATGCCCCTGCACAAGAACTGCAGGCTATTTCATCTCCTTGGCCCTTTTCAAAATGGGGCTTAGACATTATTGGCAAAATTAATCCTGTGTCATCTGATGGACACAAATTCATCATAACCGCCACTGAGTATTTCACGAAGTGGGTTGAAGCTATGCCTTTAGCTTCCTGCACTGGAACACAAGTCTCTAAATTTATTTTTAATCAAATCATTTGTAGGTTCGAAATTCCTGCAAATCTCATCTCAAACAATGGAACTTGTTTCAAAAATAAAGATGTTAAGAAATTATGCCAAAAATATAAGATTCAACATCGTTGGTCCACTCCCTATTATCCTCGGGGTAATGGCCAAGCAGAAGCTTCAAACAAAACCTTAATCAAAATTCTCAAAATATTGGTCAATAAATCCGATCGAGATTGGCACATTCAATTATATCCAGCTTTGTGGGCTTATCGAACTAGTGTTCGAACCCCCATTGGAACTTCACCTTTTGTTTTGGTTTATGGCGCTGAAGCTATTTTTCCCTTTGAATTAGAAGTTCCTTCTTTGGCTCTACTACTTCAAGATACCGAAGTAGGAGATGAATATCGAGCTGGCAGACTCAGTCAGCTGGAACTCCTAGATGAAAAGCGCATCAATGCTTTGGAGCATCTTCGTGCTTACCAAAACAAGCTTAAAAGATCATATGCTAAGAAAGTTCGTCATCGATCCTTTGAGGTCGACGATCTTGTTTTAAAAGAAAATCAAAAGAATACTAATGCAACTAAAGACCTTAAAGGTAAATTTGAGCCCAACTGGCTTGGACCATATATTATCACTGCTAAATTTGAATCAGGAGCATACAAATTATCTACCTTAGATGGTAAAGAACTTAAAGAACCTATGAATATTTTGCATCTTAAACGTTACTATGCATAAAAATTGGTCATTTCATCATTGTATATATTTGTTTAAAATATTTTCAAAAAAATCACTATCTTGTATTTCTTTCAATTTATAAACTTAAAAATCTAAAAAATACCAAAAACATTCAAAATCATCAAAATCTTCAAAAACATCTTTTATTTTTTGTACTTCTCAAATTGTGACATATTTGCAGTTATATTTTCAAATTATTTTGGATAAATTAGCATTTATTTGGAATCCCGCACTTTCACATTCACATGAATAAATATCTTGATTTTATTTGGCATGATTACTAATCTCTCTTATATCAAAGTCCACAAAATTCAATTAAATAAAGTTTGAGCATAGAGAATTGATCTTGTTATTTACTTAAACCAAGCATATCCTTTCACAATAAAATGATTATATTTGTAATGTCCATGCTATGCTACATAGTAGAAGTGGTTTCTTGAGCGAAAAGTTTCCCCTGCTATCCTATCATGCACATGGTCTAGAATCTTTGAGAATTGGCAAAAGGACAAGCTCACCCCTACCCGAAATAAAAATCCCTTGCTCTACAGATAATCCGAGCAAGTATCCCTAGAATAGGAAGCAAAAGAAAAAGAAAAATCAAGCAAAATCATTTAGCACTATTTCAGCATTATCTCAAATATCAAAGCAAAAGATACAAAAAAAAAAAAAAAAGAAAGAAAAGAAAGCAAAATGAGCAAAAGCAAAAGCAATAAAATCCCTTTCCCTACCCCTTGAAAAGAAAAGAAGGGTTGATGAGCTTGAATCCCTGGAATTCTCAATTATTCAAAAACCATGAGGTAAGCCCCATAACAGGTGGTTTGTGCCCAACCCGCTTGGCCTTGGGTAACTCCTAGCATGGTGATATGTCTGTCACATTAGCGACCTTCTTTTGTACGAACCTATGTCTGCTTATGGATTAGCTAGCTCTTGATAACCCGACTTACATAGTAGTCTGGTATGGTTATATGCATCTAAATCATGGTTAATGAACACTTATTTGGTTAATTTAAATCACTTGTATCATAGTATCTTGCTCAAACCTGGTAAATGAACAATACAATCGCACACACATTTGTATTTGAGAGATTTTGTGTATCATTATGATAAATCAAGATTGGAAATGAACTCACATACGCACATGGGATTCCTTATAAATCTAACTTTTGTCTTTAAGATACTTTGAAATATTTTTGCAAATTTTCTGGAATAATTTCATTTTTTCTTCTCTGAGAACAATTGTTTAGTATAAAGACAACCACATGCATTACCAAAAAAATCAAAATCATTTTTCAAAAACATGCAATAAAGTTACATATAACTTTTGACTTTTGCGACGATGGTATAGTTCCAAAACCAAAAGTGGAATTTTATGCCTAGCACAAGTCCTCATCTTCATATTTTTTGTTTATTTTCAAAAATTAAAAATCAACCATGCAATAAAACTATTTATTTTCTTCTTTTGGATTTCGCGATGATGGTATAAGTCTATACCTAAATATTCTATGCCTAGCGCAAACCATTGTTTTAATTTTATTTTCCCATTTATTTCAAATATCATAAAAACATATGACTTAAATCATTATGTTACACAATTATGCTTTACAAACAAACGAACACTTATTCTATTTCATGTCATTATGTTCAAATTCAATATTGCAACCATGGTATAATTTCTAAGGAATTATTCAAAATTTTATCACACTTAGGAATTTATGCCTAGCAAAAATCATTTTAAAATATTTCATGCATACTATTTTTATGAAAATCTGAAAACAAATCATCACCATCATCATTTGCATCATCACAACACAAAGTCTTAAGACAGTCTCTTAAGCACTCTTTTACTTTTAACAATATTTCTATACTTGGGATTAGCTTGACGACCGAGTGAGCGGCGACTCCATGAAATGGTCTATAATAGCGACAATATCCTTTGAAATTATTGTTAGAAGTCCCTTTTATTTTTTATCAAATCTCATCACAACAACCAATTTGTTTACATCAGATTATTTCATTTAAATTTTAAAAGCATGACATTCAAACCATAATATTTCCAAACGACATAATTACATGAATCATCAATCCAATAAGCAAACAATCCAAAACATTAAAGCATCATACAAACACATAAGACAAGTCATATGATCAAAAATATCTCATATATATATATATCAACAATATGTACATCATATCAAAACTAGATTGGTATGCCACAATCTACATCTTGGCATACTCAATCCTCTCAATCATATATCCAGTCTGTGCAGTGTAATCTGTAGCAGCTAGCCTCGAGAACCCCTCGAGCTCTCAGCCTCATCTCCTCCCCCACCCTGAGGTGGATGAGGTGGCCCCATCGCAGTCCGTGTGGTGCTATGAGTCCTGGACACTGATCGTGATGATGTCCTTGATGACCCCATCACGATAGGCTTCGCAATGGAGGTCGGTAGTGGTAACCTCTGCCCCTATGGCACCATCTGGTAGTATAGCATATAGTAAAATGTGACCTGGGCAATAGCCCATGCTAGATCCTGAGTGCTCGCCCCTTCGCTCCGTGCTCTGAGGCATGCGACCTCATCTCTGAGCTGTGTGGCCTCCTCTCGATGTCGTGCAGCCTCATCCTGCAAGGTCTGCACCTGAGCTTGGAGACGAACAGTCTCCACCCGGAGAGTAGCCATCTCGCTACTCTCTCCTGCCTCGACACCCTTGCCCTTATCGGGCGATGGTGGCCTCTCTCTCTATGGAGAAGGGGGTCTCTCCTCCCTCCTCTCCCGCTGTCATGGCCTCTGCTGAGCCTGTGGCCTCCTCTGCTCTCTCTCGCCATGACCCTGTGCCGCCTCAATGGCCGCCTGGCACCGCCTCCCCATCCGACGCACAACTACGTGAATCGGACCCTGAGCCCTCGTCATCCGAGGAGGGCGGATGCCTACGTACCAGGCATCATAGCCGTCGGCAACCCCAGCATCGTCCCCATCCACTGGCTGAATGGGGGCATCATCTACGTCCTGACTCTAGAATCGTTGCATATCTGGAGCCCCGCTAACTGTAGTGTTATCCCGGATAGTCCGAGAAAACTCGTAGTCTCTGAGAGATGGGATCCCCTGTTGTAGACCGAACTGCCTCAAAACTCGATCGTACCGATGGAGCTCCACCTCTCCCCTCTCCATCCTCAGCCAGCAGACTCGCCTGATGCGAGCCAGCTCCTGTCCATCCTCGGCCCACCCTGGATGATCTCTCCAAGGCCTCCAGGTGATCTGGTCGGAGACAAGGTCATCAAGTAGTCTCCGGGACACTGGCAGATCTATCCGCCGTTGTGCCCCTCTCTAGAGCCACCAGTAGAAAACTCGGGGCCTCTCCCCATCAATCCCTATCAGTGGGAGCCCTACCGGCCTCCGCACCGTGATGTGCTCCCAGCACCAAACCTGTAGTAGTGATGTCATGACTAGACATCGGCCGCCCTTGTATACGACCCCATGCAGGATCCTATACAATCGGCATAGTACAAAGCTCCCCCAAGCAAACCTGTATCCGTGGTCTCTCATGTCGTGGACCACATCTATCAGTAGCCATGGTAGTCTGCATCCACTCTGATGGCATAGCAACGAGACCACCTACCACCCCAGCCAAAACTTGTGTCAGTCTGGATGCCCCAGGCATCTGGCGTAGAGACTCGATGTTCACTCGCCCTTCTCCAGGGTGAAGCTCGGATCTTCGCATAGTCGCATCATCGCGTGGCCCTGATTGGCCGTGGGAGTGATTAGCCGTCCTTGTATGGGGATCCTCAAAATCCTCCATACATCCTCCAGTGTGGGAGTCATCTCCCCTATCGGTAACCGGAAACAAGAAGAACCCGGATACCACCTCTCTGCTAGGGCTGTCAATAGCCCCATGTCTGTAGACACTTGTGGCATATCTGCCACGTGCTGCAAGCCGACCTGAGCCAGCTGATCTCGCTCTGCCTGAGATAGGGCGGCCAAGTCATCCCTTAGTCCATCGTATTTCCATTCTCGGCTCTTTAGTAATCCTCTCTGCAACATAAACAACAAAACAATCAAAAATCATTAATAAAAATCATTAAATCAGTTCACTTTCATACAAATGATGATATCGTCCACTATTGGATGATATCATCCCAAATTTGAGCAAATTCGTCTCCGATTTCGCATGAGGGAATCGTCCCTTATTGGACGAAATCGTCCCCATATCGCCGATTTCGCCCTTGGACGAAATCGGCGATATCGAGATGATTTCTGACGAAATCGACGATATCGAGACGATTTCGTCCCGACGACGTCGACGGCCCAAAAATGGCCACGATGCTCAAAAATCAGTCAAATCTAATCTAAAAAGCATGAAATTCTAAATTAAAGCATTCTAAACTAAGTTTAGACCCTTACCCGTAGCCCGCGTCGGACCTCTGTCGATCTGTGTGCTGTCTCGACCATCTTGTCTCCAGAGCTCTAAAAACTAGTAAAAATGAACAGTAACAATGAATTAGGGTTTTACCCTATTTTTCTTAATTTTATTCAAAAACAATTAACAATATTTTTAAAATTTTGCTTTTCCACGTTTTTACCTCAAACGTTCGATTTGGGTAAAAACACGGAGGGGGCACCATAGTAAGTTGTCGTACGATTCGACCTAGAATCGTCGCCTAAAAATGGGAATAATTTTTGCTTTCTCGTAGATCGAGAAGAACTCATCTTTAACGCATTTTCTTTGAAAAATTCGCTAAAGAGGGGGCAAAATGTAGCACCCTAAAATTGGCGCAGTAAACCTTAGCAATAATTAAAATTACCTTAGTAATAATTCAAATTCAAAATTTCAACCCCAAAACCGCTCCAAAACAGCCGCTTACCCGTTTCCTCATTTTTCGTGCCATTTTTAGGATTTGTTTTGACCGTTTGATGATATCATCGCTGATCAGACGATATCACCTCAGATCGGACGATTTCGTCTGGACTAGGATGTCCAGACGATCTTGTCCCAAAACTGATTTTTCATAATTAGCTTCTGTTTCAACGGCGTCTCTAAGTTGGGCAGAAGCGTGTCTGCGCCGTTAGAGACCTCCCCCGTTGGAGATCTTCCAAATTGGGATGATCTCCAACCTCCCAACTTCCCTCCTAAGCCTATTTAAACCTTAGGACCCCCCTTGACATTCCCCTGGCTGAATTTTCCTGTAACTTGACTTTTACATGCATTAGAATACCCTGGATTACCATCTGCATTTGTGCTTTCCAAATTTTCTTGCAGGAACCTTGTCATTCTTCAGCCGGAGCAAGCTCAGATCGTCATAGATGATCCTGTCCAATTCGAGATGATTTCGTACCAATCCGAGATGATTTCGATTGCAGTCTGCATTGGGGGCAATCAGTGCCCAGAGTTTGTGCTTTTTCCTATATTTTGCTGCTATTTTATTCTGCATTTAGTCAATTTTATTATTATTTCCTATTATCCTGCATCCTGGAGTTCACCCATGTAGTTTAATTGCATAATAAGATCATGATTAGCTATTAAAGAATCGTAATTTACTTGCATTTCCATTTGGGATTATCTTATTAACATCCTTATTATTATTTCACATCATTTTCCTTTATCAGAATAGTTGCAATTTTGGTATTTTGTATCTATTTCTCTGTTTGCAGGTCTCTAACGAATTCGTCAGATCTCAGATGATCCTGTCAGATAGGAGACGATTCTGTCAAATTCTAGACGATCTTGACTGCTTCAAAAATCAGAACCTCCATCAGACATCCGAAACCAGGTATGGATTTCTTCACTTAATTTATTCTCTGTGTTTTCTGTTAATTCTGCTTTCTGTATTCATTTAAATCTGCATTTCATATAGAACAACTTAGATTCATTTGGCCAAACCTAGGATTTGAATGATTAAAGATAAAATTGAACACATCAAACACATTCCCAACCTAGGCGTGGAAACTACCACTCAAAAGTTTCCTGGTGAACCCCACCATCCGTCAAAAAATCACCTTAATACACCTCCCCCGAGAGGCGGGACCTTCGAAAGGCCTCTCAGTCCGAGGTATTGTCCCATCCTTTTCGCATCCCCCTTTCGGGCACGGATCCTATAGCCTGAAGGTAAGGGTGCAAAAAATTTGGAACGATACAGAGGTAAGTCTTTGAGAAGACTTGTGGGCATATTTGTGTGAGCTTTTGTGGAATCTTAAAATATAGAGTTTGAAGATAGAGATTGAGAGTAGATTGGACAAGTTGTAGTGAGGACTTATTGAACATATTTGAGGCAAGTCTTTTATGAGACTTGTGGACGGATTTGTGTGAGCTTTTGTGGAAGCTTACAATATATATTTGAGGACAAAGATTGTTGAGCATATTTAGACAAGTTCTATAGAGGAATTGTGGATAGAATAGTGTGAAATTTTGTGGAAGCTTACAATATAGATTTGAGGACAAATATTTTTGAGAAAATTTGAACAAGTTCTAGAGAGGACTTGTGTATAGATTAGTGTGAGATTTTATGGAAGCTTACAAGGAATATTTGAAACAAGTCTTTGAGAAGGCTTGTGAGAAAATTTGATTGATTGATTTATTCAAACCTTAAGTTTAGGTTTGGGGTAGATCCAACAAATTTGATTTGTGATTTATTCAAGCTTTGTGTTGAGGCTTGAGGATAGATATTGAGGATAAATTTGTGCTAGATCAAAGAACTATTTTTATGTAGATTTGAGGATAGATTTTGGTGCAGATTTGAGGACAAGTTTATGTCAGACCAAAGACAGATATTGAGCAGATTTGTTCTAGACCGAAGAACTATGTTTAGTGCAAATTTGATATAGATCAAATAGTAATATTTGGAGGTGACTGAGTATAGAGGATGATAGTCTCTAGTGGATAGAGATCCATTAGCCAGTGCAGTGATGACAGGTCTTCTAAGTGAGGATATGAGTCTTCAGTATATAGAGATCCATTAGCCAATGCAGTGGAGGTAGCCGTTCTTCTAGAAGATCACCAACCAGATTTAAGGAGAAAGAATTTATCCTATGGATAGAGATCCATGAAATTTATTAGGATATTGGTGTCTCCTTTGTATAGAGGTCCATAAAAATTGTAAGAGGGAAAGGATTCCCAAGAGATTGATTGAGAAAATTTTAGTGAAATGTTTTCTCCGTGGAGTATCCCACATTGGGTGAACCACGTTAAATTGGTATCTATATTATGTGTGGTGATTTGTGCATTACTTTTATTACTATTGTTTATATTGATATCTATACATTACATAATATTTATTGGAAAGAAAAGTAAAAAGTGGTCTTATACTGTTCACCCCCCTCTTAGTATAAGCTTGTGTTCTTCATGAGTAGTACCAAGAATCAAAGCCAGATGATCAGGATCAATAGTATCATTGAACCATCCTTGGTAGACATGGCCCATGAGTAAAATCGACTACCTCAATCTCATAGGAACTTACCCCCAATTACACCCCGAAGATCCTTTTGGGAGGAAGATATCATATCTTCTCAAGCTTACAAAGTGCTTACCGAGAGAGTCAAATATCTCGAGAAATAAGATGCAGCTTGTCAAAAGCCCACTTTAAGCAAGATTCACAATCAACCCTTGTGTTTGTTAATACCAAATCTTGATTATCCTAAACATTTTGAAATGCCTAGATTGGATAAGTTTAATGGTGATGAATATGCATAGGAACACATAACAAGCTTTATGGATTCATGTTTCCAACTGTAGCATGACGATACCTTGTTGTTAAGGACTTTTGTGATCATCTTTTTAGGTGTAGCCCTGGAATGGTATAACCAGCTACTGAGGTATAGCATCACCTGCTTTGAGCAGTTGATGAATGCTTCTCTTGAATGCTTTTCATTTGTCTTAAATAAAAAGACTAATCTATCTGATTTGGCTACCTTATGATAGTATGATGACAAGCCAATCATATATTATGGGAATAGATGGATAAATCTAATGATAAAACTACCATTCTCCATTCCCACAATAGAGCTCACTCGAATGTTTATGAAAAACTATGCAAAAAATATATCACTATTGCTTCAACTACAAACATATATGATATTCGAGGAGGCTTTGGTGTAAGAAAAATTAATCTAAGACATAAAATTACAAGAAGGAGATCTTATGCTTTGAATGAAAAAGGAATGGAACAACAAGAATACATGCAACCAAAAATATCAGGGTAAACCTACACCTATAAATAGATCATGTTAAATATTTCTAAAGGGGATAAAAACCAACAACAACAGAACTATCAAGCTCAACCTCCCCCTATGCACTACAACTAGTGCAATAAAAACCAAGGCAAGGATAAATAAAAACATCCACCTCGCAATTACACACCATTTCCAGAACCTTTGGTGTTAATTTTAAACCAGCTTTGTGAGGCTAAGGCTCTAACCTTACCTGATATGCGCACCTTGGATCCTAACTACCCCAAACCTAAGGGGTACAGGGAAGATTTATACTACATATATCATTTGTAAAATGTCCATGATATCTAGGATTGCATCGCATTCAAAAATATTGTGTAGAAAATATTGGATAAGAATGACTTACAAATAGATAGTCCTTTGGCTATCAATAATCAACACATTGATATATTTAAAAAATATCTACCTAAGCATGAGGTCCAAAACAAACAAATTGAGCACATCAATGAGATGCACATAGCCCTACCTGATGAGGGCTTTTATTAGTATGATCAATACTACAATAGGAAGAAAGATATACCTCGATTAGTCCAACGTACTAAAAATTCAACTAAAGTTGATCATGTATCATGGTCTATACCAACATTGAATTCAATTCACTTACAAAATGACCCCATGATTACCTTTTGCAAACAAGAGATCAAACCAATTTTTAGAGATGAACCTGATCCACCTCTACACATAATAGCAAGCATCAATCATATTCCATACAAATGAGTCTTGATTGACATAGGGTCATCTACTAACATCATCACACTACAACTTTGAAACATTTAAATCTACCACCATGACAAATTAAGGACTCAATATTCATATTAAGAGCCTTAAATTATACCACCTCCCAAAAAATCGACACAATAATCCTACCTATTTAGGTGGTGATAAATACCTTACCTATGTTGTGTCATATCTTGAGGGGTGAAAGACAATATAACATATTACTAGGTAGACTATGGACGAGGGACATGGAATGTGTACCTTCCATAGTGTACCAAAACCTCAAATTCATACATCAAGGATAAGTGTATGTGGTCCCCAATGATCTTGAACCTTTCAAATATTACAAAGCAATCAAAGAGCCACATGAAACTCTTGTGACATGCAAGAATCAAAATTTCCACTTGGATGAAATTAAAAAATATTCGACTAAAGCTTGCATCATGTCATCACTACCTGCTCCCATCAACAAAAATCATGGTATCACCTTACCTGATGAGGAGAAGAAATATCAATTGACATAAATAATATAGAATCATCTCGACCAGTTGATGATCTATCCACAACTGGTTCAAAAGCTAAAACACCTTCTCACAGGTTCATGGGAATGGTCAATATGAAAATAGAGAATCGAGTGACTCTAAAGTAGTTAAAATAATAGATAATGCCATCAAAATGTTGCTACC
This sequence comes from Wollemia nobilis, assembly GCA_028583015.1. NCBI lineage: Eukaryota > Viridiplantae > Streptophyta > Pinopsida > Araucariales > Araucariaceae > Wollemia > Wollemia nobilis. The sequence goes on from JAQPPZ010002590.1 coordinate 560,493, forward strand.
ACGTCAAAGGAACCAAAACCATTGAAATTAGTCACCTTTGATTCATTTCTCATGGCACCTCCTCAAGAGAAAGAATAGGTTCCTCCCCCACATCAAAATGGGGCTATTTAAGCTCACACAATTTAGCACTAGAAAGTGAAACAAAAATATGAACTGAGTAATAAACCAGAGCATGTGGATGCCACTATCAAAGTGGATCATCAAGAAACATCCACATCATTTCATATAAATGAAACTGGTGATTTGAATTTACCTAAGGGTTCTATAGCACCCAATATTTCACCTCCTTCAATTGATAATTGTATTCCAAGCTCATCTCTAGCAATACACCTAAGAGCCTTATAAGTCTTCAAACGTATACAAGATTGCTTGACTAATATAGAGGCACATATGGAGCAAAAAAATAAGATGTTGCAATTTATCATGATCCATATTGATAGCTAGGAACTACAAAAGCAACCTACATATGAGGTCGAACCACCTCCTACACAACCACATGAAGATCCTCAGCAAGAGCAAGTACCAAATCATCTGTGCTAGCAACCTAGCATGTATCCACTATTAACCGAGCCTAAAATAGCATTTTTCAATTTATTATATGTCACAAACACCATAACCTTTCCTGAGACCCAACCTTTAGGTCTGAATCATCCAAAATCCTAGGGATATGAGGAGGATGAGTATTTTTTACACCATAGACAAAATAGATGTGAAATTCATGCATGTTGTGGTTTCAGAGCTATGATATACAACATGCTCAAAAGATGCAGCTTTGGTTTGTTAACTGATAAATAATAATAGTCAGTACTCCATTCCTTATGCCAAAAGAGCAAGAAGAACATCCTAAGTAGACAATTAACATACCCATGGCTTAGCTCCTTCATCAAACTATGCTTAAGTGTGCTACATACTCAAAACCTCAACAACATTTTTTGAATCCATTAAACGAGCCTATGTCAGTCATTTTGTAGAAGCTACAAGATGCTAAGATCATCACCCTACCTGACATAAACCCTCTAGACCCAAATAGAGCTAAAACCAAATTTTATAGGGAGGACCACTTCTATCTCTATCATCGAATGGAGGGCCATGGCATTTTATGGGTTCAAAAATGTGGTTCAATATCCCATCGATAGTGAGGTTTTATCCATATTTGGTTCATCCATAGTGCCTCAACCTGTCATAATATAGGCCACATTGTCCTAGTTGCGACCCCAATATCAATTGCATCCTCGTAGGCCTAATAAGCCACCTCACCAAGTACTCACATTTGAGATAACTACTATGACATGATTTCAAAATTTGTATGAGGTAGATGCATTCGTATTACCAGATGTCAAATAAAGAACACCCAAACCTAGATAATTTGATGAAAACCTTTATTGTATCTTTCACCGTATACATTGTCATGATATCCACAGTTGCCATTCATTCAAGAAAGTGGTCAAAGACTTGATATAATGGAATGAGCTCCACATAGATGGTTCACTCATTTCACCATATTAGCACATTAGCACTTCATAGAGGTCCATGCCTCAATAGGGAGAGTTGATTTCTATCACTCTTTCTTAGCAAGCTGATTACATTGTGATGAACGACATACGCAATGGGGGTCCTCAAGCTAGCATACTTTACCCACCATCAACATCATGATCAATGAAGAAGAGTGATAAATCCAAAGGTATCACACCTTACTCACTTTCATTGAGTGGCACACACATTAGGGGTACCTAAGGTAGCGTACCTACCCCTTAGAAACCATAAAATTTAAAAACATTAAAAATAATCAAAACTCAAAAACAATTTAAAAATATCGAAAGCACAAAAAAATTTGCATCTACATTTTGCATATGCATTCATTTAATTGCATTGCATTAGGCATTTCCATTTGTTGCATTCACATTAGGATAGGTTGTGTTTACAATATTATAAATGACACCATGTTTTTATGCCAATCATGCATCTTTAAATCATCATCATCCATCACCCTTGTGAGTAATTATATTTTTCAACACAACCATTTAGTTTCTATGGGGTATATACTAGGGTTTTCTGTTCATTCAACCATACCTAGTTGTCATTTAAGATTTTGTATAAATCTATCTTTACTTTCAAAATTTAAGGTTTAGTTTTTATAGAACCTAGAATATATCAGAATCCTATCTTAATTTATACATTAATAATCCTAGTTGAAACAAGGAAATATGAACACTACAAAGTGGTCCTAGTCACCTTAAGAGAAACGTTTTTACTTGCTCATCTTGTGATGTGCATGGTCTAGGATGTTGATCATTGGAAAAAGAACAAGCTCCTCCACACCCAAAGAAATACCTTGATTTCATACAAAATAAGAAAATTCCCAAATCAAAGCAAAGAAAAATAAATAGTGATTTTCATCACTAAGCAAATCCCTTACTCCAAAAGAAAACAAAATTCAAAACAAATAGTGATTTTCACCACTAAGCATGAGCAAGTATCCTAGTAAATGAAAAGAAAAGAAAGGGGTCAAGATCTTGAATCCTTGGAATGGTCAGTATTTGAAGCCATTGAGTGATCCCCATTACAAAAATAGGCTAAATGAATCCCTCCTAGTAATGGGGTAGTTCTAAGCAGATTATAGATGAGCTAGCTTTAGGTGGATTGTATTACCTAGTAGTCTAATCCAACTGTTTCCAAACCTAGGATCATGATGAACATATGGTGATCCTCATTACAATAGTGGGTTAAATGAATCTCATATGTCGATGAGGTAGTCTTATGCTTCATCTAATATATTCATTTGCACACACAAGGATAATGAATATCTTGGTCTTCATAACAAAAGATTTTATCTTTCAGGACTCCTGTATAGTCATTATATATCTTTTGATTTTTCAACTAGGGTGTTTGAGTCTCATGGAAATCCTAAAAAATCCCCCATAGCATAAAATCATCTCAACAATCAATCACCATTTTTCTTATGAGATTTTGTTTATTAAGGGATGTTCATGAAATAGGATAGATACAGAATAAATATCAACAATGATATTTAGATGACCACTGACTATTTCATGCATATATTTTAATTAATAGAAACTTATAGGGAAAACAAATACATCTCATATAATTTCATCTTACATATGGATGCTTAAATGATTATTTATTATGATAATATTTATCATTCTCATTCATGATTTTCATACATTCTTTGGTGTCAACTAGTAGTTTTTTAAACACATATTAGATTCCTTCTTCATGTTTTAAATGATTAAAGCATATAGGTTCACTTGCATTAAATCATCCTCATGTAATTAAGGCATTACATACATATCATCTACCATATCATTTCACACAGATTAAATGCATTAACAATTGAAATAAATTAAACATGCATGTAACATACACTATTGCATCCATAGTAAGGCATCTACACATGTAGATCACAAAATCTAATCATACATCTATCATCTAGCTAGTGCATGTCATCAATACATTGCATACATATAGCATAATCAAAGCATCATATAAGCATTACATCAATAACTGCATCATATGAACATAAAGCAAAGACATAATACACATAATGAGAAGCAAATAAAGTATCATATATATATATATATATGTGTGTGTGTGTGTGTGTGTGTGTGTGTGTGTGTGTGTGTGTGTGTAAGTCATAAGTACATGAGGTATAAAAATACCCGTAGGATACAATAGTGTAGATCCTTAAAACTTACACTAAAAAATGATACAATATATCATGTCATATCATGCAGGGCCTACACCCCCTAAGTTGCCTCATACCTCAGCTCCATCCTTACAAGGCTACCTAGAACTAGTACCCATTGATCTCTCTGATCATGCACTAGACAAATGACTAGGGTGTACTGAGGATTGTCCAGACTCACTCTGTCTGCTCTGTTAGGAGCCCCTTGTTGTAGATCACTCTGGTAGAGTGACACCTAATATACCAATATGATCCTCTAGATAAACAATGTATGCAGCATCTACTACCATTTGATATGTCCTCTGCTCTAGGAAACCCCATAGCCACCTAATATCTGCATCACTACCTAAAGTTTCCTATCCTTGAGTGGCTGAAGTGGATGGTGTGACATGAACCATAGAAAAAACACCTAGTTGTGACCTGAGAGTAGAACTCATAGCAATATGGGCATCTATCTCGATGGTATTAGCTACCAAATGCATTTGTAAAGTTTATATCATGGTTTGAGCTGAATCAACCTAAGCCTAAAGAGTGGTCCTCTCCTCCTCGTAACCCCACCACTATTATTATCCTACACTAAGTTGGCTATGTGTAGTAGTAAGAGATGTATCTCACTCCATGATCTTATTAGTCTCACAATGACACTGAGAGGGGGGGTGAATCAGTGTAGCTCTTTAAAACTTAAATCTTCAACTCTTAAAGCCAAAACAATGAAAACTTAAAACCAAATAAATCAAGTATAACAAGAGAGCATCACACAACACAAGATGTACCGAGGTTCACCAATTTGGCTACTCCTTAAAAATTACTGTTTGGACTACCATCCAAATCTAGCCTTTACAAAGCACAACTTTACAATCAATTTACCAGCACCAACTAGAAGGAGCACCAACCCCTGATTTACCAACACCAACTGGAAGGAGCACCAACCCCTCAATTTACTAGTACAAATTGGAAGGAGAACCAACCCTTGATTTACCAGCACCAACTAGAAGGAGCACCAATCTCTTATTTATCTGCACCAATAGAAAGGAGCACCAACCCCTGATTTACCAGCACCAACTAGAAGGAGCACCAACCCCTGATTTATTTGCACCAACAGAAAGGAGCACCAACCCCTAATTTACCAGCACCAACTGGAAGGAGCACCAACCCCTAATTTATCTGCACCAACAGAAAGGAGCACCAACCCCTGATTTACCAACACCAACTGGAAGGAGCACCAACCCCTGATGCCAAGAACCAACTTGGACTTCAATTTTGAAACTAGAAGATTGAAATATAAATACCATCACTTTTACAAGACCCTGACTAGTCTATTGCTTACTCAACATCGCCCACAATTCACACAACACACACCCTTCTCGGCTTGCCTCTTGCATGCCTCTCACTCTCTTCACACGCCCTCTTCATGCTCTCTTCACGCTCACCTCTTGTGCACCTCTCGTGCACCTCTCATGCTTCACAAAATAAAATCCCCTCACTCTTTTGGCGCTATTCACAAAATAATCCATGCAGTAAATTCTCCAAGAAACACTCATTTTATAACAATCCTGTAACTCCAGTTGTAACTCCTTTCATTTCATATACACCACTTTTCAATTGTAATGCATTCTTTATGTAACTCCTTTTGTATAAATAGAGTAGACATTTCGTCAAACATGTTACATACAAAGAATTGACACCATATTCTCCTACCATGATTGTTCGTCTTCTCGGTCATGACTGTTCATTTTCTCCTTTGTGCATGCATGCATTTTGGTTTCTTAAAAAGCATTTCATTTCTATTTTGATGATTGTTCATTTTCTCCACATGGGCATGCATCCGCTTCTTTCCATGACTGTTCATTTTCTCCACATGGGCATGCATCCGCTTCTTTCCATGACTGTTTGTTTTCTCCACATGGGCATGCGTCCACTTCTTTCCATGTGTAACGTCCATCTTAAATGATTTTGAATCATTAAAGATTCCTTATGGGTCCACGTCACTATGCAGTCTTTAGTTTCACCATCCTAGTCTTCAGTCGCAAAAATGCGACATGTCGCGATATCACGACACTTTTGTTACTCTGCCTGCCTACCCTTTTTAAGTCACAAAAATGTGACATGTCGTGATATCATGACACTTTTGTTTCTCTTCCTGCTTGGCCTTTTTGAGTCATGAAAATGCGACATGTCGCGATATCACGACACTTTTGTTTCTCTGCCAGCCTGCCCTTCTTGAGTCATGAAAATGCGACATGTCACAATATCATGACACTTTTTCTCTCTCTGCTTACCTACCCTTTTTTAAGTCATGAAAATGTGATATGTCATGATATTGCGACACTTTTCTTTCTCTTAGCTTCGGCCCACAAAAATACAACATGTTGCGATATCACGACACTTTTTCTCCTTGCTCTTTCTCTTAGCTTCAGCCCATGAAAATACATGTCACTTTATCGCGACACTTTTTCTCTTTGCTATTTCTCTTAGCTTCGACCCGTGAAAATACAACATGTCGCGATATCGTGACACTTTTTCTCCTTGCATTTTCTCTTCTCTTTTGGCCGCAAAAATGCAACATGTCGTGATATCGCGACACTTTTTCCTCTTTACATTTTCTCTTTCTTTTGGCCATGAAAATGCAACATGTCGCGATATCGTGACACTTTTTCCTCTACTTTTTTGCTTCTATTTTGGATATGGGCCACTTCGGTCTTCTTGGAAACCCTGCAACAACTCCACCCAAACATCAAAAACATCCTCATAAGCATTTAACATCACTGTACATACTCTGAGTAACCTCTGAACTCTTGTCCACTGTATCAACTGATCTATTTGACTGTGTTGACAACAATGACAATATTGTCGCTGCACCTTGCTCAACAATCTCCCCCTTTGGAATTTTTGGCAACACACTTGCAAACACTTGCAATTTCCTGTAACTCTTCTCCCCCTTTGACAATAATACCAAAGGGCTGCTACAAACTCCCCTTGTGTACAACACACTGTCATTGCAATATATTCTGCCTCTAGTTTCTAACGGCTGCCATGAATGTTTTTCATTGTCTGTGCAGGTATTGACAGTGAACCATTACATCTATCACTGGAACCTTAATCTATGCGTATTCATCAACACTCGGTATTCTGCTTCTTGCTAGGGCATATGTCATGGCTACTCAATGTCTTAGGTGAACATTCTTTATGCGATTCCAGGGAGAATTTCTCCTCGCTGTGATCAAAGGATTCCTTGGGCAATATCTCACATTTCTCAAATACTGCAAGACTTTCTTAGGTGCATAGGCATCTTGTCCTCCTTGGTGCTTCACCACCTGGGCACTGTTCTCTCAACGTCTCTGCCTTGCATGTGCCAATTGGCACTCTTGACCAACTGGGTGCTAGTGCCACTGTTTTCTTTGACTCTGGCATCTCTTTGATAATAGCTACTTCTTTAGAGAAAATAAATGCTCTCTTATTACCTCCACAAATAACTACATGAACTGAAACACACTTTGACAACTATACGACAACTCCCCCTGACTACTTGCCTTTCATCCTCAGATAACCAAACAACATAGGAGCATTAAAATAAAACTTTAATATTGCTCCCCACGAGGATGTGCTACCTAGAGCTGCTTAGTGCAATAGAGGAGTAGTCTCCTTCAGTCCAAGGAGACACGATTTCCTCTCTTCTTTCTTTCTCCAATATTTCTTGAACTTGGGCTTGAGTTTTTCAACTGCATCCCCATTTTGAACCTTTTCGTGAACATGAACATTTCTCTTGGGTGGTTGTCTCTTGTGCATCCTTGATGGATGATTATTTTCCTTTCTTTGATACACATGATTTCTTCCCTATCTGTGTTGCATTCTTTGTGTCTGATGAAATCTACTGTCTTGCCTTAGATTAGATACAAAAGTTCTTAGACAAAACCTTGCTATGTGCCCATGACCATTACATTTAAAACATTGCACATGGTGTTCAACAGATGTATTTCTACCAGCATAACTCTTTGATCTCTTTTGTTGTGGTTGCTTTGTTGTAGATCTCCTTTGATATTTTCTTCCTTTTGAAGATTCAACTTCAAACTTTTCTTGCTTTGATCCTTCAAAAATGAACTTCTTCTTCTTTGCATATTTGGAAGATGAAGGTTGTTCAGCTTCATATCCAATACCAAGCTTACACATGGAGCTTCTTTGTTACCTTATCATTTTATCTAGCAACTCTATGCTCTTCTAAAATTTGAGATTTGTATTGGCATCTTCTAGTTGTTTCCTTAATAAAACAATCTCCTCTTCTTTTTTGCTACATACATCGACTTTATCATCCAGGTGTGACTTTAAGGCATCTTCTATTTTCTTGTCTTTATGAATTTGTAGTAAGATATCTTCAATATTATCCCCATATTCTTCCAACTTCTTGGACAGTCTTTTGTTCTTTTTCCTTTCTATATTCAACTCTTCAAGTGCAGCGATCAACTCACCTTCTAGATCTACTTCAACCTCAAGGTTTTCATCACATACTTGTTCTTTTTCTATTTTTTCTTCTTTGAGTGCCATAAAAAGAGCTTCACCTATTTCCTTTTCAGAATCCTCACTGCAACTATCTTCTGATGAAATGATATTATTGGAGATGAAACTTTTCTTCTTGAAGTTGCCTTTTTTGAAATTTGTTTTTTTCTTCCAATCACTTCTTTCTTGGTGTGATCCTTCATCACTTTCGTTCTTCTCATTAAGTGGACATTTAGCTGCAACATGACCAATGCCTCCACAATTGAAATATTTAAATGGTAACTTTCCTCTGTATTTTCCTTTTCTCCTTTTTAGTTTTCGAACAAAGTTTGCTTCCATTTCATTTGATGTCTCTTCTTCCTTGGATTCTTGTTTTTCTTTCATATTTTTATGGGCTTTAAAAGCATCTTCTCTGTCTATGGGTTTAGATTTTCCTATTCTCATCTCATATGCAGTCAAAGAACCATGCATCTCATACATACTAAAAGTATTTAGATTTTTAGCTTCTTTTATATCTGAAACTTTAGAATCAAATATTTGGGGAAGAGATCTCAATATCATTTTCACGATGATAATATCTTCGATTTCCTTGCCGAGTCCTCTAATCGCACTAATGACTTCATTAACTCTCAGCATATATGCCTCTATGTTCTCATCGTCATTCATATTTAATACTTCATACTGAGCTCGATGTGTTTGTAACTTGGCCTCCTTGATCTTATCGTCTCCTTCATGAATGCTCCTCAGTTTGTCCCATATTTCTTTTTTCATTTTACAACTCAAAATTTTTACTAGTTCACTGTCCACTAATCCGCACATGATAGCATTCTTTGCTTTTGAGTTATTCTCAAATAGTTTCTTACCAATAGCATCGGTTGGAGAAGTGGTGGGTATTGTGTATCCACTATCCATTGAATCCCAAATGTCGTATCTCAAAGCACAAATATATGTCTACATCCTCAGTCTCCAAAATGAGTAATTAGTTCCATCCAACAATGGTGTTTTATTTGATGAGAAGCCTTCACCACCTGCCATTGTGTCACTTCCAAGATCACCTTAGCTAATTTAGCCTGACAAGGGAAACTTGCTCTGATACCAATTGTTAGTCTCACAATGACACTGAGAGGGGGGTGAATTAGTGTAGCTCTTTAAAAATTAAATCTTCAACTCTTAAAGCCAAAAAAATAAAAACTTAAAACCAAATAAAACAAGTATAACAAGAGAGCATCACACAACACAAGATGTACCGAGGTTCACCAATTTGGCTACTCCTCAAAAATGACTTTTTGGACTACCATCCAAATCCAGCATTTGCAAAGCACAACTTTACAATCAATTTACCAGCACCAACTAGAAGGAGCACCAACTGGAAGGAGCACCAACCCCTGATTTATCTTCACCAATAGAAAGGAGCACCAACCTCTGATTTACCAGCACCAACTAGAATGAGCACCAACCCCTGATTTATCTACACCAATAGAAAGGAGCACCAACCCTTGATTTACCAGCACCAACTAGAAGGAGCACCAACCCTTGATTTATCTACACCAACAGAAAGGAGCACCAACCCCTAATTTACTAGCACCAACTCGAAGGAGCACCAACCCCTGATTTATCTGCACCAACAAAAAGGAGCACCAACCCCTAATTTACCAGCACCAACTGGAAGGAGCACCAACCCTTGATGCCAAGCACAAACTTGGACTTCAATTCTAAAACTAGAATATTGACATATAAATGCCTTCACTTTTACAAGACCCTGACTGGTCTATTACTTACTCAACATCGCCCATAATTCACACAACACACACCCTTCTCAGCTCGCCTCTTGTGCATTTCTTGCTCTCCACTCACTCTCTTCACATGCCCTCTTCATGCTCTATTTACACTCACCTCTCGTGCACCTCTCATGCACCTCTCGCTCTTCATAGAATAAAATCCCCTCACTCTTTTGGTGCTATTCACAAAATAATCTATGCAGTAAATTCTCCAAGCAACACTCCTTTTATAACAATCTTGTAACTCCAGTTGTAACTCCTTTCATTTCACATACGTCACTTGTCAATTGTAACGCCTTTATGTAACTCCTTTTGTATAAATAGAGTAGGCATTTCATCAAACACGTTACATGCAAAGAATTGACACCATATTCTCCTACCATGATTGTTCGTCTTCTCGGTCATGATTGTTCGTTTTCTCCTTTGTGCATGCATGCATTTTGGTTTCTAAAAAAGATTTTCATTTCTATTTTGACGACTGTTCGTTTTCTCCACATGGGCATGCATCCGCTTCTTTCCACGACTGTATGTTTTATCCACATGGGTATGCATCCACTTCTTTCCATGACTGTTCGTTTTCTCCACATGGGCATGCATCCGCTTCTTTCCATTTGTAATGTCCATATTAAATGATTTCAAATCATTAAAGATTCCTTATGGGTGCATGTCACTATGCAGTCTTTAATTTCACCATCCTGGTCTTCAGTCACAAAAATGTGACATGTCGCAATATCGTGAAACGTTTGTTACTCTGCCTACCTGCCCTTTTTAAGTCGCAAAAATGCGATATGTCACAATATCACGACACTTTTTTTCTCTTACTGCCTGGCATTTTTGAGTTGCAAAAATGTGACATGTCGCGATATCACGACACTTTTGTTTCTCTTCCAGCCTGCCCTTCTTGAGTAGTGAAAATACGACATGTCGCGATATCACGACACTTTTTCTCTCTCTGCCTACCTTCCCTTTTTTAAGTCATGAAAATGCAACATGTCACAATATCGCGACACTTTTCTTTCTCTTAGCTTCGGCCCTTGAAAATACAACATCTTGTGCTATCGCGACACTTTTTCTCCTTGCTCTTTCTCTTAGCTTCGGCCCGCAAAAATACAACATGTCGTGATATCGTGACACTTTTTCTCCTTGCATTTTCTCTTCTCTTTTGGCCGCGAAAATGCAACATGTCATGATATCGTGACACTTTTTCCTCTTTGCATTTTCTCTTTCTTTTGGCCACGAAAATGCAACATGTCGCGATATCATGACACTTTTTCATCTGCTTTTTTGCTTCTATTTTGGATATGGGCCACTTCGGTATTCTTGGACAACCTGCAACAAATCCACCCAAACATCAAAAACATCCTCATAAGCATTTAACATCACTGTACATACTTTGAGTAACCTTTGAACTCTTGTCCACTGTATCAACTGATCTATCTGACTGTGTTGACAACAATGACAATACTATCACTGCACCTTGCTCAACAGATCTATCTCTAAGCTATCTTCAATTGTGCCTATAGACTGTGTACTTGAGCCCATAGCTAGGATACCTCATCATATGGGCATCCTCATCCCCCTCCTCATCACGAGGCTCCTCCACATGCTTTGTAGTATATACCCATGTCTCATCCATCCTATGATGCACTTTTCACCCATCACCACCGCCCCCCTCAACTACCACCTCATACCTAGATCTACCTAGGCTCTTGCCACCTTACCATAGATGAGTAGTCCACAAAGTATTATACTCTATTGATGTGCTAGGGTTTGTTATGCTTGTATCATCAATAGGATAATCTACCTTATCTGATAGCACTATAACCTGTGGCACGAGAAGCTATGTATTTGCCTTTAGATGATGATAGAGGACTGGTTCCTTTGGCACATCCTATGCTATATCAAACTACCTAGTCACCTGGGAGAAGTGAAATAACTCTCTCACCCCTCGATGGTGCCCAATGACCCATCTATCATGCCTAATCTGGGTCAGGTAATTTTCTACCTCCTCCCATGTAGGACAATCTAAGTAAGGCCTCCAAATGATTAGGCTCACCTATAATATGGTTAGTGAATGCATATAGTGGTTCTAATCCCCAATGTGAGATCTGATTCAATGTATCTTTGCCTCTCATGGCCATCGTGCAACGTAACACTGGCCATCTACTACTATAGATGTTATAGGAAGTGGAATTTACCTTGGTCAATCTATCTGAATGTGCTTCCACCTCCAGATCTAGAGTAGTAGGTGGTAACCTACTCCCAATTTCCTCCATTGAGTGATATGATATAGGTCATCATAGAGTTGAGCTAGGAGTGTTCTCCCCATGCCATGATTAGTGACTGCTCTGTAGTGCTCTCCAAGAGGTCATGTAGCATGTCTAAGAGATTCCAAGGGGACCTCACACTTGAAGTGTTTGGAAGTAGCATATTACAGATAATGTGCATCAAAATTGCTTGGCGATGAGAGAAGATATTTACCCTATAACAATGCTCAATAGGTACCCCACCATGATCAATAACTAGTAGTGTTACCACTACCCTATCTCGAAACACCCGAGTGAAAATTGCATCCCTGGTTATGGTCTCAAAAGATGTAATGGCTCGACCATCAATCGGGATCCTAAAAATATGGTAGACATCCACTAATATCATCATAATCTTGCCAGTTAGGATATGGAAAGTGTTAGTCCTAGAATCCCATCGGTGGACTAGGGCTATAAGGTAGGCCTAATTTGACATAATAATTAGTAATCATACAACATAACTAAGGCCAATCACCCCAAACCACTCTTAGTTTGCATCGTCTAAATAGAGAAGCAACTCAATTAGTAGATCAGGCTCTCACACCCACATTGTCAAGGTATAATGTGCAAATCAAAAAGAATAATCAACCTCAAATTAAAAATTAAAATAAAAATTCAAATCAAAATTTAAAAAATTTCCTAAGGTTTTCCAGCCGGCCACGTCGACAACAACTGCCATGGTCGTTGCTGATGTTATTAGTGACTAACTACCAATAATCATTTTTGACCATTGGGGTTTGAACCTAGCTACCTATAATGACAGTGACCCTCCTTTGGTAGATTTGGAGCTGCCATCGTTGACAACGGCTATGGGAATGACCCCACACGAAGTCATATCCCACCCCAAAAATACCCAAAATTAAATCCTATCCACCTAAGCTAACCTAATTCTAAACCTAACTATGAGGTGATGTTAATTTCCTACAGTTTAATGAGGTTCATTTAGCCCATTAATTAGTGAGGTTCATTTTTAAATGCTCAAATTTACAAGAATGATATGGAGATTCTACCTTAGGAGCTTCAGCTCTGCCACTAATAGATGCCTCTGATTGATCTACCATGGTGGTTTTAGGTAGTTTTTAGTAGCATCCTGTATTAGTTTTTAGCCTCTATCCCTCAGATCTCTCACTTTCTCCACTACCAACTAGAAATAATAAATTTAAAATTACCAAAATTTCTATAAATACTTTGCAATCTCAGCAGTCGTTCATGTCGATAGTGGATGCAGATCGGGGTAACCCTAACCAATGACATCGATAGTGATTATGGGATTTGCAAATCCTAATCATGAATTTTGATATTTGCTATTAGAAATTAATAAATACCCTCAATTTATTACCATGATGAGCTTTAAAATGGACATCTAAGCATATCTACAATCCAAAATTTTCAAAAATTATCAAAATAACAAAAAAAATCAAATAATACCCAAATTTCAAGTATGCCTTGTATCTAGTTATTTACCCTACACACTTTGTGGTTGCAATGAATTGCACTTCATGCAATCCGGAAAGATGAGTAAATTACCATAAGGCTATTTGAACCAAATCATTCATCGATGAATCAAAATGTCTTCACTTCAATCCCTAAGAAGGCCATTGCGATCGGACTGCTCCATGGGAACAAAGTATTCATTTCATTTTCTCTATGAAATTTTATCAAATCATCAAAAATGTGATTCATCACATACTAAAATTGAATTGCTATCATCTTTATTTCCTAAGAAGGCTATTACGGTCGAACTGCTCCACGAGATAGAGATGTACAATTATTATTAATGGTTGAAATCACAGCTATAATAGGAGCTGCCTTGTAAAAAAATTAATCATCTTGCAATTTCTTAATCAGTCATCTTCGTCAAGTGAATTCTCAATTTCATCACTTTTCATTTTCCTCATTGACTCGTTGCTTGAGGGGGTAGTCATAATAACAATATTCATAATCAAAATCAACAATTGAATACTTAATCTTGTAAATTTCATTCATCTTATGAATAATTGCTAACAACTATTATAAGCTTCCCCATTTGCAAGAGCAAAAAGCAAACATAATGAGCTAAGCCTTTATCACTCCATCTATTGGTCTGATTCGATTATACTCATATGTTCCAAAGTACAAATTAAGTCTTCCATGTTGTTGGAAGCAATGATTTTGAGATGCGCATCCTTTCTAGGATTGGGGCATATAATGTTGACCAGATAAATGAACACCAATTAACCTATAATATAGCTTTAGGTTGTCTATTTTTGCTCAACATTATGTTTTCCCATAATGCATCCAAAAAATGGCATCTATAGATACCTAAAAAATATCATGTTTAGGATACTACTCATATGGGCACCTTAGCAGACCAAGACCTAGTAGTGGTTTTAACCACTTATTTAGGGTAGTCTAGTCCTATGCATCTCTAGCAACTGATGGCATTAGCAATTGTGATCTCATCCACTAATGATCATAGTAGCTAAAAGCTAGACACGTATGTCGATATCAGATAAGGATAGCTTACCCCTAACTATGTTAAGTGAGAGCGGATAGCTCTATAACCAACTCGGGCTCTCATAGCCAAGCAAAATCAGTTTCATTTAACCAATTTACAATGTTTCTTGGGTGGTTTTATCTAGGAAAATTCCAGAAGCCTTGCCCTAAATGCTCCATTCCAATTGGTTCTTGATTTTGGCTTCCTTGAGAAGCCAAGGTAAGGATTTGGGAAGTCTATTTAAAGGCCTCCCAAAGAGAGTTAAACATCTCAAATTCATTACAACGAATCCCTATTGGATTAGAGAGCAACTTTGTATCCCTGTTAAGTGTAGCTAAGTGCTATCCAATTGCAGTATGACAACTTTCCATCCATAACTAGAGCTTCTAAAGGCTTTAGGAGCAAGTTTGATATTCTTCATCAATTCACCAAGAATTTGAGATAATCTGCCACAAATTTGTGTGTTGAGACATACATGACCATTGAACATCAATTTAGTAGATAAATTGAGCATCATAAAACTAATATTTAAGGAGTAGAACACTCCCCATGGTCATTTTTTTCAATAGCGGACCACAGGCTCAGCCATCGACATTGATAGCGACTAGCAGAGCCAGTTGCTCTGATTGATAATGGCTAGGTTTTGAGATATCTTTTCCTCAGTTTTTAGCATGTATTTTACATTAATTGCATTTTATTTTTTTTCTTAATAAATATTTAACCGCATCTTCATTCAGTCTTTATACTTTATTCTTAGTATTTCATGTATTTCATCTTATATTTATGCATTTACTCTATTTCTTGCATTCTTTTTTAAATTAGCCTCATCTTGAGAGGCATCATGTGCTATTGATGTATCTTGTAGTTTGTTTGTGTGTAGGTGATAGATCTATCCAAGGAAAAAGTATCATTGAGATCATACTTCTTGATATCAAAGAATAAGGCAGTTAATAAGCCCTCTTATAAGCAAAGTAGTGGAGTGAAAATCATTAGAGTGCATCTCTCCCCTTTGAGGGACCACAATATTTGTAATAATTGTATCAAATTGAGGGATTCCCTCTTCCCTAAGAGGGAAATATTGTTATCAATACTTATTGTGATTAATAAAGAGAACCCCATTTTTTATCACCTTTTATCTTGCAATGGTTACATGATTTCTTATTTTCAATTTGTTACATGCTTGCAAATAGATTAGATGTATGATTTTTACTACTTACAAATTCAAATCTACCTTAAGCAACAACAATGGTATGGTGCACATGAAGAACCAAAATTTGATTTTGAATAGGACTTTGAATTGGTACACAATATTTTGATGTCCAAGGTAGTGACAAAATCGAGGGATGAAATTTGATGTATTGATTCAGGTTCTAGCAAGCACATGACTAGAGATAAAGTATGATTTAACTCTTTATAAGTCAAATATGGGAAACTAGTTTCCATTGCTTATGATAAGAAATATGATGTTAAAGAAGTAGAAAATTTTCCTCTCAATCACACTGAAAATAAATAAACGAATAAAAATTTACTATATGTACCTGGATTAGTAAACAACTTGTTGTTTTTATCATAAATTTTAGATCGATATATGGTATTCAAATTTTTTATTATTGATGATAAAAGAGGTGTTTCATCATAAAACATAGCAATTTTATAGCAATCTATTTGGATAAGAATGACTTGTTTGCACTCAATGTCATTTCATCTCCTAATGTTGCATTGTCCATAGCCATGACAAATTCTACCTCCCTCTAGCATAGGAGATATGGACATCTAAGTTCTAAATACTTACTCTAGTTTAGAAAGTATCATATGGTTACAAGTATGCTCAACCTTTTATCCACATTACCAACATGCTCAGGTTGTTTAGTAGAAAAGCACCATTGAGTACCTTTTAATCTTAGCACTCATAGAGCTAGAGGACCATTGGATGCCATACACACCAATTTGTGTGGTCCCATGCTAGCTAGTTGTGGTGGACATAGGTACTTTCAACTATTTGTTAATGACTGCTCATGAAAGATGTGGGTATATTTCCTATTATTCGATTTAGACGTCACATATTTTCAATGCTTCAAGAAGCTAGGTGTCATATTCGAGTTCGTTACTCAAATAGAGGCAGGAGGAGGGACATACATCCAATAATTTTTCAAGGTTTCTTGCACAAAAATGTATCAAACAACAACCTACTACCACCTACACTCCACAATAGAATAGGGTTTCTAAAATAAGAAATTGTTCTATCATGGAAATGGTTCATGACATGCTCATAGGAGCTAGTCTAGAGTAATAGTATTGGGTATAAGTCTTCTCTACTATGGTGTATCTTTAGAATACAACACCCAAAAAGAAAATTTAAGGGATTACACTTGAAGAAGCTTGGTTTAGAATAAATACTTCAATTGCACATCTCAAAGTCTTTGGAAGTAAGGTATACATGCATGTGCCAAGGAAAAATAGGACCAAATTGGATGTACAAACCATGTCTTGCATATTTCTTGGTTATTATGAAGCATCAAAAACATATCGAATGATAGACCTAATCACCAAGAAAGTGCATATAAGTAGATATGTGTTATTAGACAAAAAATTAAAAAATATATAAAATGCTAAAGATTCTAAGGAGTTTGTAGATGCCATATCTTTTGTTGTGACCATTGAGTCAAATTAGAAACTTCCAAGAGTTGAGGAAGTTCTAGGATTTGAGTCAAATAAGGAAGATCATGAATAAGTTTTAGAAGTTGTTGATGAACCAATAGTAGTTTCTCCTTTAAGAAATAAAAGATACTAAAATAGCTCACTAATACCATCATAGATCCTAAACTTGATTTACCACCGAACCTTCCTTCCACTCAACCACATACTAATAGTAGTATATGATAGGAAGTAAATTTAGGATTCATGGGTTATGTAATGGAGAATTTAGAACCAACTTCAGTTAAATATGCACTAGTTTTTCCATAATGGAAGATAGCCATGAAAATAGAATACATATCTCTAATGAACAATGAAGCATAGGAACCTGGGAAGATAGCCATGAAAATAGAATACATATCTCAAAAACCACATGGGAGAAATAATTTTGGCCTTTGCCCAGAACCTAGGAATTCAATCCAACAGTATGGCAGAGACTCGAGCTCTGTTCCAAAGTTTGATTCTCATGGAAGGGTTGACCATCAATAAACTTATCATCGAAGGAGATTTGTTGACTGTATCAACTGCCTCAAAGGTATAGCTAAGACTCCCTAGTCCCTAGCTTCAATTTTCCAAGAATGCAAGGCTCTAGTTGGCAATTACCCAGAATTAGTCATTAAGCATCAGTACCGGGAAGGAAACAAAGCTACGGACTGGCTAGCTAACAGGGGAGTTGGTGAATCTGACATTCAAGTGTGGAGAGACTCCTTCCCCATTGGCCTAAGGAACGATCCTACAAGTTTCAATGTTTGCACAATGTGAGCTGTTGCCAAGAGGATTGGTATGGTCTGTTGATGCTCTAATGTAACATGTCACAATATCGCAACACTTTTTCTTTCTTCTCTTTTGGCCGTGAAAATGCAACATGTCACGATATCCACGACACTTTTCTCTTTTGGCCGTAAAATGCAACATGTCACGATATCGCGACACTTTTTTCTCCTTTGGCTGTGATGATGCAACATGTCACGATATCATGACACTTTTTCATCCTTTGGCCACGCTGATGCAACTTGTCGCGATATCACGACACTTTTTCTCTTTTGGTCGTGATGATGCAACTTGTCGTGATATCGCAACACTTTTTCTCTTTTGGCCACGACGATGCAACATGTCGCGATATCATGACATTTTTTCTCCTTTGGCCGCAACGATGCAACATGTCGTGATTTCATGACACATTTTCTTTCTTCTCTTTTGGCCATGAAAATGCAACATGTCATGATATCATGACACTTTTTCTTTCTTCTCTTTTGACCGCGAAAATGCAACATGTCGCGATATCGCGACACTTTTTCTCTTTTGGCCGCGACGATGCAACATGTCATGATATCGTGACACTTTTTCTCCTTTGGCCATGACGATGCAACATGTCGTGATATCGTGACACTTTTTCTCCTTTAGCCACGACGATGCAACATGTCACGATATCACGACACTTTTTCTTTCTTCTCTTTTGGCCGCAAAAATGCAACATGTCACGATATCGTGACACTTTTCTCTTTTGGCCGTGAAAATGCAACATGTCACGATATCGCAATACTTTTTCCTCCTTTTGCCGTGTTGATGCAACTTATCACGATATCACGACACTTTTTCTCCTTTGGTCGCGACGATGCAACATGTCGCGATATCGTGACACTTTTTCTCTTTTGGCCGTGATGATGCAACATGTCGTGATATCATGACACTTTTTATCCTTTGGCCATGACGATGCAACATGTCGCGATATCGTGACACTTTTTCTCCTTTGGCCTCGACGATGCAACATGTCACGATATCGTGACACTTTTTCTCCTTTGGCCGCGATGATGCAACATGTCGTGATATTGCGACACTTTTTCTCTTTCGTCCGTGATGATGCAACATGTCATGATATCATGATACTTTTTCTCTTTTGGCCATGATGATGCAACATGTCATGATATCACAACACTTTTTCTCTTTTGGTCGCGATGATGCAACATGTCACGATATCGTGACACATTTTCCTCCTTTGGCCACGACGATGCAACATGTCGCGATATCACGAAACTTTTTCCTCCTTGATTTCTTCCTTTGCTTTGGACCACAAAAATGCAACATGTCATGATATCGTGACACTTTTTTCTCCTTGTGGTGTTTTGTTTTTTCTTTGATATTTAGCATATGGGCCACTTCGGTCTTCTTGGAAAACATGCAAAAAGGTGGGTCCCCAATTTTGGGGTATGTTGTGGAGTAGCCACAACACCTCCAAATGGTGATTTTCTCTATTTAAGTTTTTCTTTCCCTTTTCTTATTAGACTCTGGTCATGTATCCCTTTAGTTAGTTCTTCTAGTTGGTTCCTCTGGGCGCCTCTACCTTAGGTAGCCCTTGCTATTTTTAGGCTTTCTCGTTCTACTGCCACCGTTCTTCCCCTTTACCTCCCTCTTCGAAGTCCCATGGCTAGTTTGTACAAGGTTCAAGGACCTTTCAACACCCTTTCAACCAATCAAAAAAAAATAATGAAGCATAAGATCTTGTTATATGCCAAAGGGAAAGAAGTCCATAAGCTACAAGTGGGTTTTTAAAATCAAATATAAGGTAGATAGATCCATTGATAAATATAAGGTATGACTCATTTCAAAGGTCTATGCATAAAAGAAAGGAATAGATTAAGAAGAGACACTTGGACCTAAAGCAAATATGACCACCATTCTTGCACTATTTGCAATGGTAGCATAGTTTGGTTGGAAAATTTATCAAATAGATGTCAAAAGTAACTTCCTCAATAGTGATATTTAAGAAGAGGTGTATATGACACAAACTAAAGGCTTTGTTGTCAATAGGAAACAACAAAAGGTATATATACTAAAGAAGTCACTATACAAGTTAAATAAAACTCCCAAATCCTAGTCATCAAAATTAATGAGCATCTATTATAGCATGGTTTCACCAAAAATTCCTTTGATGCAAATATCTATATGAAGAAACTCAAATTTGAGATAGTAATTCTTTTGCTCTATGTTGATGATTTGGTCATCACTAGTAGTTCAAAAATATTGGTGGACAATGTAAAAATGACTTGAAAAAGTTATTTGATATGACAAATTTAGGGCTTTTGCACTACTGTCTTGGTTGGAAGTTTGGCAAAGGAAAACTCACATTATAGTCACAGATGCAAAGTATGCCAAGACACTTCTAAAAGAATATAGGATGACAGATTGTAAACTTAAGATGACACCAGTGGAGAAAGGGTTACAATTGTCTAGTTATGATAAATCACCTTAGGTATCTACTATTCTTTATCTTCAGTTGATTGAGAGTCTCATATACTACAAAACACCAAGCCTAATACTAGTTTTGTTGTAGGTTATCTTTCAAGATTCATGCACAAACCTAAGGAAAGTTGAAAAACTACTAAGAGGATATTGCATTATGCCTATGGTACAATAGAATATGGCTTAGAATATAAGAATGGTATTTTTTCCTGCAAGGATACATGGAATTAGATTATGTTGGATATGTATATGACAAGATTTCAACTTTTGGACATGTTTCATCTAGGATATGAATATATATCTTGTATCATAGCAAAAAATTTGTAGTGGAATTTTCATCCATAGAGCCAAAATATTGGGCTACACAAGGAACTATTTGTGAAGTAATATGGTTACAAAGCATATTGTTAGATATGAGTGTGTGCAAAAATTGACTAACCTTGTTGAATTGTGGTAATCAAGGTGTTCTAATATTGGTCAAGAATATAGTATTGTATGCAATGACAAATAATATTGAAGACCAATGTCATTTTATTTGAGAACAAATTTAGAATCACCAAATACAACTCAAGTACATTCCCATAAGAGATCAACTTGTAGATATTTTCACAAAGGCACTTGCACGTGTCAAATTTGAATTGTTTTGCAATTCTCTTTGTATACCAAATAATGTAATAAGGGGGGATGTTAGATAATTATTACATTATTTACATAATATTTAAAAATATAGAATACAAAGAGACATGTTGGTCTCTAAATCACCAAGAGTCTCTTAGGAAACCAAGAGACATCTTAATGTATATATTTATAAAGCTAAATGCTTTGAAATATTGAATAAATATCTTCATTTTTTGGTGCTTGATCCATCAAAATTAAATTCGAGGAGACTAGATCATGCACATAAGTGGTAAGAGATCAAACAATCAAGCCAAAGGGATAAATAGATTTAATATAGAATCAAATATTCTCTTGTTATAATTGCTCTAAGAAAAGTATAATTTTAGGTTTAGAATTTTTGGGTATTAATTCCATTATATTTTATTTTTTGTGGTCCTCTTTATGTAAATTGCTTTGTGGCTCAATTTTTTCTTTAGAATCCTTTACAATTAGATGGAGGACTAGTCAATACCATTTTTTTGACCAAAAATTCATGTTATACATGGATGGTAGATAGTACAACAATACATCTTATTATCTAGGATGGTTAGGCAAGTTTTCTAGTACAATTAGGGGAAGGTTGTCATGGATTTGCTATAGGTTTACTTTTTTACTTTTAAAGTTATTTAGACATTTTTATGGATGTAGTAGTAAAGGTCATTGTGGCCACTAGATTTTCATTTTTCCAATAGTCCAATAAATTTATTGAGATGGTTGATTGGGTTGAACTAGAGGTCACTACTACCATGGATACTACCACTAATTTTATAAGCATATGGTAAAATAAACATTCATCAAACTATTAAATTAGGAAAAGGTAAAAATAATTTAGGGAAAACACCTTGATATGTTAGTTAAAAAATTCATTATTTTCTCCATTATTTTGCATAACAACATAAATTTTATCATTTTATCCTTACAATACTACCTTAATAGTTAGTAAGATAGGACAAGTATCCATTTTATGCACTCCATAAAGTAGGACATGCAATTTTATTCTATCCATAAGGAATCCATGGATTAGATGTGTCTTCATACATCTAAAATAAAATATGGTCAATGCTTTCTCCAAGTCATTATACTTTCTTTTAGCTTGTATGGTATCTATTTGAGTGGCTAAGGAACTTATATTTTAGTCTTTCTTATAGATTTATTATCTTCACGTTTGTCATTGCTATGGTACTTTTTTTGTAGCTTTTATGAGTTATGGTTTCTTTATATTCTTAAGGATCTATAATATGTTCTATATACTTCACATATATCCTCAATGTTAAACCCAACAATGTCAAGTTGCTCTCTTAGGTCCAAAATCTCTTCATGATTATCCTACATTATCTTCAAGAAAAATCTTAATAACATCATTATCCATCTTACAATTTTTTGAGTTTACTGATTATACTAGAACCTTTCCACATATTCTTTTAGTGTTTCATATTTTCTCTAGTTCATATAGAAAATATTATCTCTAGTATTCTTTACTTTATAAAGTTATTGATACTTTTTCAAAAACTTGTTTTGAATCTCTTTTCATATTTTAATGGAATTTCCTTCCATCCCATGAGCCAACTTAATAAATGACTCTCAATTTAGCAAGAAGTAACTTTAACTTCTATGCATCAATATTACAGTTATATTTTTAATAAAGCACACCAAATGAACACAAACTCCAATAGTTCAAAACATAGTGCTACCTATTGAGCTCTGGTGATTTTTTCCTTTGAACTAGGGTTTTTGGAACCTCGAAAAATCTTGGGCATCAACTGGATTGCAAAAGTGCCTTCATGGTATGGTGGATCTGAAGGCTATATCGGTGCCCCAGGAGGGTCCAATGGGGACTTCTCTGGCTCCTTTTCCAGGGAGTACCAGCTCATACGCAGATTTGTTTAAAGAAAATTCTCCTCCAAAGAATGATGAAGCTCAAAAAATGGCATACAAAACGCTCTTCTCGGCTGCTGGGAATAGGTCGATAGCACATCGTGTGAATGGATGTTTGCCGTAGGCCAAAACTAGGCCAAAAATTAACATCGAGCCAAGTATGGTTGAAGAATTAGTCATTTACAAAGCTAATCACGATTTAATCTGCAAGTTCATGGGTATACGTCCTTCCCTAATTTTTTTGCACTCTTGGATCCGCCAAAACTGGGAGCCTCACGATGAGTATTCATTGTGGTTTATTATCAATGGATATTTTATTGTTAGCTTTTCGTCTTTGGCCTATAGAAATAAGGCTTTCGAGTTAGAGAAGAAAAATCATGACCCGATAGGGCTATTTGTTCAACCATGGAGCGTGGGATTCGATCCCCGAGTTGAACCTACTGCTGTCCCAGTATGGATCCGACTATATGCTCTTCCAATGGAATTCTGGAGTGAGCAGGTGTTGGCAAGGATTGGCAATTCTATTGGAAGACATCTGGGTGTTGCCAGAGACACAATTGAAGGGAGCATGGCGATGTATGCAAGAATATGTGTGGAGATGGATCTCAGCCAGCCTTTGCCAGCAGAGATGGAAATTGAATTGGCAGGATTCTCCTAGATTCAATAACTGGACTATGAGGCCCTACCCTTTAGATGTAGGGTTTATCACAAACATGGACATTTGGCCTATTTTTGCCCTAATAATATGAATGCTAAAATGGAGGTCCCTTTAAGAATGCTAAACCTGCCTAAAGAGGATAAGGCAACACTTAATAAAGATTCTAATAGCAACGTTTAGGGTCAGGAAGCTCAGAGAGAGGGTTTTGAACAGCCCAGAAGAAAAATACGAACAAAGAAAAAAGCGGGAAAGGAGCAATCCCATCTCAGACCTACCAATAGGTATGATATATTTAAGTCATTGGTTGATTAAGAACAATTTATGGAATGCATGGGGGGTAATAAGGATACTTATAATATTCCCGAGCAACTCCCTCTCTCATCTCCTCTCGTCATACAACAGGTAGTTGAACTTTGTGAGGTATCACAGCCAGTGTGTTCAGGGGCTTTAGTAGTGCATAACCAAGAGCAGATAGTATCTCAGAATGTCAGCATGGGAATACCATAGAAAAACATGGAAAGGCCAACTTTGGGGATAACCCAGGTAGAAAAAAGATCAAAAAATAGCAATTCTCAAGGAGTCGATAGAAGATCCAATAAGGAGTTGCTAACAGTCCAAGGAGACAAATTGATCACGAGAGGATCGATGAGGACAATAGACTCTTATTGCTCCCAGGGTAACCAATGATTATACAATCATGGAATGTGAGGGGTTTAAACAATATAACCCATCAATCTGCTATTCGAAGACTTTTAGAGAATCGTAATACTAATTTTTTGCTTTTACAAGAGACTAAGATGTCATTAGATCTTATGTCCAAAACAGTCAATAGAATTTGGAGGGGTGCTGGTCATATGGATGTGGCTGCCCAAGGTGCCTCAGGGGGGATTGTTACTCTGTGGAACTCTCTTGAATGTTCTACAATAGAACATCTTGCCTGGAGGGGTGTTCTCACTTCTCTTTTTAGGAATAATGTCACTGCGAAACATGTTCTAATCACAAATTTTTATGGGTCTCAAAACCTAGATGGTCAGAGAAGGCTGTGCATAACATGCAAACCTCAAGGGAATATCTAGACTGGATTATAGCGGGGGACTTTAACGTTAAATTATCTTCTAGAGACCAAGAAGGGGGAACACCATTTTTGGACCCAAGGGACCGTTTCATGATTGCCCAAGTCCAGGCTTTGCACTTAGTAGACATTAAATGTCCTGGCATTAACTACACTTGGACTAATAAAATGCGGGAGCCACATAGCAGGAAGGTTAAGCTAGATCATTTTCTGGTTTCTGAGGAGGCGTTTGTAAAATGGAATATAAATTTTTAGATTTTAGAAGGCCCAGTTTCAGATCACTGTCCCATTCTATTGGAATGCGGGACTAGGATGGGGCAACATCACAAACCTTTCATATTT
This sequence comes from Wollemia nobilis, assembly GCA_028583015.1. Classification (NCBI taxonomy): domain Eukaryota; kingdom Viridiplantae; phylum Streptophyta; class Pinopsida; order Araucariales; family Araucariaceae; genus Wollemia; species Wollemia nobilis. The sequence goes on from JAQPPZ010002590.1 coordinate 585,785, forward strand.
GAGAATTTTTGGCTTTAGAAAGAAAAACTTCGAGAGAAAATTCCATAGTGGTGGGAAGAAGGCCGCCTAGCTTATGGGAGAGCAATGTTCAGAATCCACAAAAAACTTTAATATGTCAAAACTCAGTTGAAGTATTGGAGGCGTGCTAATAAAACAGACTTCCAGGCCCAAAGAGCTCCATTGGTGGCCAGATGGGATGAGGTCCAAAATTAGTTTAGAGAAGGAGTAATTACAGACCAGCTCAAAGTTGAGGATGATGCCTTGCATACAGCGGTTGAGGACATTGACAACTAGGAGGAGACCTATTGGAAGCAGAGAGCAAGAACCACCTGGTTATTAGAAGGGGACAAAAATACAAAATTCTTTCATCGGACTACTTGTGCTCGAAGACAGATGAATAAGATGAAGGCCCTTCAAGATGAGAATGGTCATTCCTTTGATGCACTTCCAGGTATACATTCCCATGCTATGGATTATTTTTCTAAGCTTTTTAAGGAAAGTGTGGTACAAGATGTAGAGGCCCAAAATGAAGTTATTTCTATCATACTTGCTGTTATTTTTGAGGATGAAAATCAGGCCCTCCTCAAACCCATTGATAGAGATGAATTGAAAACTGTGGTCTTTGGAATGAGCACTGGTAAAACTCTAGGTCCATACGGCTTCCCAATTGAGTTTTTTCAGGATTTTTGGGACTACTTAGAGGACTATCTAATGGTTGTTGTACAAGAGTCTAGAGAAAATAAGAGAATGCTTAAAGATATAAACCACACTTTCATTACCTTAATTCCAAAATGGGAGGAGGGGGTTCATATTTTAGATTATAGGCCTACTGCCTTATGTAATGTGTTGTACAAAATAATCACAAAGGTAATGGCTAAGCGCCTAAAACCTCTTCTTCACAACATTGTCTCCTCTGAGCAAGGGGGTTTTGTTGAAGGATGACAGATTCTAGATGGGGTGGTTGTGGCCCAAGAAGCAATCCATTCAATGCACACTTCTGGTAATAAAGGGATGTTCATAAAATTGGACATGTCAAAGGCTTATGACAGGGTTGAATGGAGTTTCCTGGCTAAAATGATGGCAGCCTTTGGTTTCTCTCAGGACTAGATAGAGTGGGTCATGAGCTGTGTCTCTACCCCGACTTACTCTGTGCTAATCAAGGGCCTTCCTTCGCAACCATTTGGAGCTACTCGGGGACTACGCCAGGGGGATCCATGTTCTCCTTATCTTTTTCTCATTTTGGTTGAAGGTCTTGGCAGACTTTTCTTGAGAAGATAGCAAGGTAGATTATTGGGTATCAGGGTGGGTGACGAAGTTTTAACGCACTTATAGTTTGTGGATGACATTGGTTTGGTGGGAGTGGCCAGCTTCAAGGAAGCAAGAATGATTAGGGATACTCTTAATGTCTATCTCAGGGCTACTTAACAGGTCATTATTGACAAGAAATCCAAAGTAGTTTTTTTTAATCTAGAGTAAAGGCTTCAGAATAAAATTTTAGAAATCCTGGGATTCACAAGGACTTATCTCCTAGTGGTTTACTTGGGGGTCCCCTTGCACTTTAAGAATCTAAAATTAGACACATGGAGGAATCTACTGGAGTGTATCAAGGACAGAATTAATCACTGGTCTCACAAGTGGTTAAGTTATGATGGTAGATTAACATTCTTATAGTCATTCATTCAAGCCATGCCAATTTACAAATTCTCTATCCTGGCTGCCCCGATTACAATATGGAAAGAGTTGGATAGGATGGATATGGGAAGGAGCAAAGGGAGAGAGAAAGTGGGCCTTAGTGGGCTGGGACAAAGTTATCCAATCCAATGTTAAAGGAGGTCTGGGTTTGAGAAAATCTAAGCTGAATAATAAAGCTTTGGGTCAGGAAAGTCATCCTGGAGATGGATCTCCCAACCCACCTCCCTCTTTAGTAGAATCCTAACTAGAAAATACCTGGGATAGGCCAACCCAATCGATGTTGCTCACATCCCCTTGGATGGTACTAGGTCCCTTGTTTGGCAGGATCTCAAGTTAGGGTCTCAGGTTGTTAAAGACCGCTTATTTTGGAAAGTGGGAAGAGGGGAGAAGGCTCGTTTCTGGATAGATTCTTGGGATCAGTTCCCACCCATCATTGCTAAATTTCTAGAATTATAGCCAATAAAAGCAGCCATTGAAGCCAAGGGATGGATCCATATTAAAATTTATTTCACAACTACTCAGTTGGGGGAGTGTAATTTTAAGCAGTTCAAGAAGTTGGATGAGTGGCCCATTTCAATCCCTCCGGATTTGCTTCCCATCATGACTAAAATTTTGATAGAAAGATTTATTACAGGGGGAGACGTTGAGGATGAATTAGCCTGGGGCTTTGGGAGTCTTGGCATCTTTACAGTAAAGTACAGATATGATAGCATTCTCCTAGAGCCCCTCCTCATACTTTTTAGGTTGAGGATTGGAGGAAAATCTGGCACTCTAAAGGCTGGTCGAAAGTTAACTTTTTTGCCTGGCAGTGCATGCACAATGGAATCCTCACTTTTGATAATCTCAGATCAAAAGGTATCATCGGCCCTTATCAATGTGTACTATGCTACAAGAGCGAGGAAACTGCTGACCATTTGCTGTTTGGTTGCCCTTTCACCCGACATATTTGGCTGCATTGGTTTGATTACTTTAAAATTCAAGTGGTGACCTGAATCGGATGAATATATGGGAAAAATGGTAGAAAGGTAGATTCAAATCTAAAGCTCTTCATTTTGGTTGGGAGCTCGGTTTAAGCTTTATCTGGTGGCAAGTATGGCTAGAAAGAAATGCCAAAATTTTTAGAGAAACTTTTACTGCTCTAGACGGGGTTTGGTAGACCATTTGGAGCAAGGTTACCAAAACTGTGGCTGTTCATGCTTAGGAGGAAGCTCAAATTGACATTGGAGCTATGGAAGAACACGTTGAACTGCAAGAGGGACAGGACAAAAATTGTTGGAAACCTCCCCCTGAAGGTTGGATTAAAATCAATACTGATGGAGCTGCAAAATGCAATCCGGGTAGAGCCAAAATTGGAGTGGTGTTCCAAAACCATTATGGCACTGTGCTCTATTGGGAATTGCAAGGCCTGGGAAGAACCACTAATAATGAAGCCAAAGCCATTGCCATAAAGTCTATTTTTGTTTGGGCAATGAAACATGGCCACCGCAGGATTATTCTTGAATCAAACTCACAAATAATGGTTGCAGCTCTAGACTGCATGAGGAACTTTGATCTGAAAGCTTGGAGGCTGAGGGCTCTTGTTACCCAAATTAAATAATTATGGAAGGAATTGGAGGACGTGATCCTAGTTTATGTGAGTAGATATTTGAACAAAGCGGCTGAATTTCTAGGTAAAATGGGTGCAGAAAAGAAGGTTGGAGTTCAGTTGCACAGTGACATGGATATTGAGGATGAGGTGATTAGACAGGGTTTGGAAAGGTCCTTGAGCCAATGATCAAAGAAAAATAAAAGGGAGGAAATTTATCGTGATATCACGACATGTTGCGTCGTCGCGGTCACTAGAGGAAAGTTGTCGCGATATCGCGACATGTTGCGTCGTCACGATAACTAGAGGAAAGTTGTCACAATATTGTGACATGTTGCACCATCGCAGTCACTGGAGGAAAGTTGTCATGATATCATGACATGTTGCGCTATCACGGTCACTGGAGGAAAGTTGTCGCGATATCACAACATGTTGCACCATCGCGATCACTGGAGGAAAGTTATCACGATATCACGACATGTTGCATCATCACGGTCACTGGAGGAAAGTTGTCACAAAATCGTGACATGTTGTGTCATCACGGTCACTGGAGGAAAGTTGTCGTGATATCGCAACATGTTGCGTCATTGCGATCAAGGGCAGAAAGTTGTCACAATTTTGCGACATGTCACTTCGTCGCGACCAAGGGAGGAAAGTTGTCACGATTTCATGACATGTCACTTCATCGCGGCCTAGGGTGGAAAGTTGTCGCGATATCACGACATGTTGCTTCGTCACAGCCAGGGGTGGAAAGTTGTCACGATATTGTGACATGTTGCTTCATCGCAGCCAGGGGTGGAAAGTTGTCATGATATCGCGACATGTTGCTTCATCGTGGCCAAGGGTGGAAAGTTGTTGTGATATCGTGACATGTTGCTTCGTCGTGGCCAAGGGTGGAAAGTTGTCATGATATCATGACATGTTGCTTCGTCACGACCAAGGGAGGAAAGGTGTCATGATATCGTGACATGTTGCATTTTCGCGGCCAAGGGAGAAAAGGTGTCGCGATATCGCAACATGTTGCATTTTCGTGGCCAAGAGAGAAAAGGTGTCGCGATATCGCGACATGTTGCATTTTCATGGCCAAAGGAGAAAAGGTGTCGTGATATCATGACATGTTGCATTTTTGCGGCCAAGAGAGAAATGGTGTCGCGATATCGCAACATGTTGCATTTTTGCGGCCAAAGGAGATAAGGTATCATGATATCGTGACATGTTGCATTTTTGCAACCAAAGGAGAAATGGTGTCGCTATATCGTGACATGTTGCATTTTCACGGACAAAGGAGAAAAGGTGTCACGATATCACGACATGTTTCTTCATCACGGTCGAGAGAGAAAAAGTGTCACGATATCGTGACATGTTGCACTTTCGTGCCCAAAGGAGAAAAGTGTCGCAATATCGTGACTTGTTGAATTTTCACGGCCAAAGAAGGAAAATGTCATGATATCGCGACATGTTTTTTTATGGCCAAAGGGGAAAGGTGTCGCGATATCATGACATGTTGCATGTTCGCGGCCTAAGAAGAAGAATAGTGTCACGATTTCGTGACAAGCTGCATCAACTGTCCATGCCAACCCCCTTGCTAGCTAGTTAATGGTTCAGGAGATTTTGCTCCATTGCAAGTATTCTTCTACTATTGTATGCATGTGTTCTCTCTGAATTCGGTTGGGAAGAGTCTCTTCCCATATTGTAATTGATCTTTGTTTTAATACAAGTTTTTTCAAATTTTTCAAAAAAATAAAGCACACCAAATTTATGTAGGAAGTATCCATATTCTCTCTCATAAGTACATTGAAGAGATGCAGTATGGAAGGAAATATGTTTCATGATGGCTTTTGCTTGAGGAGCCTCAATAGTAAATTCTAAGGATACTTGTTCTTTATCATTAGAAGATCCTACACTAGTCACCATTTTAAAGACCTCAATAGGTTCTAGCAAATAATTATATACACCTATTGTTAATTCATTTTCTTCTATTTCTCTTACTTCTATCATGTTAGGAATGAATATTCCCATTGACTTATCATATATTGGTATACATGTCAATATATTTATATTCCTCATGATAATAATATAAAATAAAATAAAAAACTATAATATAATAATGATATGGATTACTATTGTGCCTCAAAACTACCTTACAATATACAATTTTCAAGGACCATGAAATAGTGGAATCAAACAATAAATGCCTTACAAAACCCTCTAAAATATTTCTAACATATAGGTCATTTGGATTAGGATAAATTCACTTGTAGAAGGTGTCAATTGGATCAAGATTAATTCAATTGCAACTGGATCCTATTAGCTTGCAAGAATGAACCACTTAGGGACAATGAGTGATTCATTAGAAAAAGGGAGCACTTGATAAATAGTAGAGGGGTAAAACTAAAGGAACAAATGGCAAGGATAATATTTTATCATGTAGTTATAAATTAAGTCATTTTAGAACCCTTTAAAGACTTCTAGAGGCATGTAACATTTGGTGGAGCATTTTTCTAAAGATGCACCTAAGTATTTACTTTTACTAGGAGTAATTGTTTCTCACTCTAAGTAACTCAAGGGTAAAATCCAACTATAGATAGGATCCTAGGGCTTCATTGTATTCATATTTTTGCCATTATAGTATAGAGCTAGAATATATGAGACCTACATTATACTTTGATCTCATAAGATTATTGAAAATTGGCAAGTCCTTAGGCAATCCATCAATGGAACTACCCTCCTGATTTTCCAAGTGCATGATGATTGAGGCATTTACCTTTTTCCCATCTTGTCATTTTCTTAAACAATTTTATATTTAATAAATGGAAGAGAATTTTTTTATTTAAATTCTCATGTGTTGATTGATCATTTACAGTCCCTCACTATGGTTAAAATCCATAATACAATTAAATCACTTGCACCCTATATTTTATGCATGTTTATTTTTGCACTTCATTTTTCGTGCAATTAGTGTAGGTTAGGATAGGATTATTTCTATAGGGAGAGTGTATATTTGACCTCAATTTGAAATTTTGGAGGATCCATTGTCATTTACTTCAAACTTTTTTGAATCTATAATTGTGATGCAACACTAAAAGAGAAGTACGAACAATTCCCCAATTCACTAGTTACCAAAAAATGGGTTATACTATATGTAAATCAATTGCCTACAATATGTTTCTATAGTTGGATTTCCACCTTTAGATTTATATTTCTATTATTTTAAGAACCACTTTCCTAATAAACTTCAATGACTCACATTTATTAACAAGCCTTTATTAAACATCAAGCATAGTGCATAGGTTCCAAGGTATCATATTACATGTACTTTATAGACCTCTCAATTTATCATCACTTAACTAAACGTTCAAATAATATTTTAAAAAATGACCATAGTCAAGAATATTATAAATTTGTGATTATTGGTGGGGAACAATGAGTTTCACACTATAATCTATGGTTCTAATTCCATGGGTGAACCTTCACATTTTGACCAAATGGCATGATATCAATTGATTAAATTTCTCAAGTTTTAAAGAGGAGACCTAGGTTTGAATCTTTTAAATCAATACATGTATATTTTCCAATCTATTATAATACCACTATATGGTAATGAAGTAATACAAGTGGGGTTTATTTCAATCCCATATAACCAATTTAAATGTAATCATAGTTAATCCTTATCATTTGAAAGGAAATTACAAACCAAATTAAATAAATGAATTTATAATTGCTAGAAAAGTAAATCATACTCTTGCAAGAAATTATATCATGCATTTATAGAAAAAGTAAACCACGCTTTGATATAAATTAAATCACACATTTATTGGAAAGTGGATCACACACTTCAATAGAAAAGTAAATTTTAGAAATGAAAGATAACTTAAATTGTAATGTTAAATTTTATTACAATGCCAACTTATAATTGTAGAAAGAAAATGTAGCTAAACTATGAAATAAGAAATTCAAAAAGGTGGTTCCAATTTGTTTTTATTATCTAGGATTATTAGGTAGGGTTTCCAATACAATTAGGGGAAGGTTATGCATGGATTTTCTAAGGGTATAAATGTTATTTTCAGGTCCTTCAAGTTGTGGGTCTTTCCATAGGGGTATTAATAAAATTCATTGTGGTTACTGGACATTCATTTTTCCATTAGGCCAATAAGGTTATTATGATGGTTTATTGGGTTGAACTAGAGGTCACGACTACCATGGGAACTATCCCTAATTTTAAAAGAATAAGGAAAATGGATAATTTATCAAACTATTAATCTTGAGAAGGTAAAAATATTATAGGAAAAATACCTTGATATAGTGCTTGAAAAATCCATCATTGTTTACCATTTTTTTGCATAAAAAAACAAACTTATCGTATTCTCCTTGCATTACTAAATTAATAATCAATGAGATAGGACAAGCATCCATTTTATGAAATCCATAAAATGGGGTGTAAAATTTTGTTCTATTCATAGGGCACATGGATTATTTGTGTCTTCATGAGTCTCAAATAAAATATGGTTAATGATTTCTCAAACTCATTCTACTTTCTTTTAGCTTGCATGGTATATATTTTAGTGCCTAAAGAAAATAAGATGTCATATTTTAGTCCTTATAAACTTATTATATTCACTATTCTCACTCCTACAGTCCTTCGTGTGGTAGCTTTTCTTGAGTTCGTATTTCTTTCTTTTCTTAAGGATCTAGAATATTTTCTACATACTTCACATATATCCTCAAATTTAAACTGAGTAATATCTTATTTCTCTCTTAGATAAAAAATCTTTCTATAGTTATCATTCTCACCTAAGTGATTTATTTTTCTCTAAAAACCTTAAGAAGTCCCTCAAAATTATCAAGTGCAAGTTTGGTCTTCTCTCCCCTTATTTGCTTTTTTCCTAGTTTTGCCAAATTTGTGGTCATCTAGTATGAGGTACAAATTCAAAAAATTAGGGTTTTCTCTTAGAAAACCTAATTTTTGGGCCAACCTCTAGGACATCAGCCCTCCCATAGGTTTTTCCCTTTTTTTTCCTATCCTTTTGCCCTCTAAATCCTCTTATAAATAGAAGGATTGGATTCTCTTAAAAAAAAAAAAATTGCTAATAAGTTTTTCCAAGCAATTTTGACAAACTCACCTAGCAAGATCAAGTTTTAAAAACCATCAAGTGTCTTCAAGTTTTTTTCTACTACTTTGCTTTTGTGATTTGCTACTCTTGGTGGATAAGTGTTGGAGACTTAAGGATGAGTCTACCATTTGTGGAGGTCTTCATTTTTTGGTTTTTCTTTTGTTGCCACTAGGTTCCTTCTTGCATTTTTAGTTTTCTTAGATTATTAATTGTCCATTTTGTGTTTAGTTTTGCATTGATAGATCATTTTAGCTTATCTATCATGAATTTGTGCCTCATCCATACAGGGCACAAATTTGGAAGAGCTAAATTTGTGGTCATCTCTTTTGGGGTATGTTTTTGGATTCTTTAGGTTTGGGGGAAAAAATTAACTCCCAAATCCTTAGTCTACTTTTGAATGTTTCGTCTAGGTCATTATATCATTGTTTTAACTCCATTTTCACACTGTTTCATTTTGTTGCATCTTGTCATGTTCACTTCCAAAAGGGTCAAAAATCACTTCTATTTTCGAATGGTTAGTTAAAAGGACCAAGGGGATTGATTTTTGTGCCTTCAAGCTCAATCACATGGTGGCCTAAGTAGGCCCCCAAAGATTGATCAATTTTACTAGTGTTTGTGAAGCTTCTGCAAGTTGTGAAGTTGTTGGATATAGCTGGATGCAAGTTAAAATCTAGGGTCAAACACGAGATCAAGTAACTACCCTAAGTAAACTTATTAGGTTATTTTTTGTTTATTTATAATCTATTTTTATTTTATATTTAGCGCATAATAAAATACAATAAAAAGTAAAAGAAAATTATTTAACTTTATTTTAGGTTTTTTAAAAATAAAAAGCATATAATTTGCACTTGAGGTTAAATATGTTTGTGCATTCTCTTAAAACCTTGCTAAAAATAAAAATATTTATTTACTTGCAAGTTAGGGTTTTAGTCCTCTTTGAAAATTAAAAATTATCCAAGGGTTAGCTTCTTGTTTGATTGCATCATTGTTTTCCTTGCATTGTCCTTAATTATTCATAGCTTAGATCTTAAAAAAACCAAACATAGGTCTCAATATACACATAAAACACACCATCCTAGAATTGGAGTGAGTCCTTAAATCATTCTTGGTGAACCATTTGATCCTCCTAGATCCCTAGTGTAGAGGACAAATATACCCCCATGATCACTTTGGCTCCTAGAGAACCTAATCGAGAATCATATGCGGTATGGTAGTTTTCCCCCCTCTACACAAACATATGTGCTTTTCAAATAAACACATCAAAAATTTCCACCCTAGACTTGGAGCGAGTCCTTAAACCATTCCTAGTATACTCTTTAATCCTCTAGATCCCAAGTATAGAGAAATATAATATACCTTGTGGTCACCTTGGCTTCTAGTAGATCTAGCTGAGAATCATACATGGTAGGGTAGTTTTCCCCTCTCTACATATTTTGTGAACCCAATGTGAAGGCACATCTTTAGTGGCAAAATTAGGAAGCCTCTTCCTTTTGTTTTTATTTTTGAAAAATTTAAGCAAGACCATTAAATTTTTTTGCTTAGAATTAAAAAACATTAAAAACATTTTTAAAATGCCTTTGTGTGTCTTTTGATAGTTTTTAGACTCATTTTCTACTCTATCATTTCTCGTTCTCCTAATGGATATTTCCTTTGGATTAAGAGGAGGATTTTAGAATCTAGTGAAATTCTTTAAGAAGATGACCAAATTAATAGAGAAAATCCTAATCTAGAAGAGGAAGAAATTGTAGAAACTAGTGATGATCTTGATCCTACTGTGGGGTCAAATGGACACCTCACCTTTAAATCATTTGATCATATCTGAAGTTTCATGAAACATCATAAGGATTCTTTGATTAAGACCATGGATGAAGAAGACCAACTCCAAGAGGTTGATACGTATCATCATCAAGCCATTCCTCTTCAAAATATTTGAGTGAATGCTTTGTTTGAATCTTCATATAATGTTAATCCATTTCATAAACCAACATATTCTACTACTGTAACCACCAACATTGGAATAATTCCACAAGTTCCTCCAACTATAAGCGCATCTAAAAATTATGCTCAATTTCCTCCTCATTCTACTAATCTCAAAACTCATTATTCTATTCCACAAAAAGTTAGTTATCCTCCATAACAAGATATCACAAATCATAATAGTATTAATACCTCCAATATTAGCCAATTTCCCTTTCAACAACCTACCTATAACCCTCCCCTAAGGAATATAGGGGCATTACACAACAACAATATTGATATACAAAGCTTGACAAGTGTAGTGAAATAATTTGTGTCAAGAATGGATATGCTTCAACCTCCAAGTTTCACTTATGACTATAAGGAACTGTGTAATCAGACCTTAGACCCTATTGTTACCTCTAGGCCCTACCCTAAACATTTTTTAATATTATTTTTACCTCTTTATAAGGGAACAAAGGACCTAATTGAACATTTAAGGTTGTTTAAGACAACATGCCATGATATAATATATGATGACTTTTTATTAATAAATACATTTCCTAAGAGCCTTAGTGGTATGGCATTGAAATGGTATTATCAACTTCCTAATCATTATTTGAGAAATTTTGAGGAGACAACAAAATTATTTTTTCAAAAATTTGGAGCTTATGTTGAGAAAAGTGTGACTACGAAAATGTTTATCTATTGAAGCAAGGGAAAGACAAAAGTTTATCAAAATTATTTTATCATTGGAGAATTTTATTTGGATGATTAAGATACACCTTGCCTCCTTGTCACATGCTAGAGATATTTATTGGAAATTTACAAGAGAAAATATCATATGATTTGGAAACTACAACTATTACCTATTTTACATAAGCAATAGATCTGGCAAGAAGGGTAGAGCAAGCCCTTATTTAAAGAGGATAACTTAAACCAAGGAAAGACGAATATAGGACCACGAAAACCCAATATAAGAACAAGCATGTACTTGGTGATGGGGTAATGTGTTGGAATATATTACATTATTTGGTACATGCTAATGTACCATCTTGGGTACATATATATATTAGGAGAGTGTCTTAGATTAGGTATTAATTATTTACTTTATGTAATAAATAAATGCACAAGTATTATTAGAATGTGCAATGATGTAAATGTGCATGTTTTCCATGTGTACATGAGTCTAGAATAGGAATATAGTGAGTCATAGGAAGATGGAAGACCAAGAGTCATATGCCATTATATATTTGCATTTGTAGAAGTTATATAAGAGAGAGATAAAGGAAGAGAGATTTCAAGATTACAATAGAGTAGAGTAGTGCTCAAGTTAGATACAATGTAGAGCATGAATGAAGAATGAAGTATTTGAGGTCTCCATATTTTGTATGAAGATCTTATTTTCATTATTTTTAATTAATGTCTATTTTATGAGTATTTTTAGAAGTTTATCATGCTATTTACATGCTTAAAATATTACCATTTTCATATAATTAATATTACATGCTCATTTTATACCTTGTGGTCACATTTCCTTAAGTATATAGCATCAAAGGCTAACATAATTGATAGTATACATATCAATAATGTTTTTAATACCTTACAAAATATGGTGCTTATCAAACCTCAAAAAACCCCACCAAGAAACTTCATGGGACTCAACCAACCTATTTTGTCAGTCCTAAAACAACTCTTGGAATCTAACATGATTGAGTTTCTTCCCATAAGGTAACCTGGTACCATGACTGATTGGTATAATCTTGGTCAACATTGTGAGTATCGTAGAGTGGAGGAGAACATGATACATTCATGTAAGAGGTTGAAACATGTGGTTCATTATTCAATCGATGTAGTTCATTTTGTTATAGAGGATTCTCAACCTACTCCTAACTGCTATCCTCCAATAAACAACCAATCTCATACACAACAAGCATCCATAAAATAATCAAGACATGGGGATTTTCTAAAATCCCCTATCTAATCATGGCAAATAGGTAGCTAATACAGTTTCATATCAAAATTTTCCATCTTCCTATAATAATATGGTTGGTATGATAGCAACAACTACAAGGCAACAAGCTCAAGCTCAATTGAATCAACAATCTTAGTAGGAGATATGTTCTACATCAAACCAACCTTCTAAACCACCCTTAGTTTTGAAGAGTACCCAAAAAAGGAGCACAAAAGTAGAAAATCCAACCTTAGTGTTAAATCCACAACTAAAATTCTCCTTTGACATTCAACAATAGTTAAGTAACACACCAGCCAAGATTTCCTTCTTAGAGATTTTGTAAAGTTCTCATATTCATAGGGAAGCCCTATTAAAGATTCTAAGTCAACTTCTCTCCTACAAGATCTTCCCCATAGCAACCTAGTTAATATTGTAGGTTCCCTTGGGATTAATCAAATATATTTTTATGATGATGATCTTCTTCCCTAAAATTTGCAAGGGGATTCTCCCCTTTACATAACCACATATCTTGGGGATAATTTTATCAAGAGAATCTTGGTTGACAATGGTTCCTCCCTGAATATATGCACTTATATTTTTTTCTAAAATCTTGGATTAAATGAGGATTAGCTAACGAAATATGATATCATCAGTAAAGCTTTCAAAAATGAGTCCTACGAGGCCTATGACATTATATCCCTCCCCCATAGGTTTGGACCTAGGATCTTAGATACCTTGTTTTATGTGATACCTTGCCCTCCATATTTTAAAATCCTTCTTGGACACCCTTGGATTCATGGGATGAGGATTGTTCCTTCTACTCTTTATCAATATTTGAAGTTCTAATTCAAAGATCAACTTATCACCATTTTGGGTAACCCTCATCCATTCCAATATTATTCAATGGTTCAACAAACTCAATCTAGTCTCAATTTATGTCCATAAGTATCCTCATCTCACATCACCAATCAACTTGAAAAATTATAAATAAGTAAGGAACAAATGACAGGTCAATCCTTTTCTTCAAGAGCCTCTTCTAAATTTAACCAAGTTGCCACCTTCACCTCAGACTATGGGTTTGCCTCATAAGAAGGGTGAAGTAGTACACATTGGTATGTGTGCGTTTATCTACACTAGTATATCCCTCAAAGAAAAAATTCATGGTAGTAATCCTCTTCCTGTAGAGTGGTATTTTACCCACAATTATTACCTACTTCTTAAGTAGATCCTATCTATTATAGGATATCTACATAAAGGTTTAGGGTCACAACTAAAATGTATTCAATAACCTTTGGAATTTAAATTTTAGCCTAGGAGATGCATCATAGGCTACATTCCCAATAAAAACCAACCTTTACCAACTAATTATGATCACCTCATTACTTATGCTAAATTTTTGGATCATTAGGGTTTAGAGTGGGATGATGAGGATGAGGGGTCTACTTCTCTCTCTTTGATTTGCAATGTGATAACTTTCATGCACCCTAATTTAGTTGTGACCCTAGGGGAGTATGTTGAAGAGGATACTCTTTGTGACATGGATCATGAAGATATCCTATGAAATAGCTTGTTCTTTGATAGGTCAAACCCTTATGTTGTGCATGTTGAGTCTTCTATTTTTCAAGGGGATTATATCCCTATGTCTCCTAAGGACCTTGAGCAACTAAGAGTTATTCCTACCCCACCTCCTTATGAGGATGAATATCACATTCTCATTGAGGATACCACAAATATTAATATAGCTTTTGAGGAGAGCCTTAGAATCCTTAAGTTAGGCAAAGTCTTGTCCATGGATGGACAAGAGCAATTAACCAATTTGTTGAAGGAATTTTATGATATTTTTGCTTGGTCATATGTCAACATGCTATGGCTTAATCCTATTCTTGTTATGCATCATATGGTAGTTAAAACTAGCATT